>OV050031.1:77356962-77675662 GCA_920105625.2 Clusia tigrina | reverse complement strand
CCCTATCTGCCTCAGCTGGCGTCGCAGCCCCTGTAAGCGTCTCTGTAGGCGTCTCAGTCGCTGCCGCTGTTGATTCCGGGGTCTGCTGCCTTCTCTATGTCTTTATATACCCCTATCTGCCTCAGTCGGCGTCGCAGACTCTGTCAGGGTCTATGTACGCGTCTCAGGCGATGCCGCTGTCGATTGGTGGATCTGCTGCCTTATCTATGCTTGCATCTATGCCTATCTGCCTCAGTCGGCGTCTCAGTCGGCGTCGCTGTAGGCGTCTCAGTCGCTGTCGATTGGGGGGCTGCTGCCTTCTCTATGCCTATATCTACCACTATCTGCCTCAGTCGGCGTCTCGGTCGGCTCGCAGCCTCTGTCAGCGTCTCTGTAGGCGTCTCAGTCGCTGCCGCTGTCTATTGGGGGGTCTGCTGCCTTCTCTATGCCTCTATCTACCCCTATCTGCCACAGTCGTTCGTCGCAGCCACTGTCAGCGTCTCTGTAGGCGTCTCAGTAGCTGCCGCTGTCGATTGGGGTGGTCTGCTGCCTTTTCCATGCCTATATCTACCCCTATCCGCCTCAGTCGGCGTCTCAGTCGGCGTCGCAGCCTCAGTCAGCATCTCTGTAGGCGTCTCCGTCGCTGCCGCTGTCGATTGGGGGTCTGCTGCCTTCGCTATGCCTATATCTACCCCTATCTACCTCAGTCGGCGTCTCAGTCGGCGTCACAGCCTCTGTCAGCGTCTCTGTAGGCGCCTCAGTCGCTGCCGTTGTCGATTGGGGGTCTGCTGCCTGCTCTATGCCTATATCTACCACTATCTGAATCAGTCGGCGTCTCAGTCGGCATCGCAGCCTTTTTTAGCGTCTCTGTAGGCGTCTCAGTAGTTGCCGCTGTCGATTTTGGGGTTTGCTGCCTTCTCTATGCCTTTATCTACCCCTATGTGCCTCAGTCGGCGTCCCAGCCTCTGTCAGCGTCTCTGTACGCGTCTCAGGCGATGCCGCTGTCGATTGGTGGGTCTGCTGCCTTCTCTATGCCTGCATCTACGCCTATCTGCCTCAGTCGGCGTCTCAGTCGGTGTCAGAGCCTCTGTCAGCATCTCTGTAGGCGTCTCAGTCGCTGCCGCTGTCGATTGGGTGTGTGCTGCCGTCTCTATGCCTATATCTAGCCCTATCTAATTCATTTGGCGCCTCAATCGGCGTCGCAGCCTCTGTCAGCGTCTCTGTAGGCTTCTCAGTCGATGCCGCTGTCGATTGGGGGGTCTGCTGCCCTCTCTATGCCTATATCTACCCCTATCTGCCTCTGTCAGCGTCTCTGTACGCGTTTCAATCGATGCCGCTGTCGATTGGGGGGTCTGCTGCCTTCTCTATGCTTATATCTACCCCTGTCTGCCTCAGTCGGCATCTCAGTCGGCATTGCAGCCTCTGTCAGCGTCAGTCTAGGCGTTTCAGTCATTGCCGCTGTCGATTGGGGGTATGCTGCCTTCTCTATGCCTATATCTACACCTATCTGTCTCAGTTGGCGTCTCGGTCGACGTCGCAGCATCTGTCAGCGTCTCTGTAGGCGTCTCAGTCGCTGCCGTTGTCGATTGGGGGTCTGCTGCCTGCTCCTTGCCTATATCTTCCCCTATATGCCTTAGTTGGCGTCGCAGCCTCTGTCAGCGGCTATGTAGGCGTCTCAGTCGCTGCCGCTGTCGATTCGGGGGTCTGCTGCCCTCTCTATGCCTATATCTACCCCTATCTGCCTCAGTCGGCGTCTCAGTCGGCGTCGCAGCCTCTGTCAGCATCTCTGTAGGCGTCTCAGCCGATGCCACTGTCGATTGGGGGGGGGGTCTGCTGCCTTCTCTAAGCCTATATCTACCCCTATCTGCCTCAGTCGGCGTCTTAGTCGGTGCCGCAGCCTCTGTCAGTGTCTCTGTACGCGTCTCAGTCGATGCCGCTGTCGATTGGGGGTCTGCTGCCTTCTCTATGCCTGTATCTACGCCTATATGCCTCAGTCGGCGTCTCAATCGGCGTCGCTGTAGGCGTCTCAGTCGCTGTTTATTGGGGGGGGGGGGCTGCTGCCTTCTCTATACCTATATCTACCCCAATTCGCCTTAGTCGGCGTCTCAGACGGCGTCGCAGCCTCTGTCAGCGTCTCTGTAGGCGTCTCAGTCGCTACCGCTGTCGATTGGGGGTCTGCTGCCCTCTCTATGCCTATATCTACCCCTATCTGCCTCAGTCGGCGTCTCAGTCGGCGTCGCAGCCTCTGTCAGCATCTCTGTAGGCGTCGCAGCCGATGCCACTGTCGATTGGGGGGGGGGGTCTGCTGCCTTCTCTAAGCCTATATCTACCCCTATCTGCCTCAGTCGGCGTCTCAGTCGGTGTCGCAGCCTCTGTCAGCGCCTCTGTACGCGTCTCAGTCGATGCCGCTGTCGATTGGGGGTCTGCTCCCTTCTCTATGCCTGTATCTACGCCTATCTGCCTCAGTCGCGTCTCAATCGGCGTCGCTGTAGGCGTCTCAGTCGCTGTTGATTGGGGGGGGGGGGGGGTCTGCTGCCTTCTCTATGCCTATATCTACCCCAATCCGCCTTAGTAGGCGTCTCAGTCGGCGTCGTAGAATCTGTCAGCGTCTCTGTAGGCGTCTCAGTCGATGCCGCTGTCGATAGGGAGGCCTGCTGCCTTCTCTAAGCCTATATCTACCCCTTTCTTCCTCAGTCGGTGTCTCAGTCGGCGTCGCAGCCTCTGTCAGCGTCTCTGTACGCGTCTCAGTCGATGGCGCTATCGATTGGGGGGTCTGCTGCCTTCCCTATGCCTGTATCTACGCCTATCTGCCTCAGTCGGCGTCTCAGTCGGCGTCGCTGTAGCCGTCTCCGTCTCAGTCGCTGCCGTAGTCGATTGGGGGGTCTGCTGCCATCTCTAAGCCTATATCCACCCCCATCTGCCTCAGTCGGCGTCTCAGCCTCTTCCAGCGTCTCTGTAGGCGTCTCAGTCGCTGTCGTAGTCGATTGGGGGGTCTGCTGCCATCTCTATGCCTATATCCACCCCCATCTGCCTCAGTCGGCGTCTCAGCCTCTTCCAGCGTCTCTGCAGGCGTCTCAATCGTTGCCGCTGTCGATTGGGGGGTCTGTTGCCCTCTCTATGCCTATATCTACCCCTATCTGCCTCAGCTGGCGTCGCAGCCTCTGTCAGCGTCTCTGTAGGCGTCTCAGTCGCTGCCGCTGTCTATTGGGGGGTCTGCTGCCTTCTCTTTGCCGATATCTACCCCTATCTACCTCAGTCGGCGTCTCAGTCGGCGTCGCAGCCTCTGTCAGCGTCTCTGTAGGCGTCTCAGTCGCTGCCCCAGTCGATTGGGGGGTCTGCTGCCTTCTCTTTGCCGATATCTACCCCTATCTACCTCAGTCGGCGTCTCAGTCGGCGTCGCAGCCTCTGTCAGCGTCTCTGTAGGCGTCTCAGTCGCTGCCCCAGTCGATTGGGGGGTCTGCTGCTATCTCTATGCCTATATCCACCCCCATCTGCCACAGTCGGCGTCTCAGCCTCTTCCAGCATTTCTGCAGGCGTCTCAGTTGTTGCCGCTGTCGATTGGGGGGTCTGCTGCCTTCTCTATGCCTATATACACCCCTATCTGCCTCATTCGGCGTCGCAGGCTCTGTCAGCGTCTCTGTAGGTGTCTCAGTCGCTGCCGCTGTCGATTGGGGGGCCGTTGTGCTCTCTATGCCTATATCTACCCCTATCTGCGTCTGTCAGCGTCTCTGTACGCGTTTCAATAGATGCCGCTGTCGATCGGGAGGTCTGCTGCCCTCTCTATGCCTATATCTACCCCTACCTGCCTCAGTCGGCGTCTCAGTCGGCGTCGCAGCCTCTGTCAACGTCTCTGTAGGCGTCTCAGTCGCTGCCGTTGTCGATTGGGGGGGTCTGCTGCCTGCTCCATGCCTATATCTACCCCTATCTGCCTCAGCTGTCGTCGCAACCTCTGTCAGCGTCTCTGTAGGCGTCTCAGTCGCTGCCGCTGTCTATTGGGGGTCTGCTGCCTTCTCTATGCCTCTATCTACCCCTATCTGCCTCAGTCGGCGTCGCAGCCTCTGTCAGCGTCTCTGTAGGCGTCTCAGTAGCTGCCGCTGTCGATTGGGGGGTCTGCTGCCTTCTCTATGCCTATATCTACCCCTATCCGCCTCAGCCGGCGTCTCAGTCGGCGTCGCAGCCTCTGTCAGCGTCTCTGTAGGCGTCTCAGTCGCTGCCGTAGTCGATTGTGGGGTCTGCTGCCATCTCTAAGCCTATATCCACCCCCATCTGCCTCAGTCGGCGTCTCAGCCTCTTCCAGCGTCTCTGTAGGCGTCTCAGTCGCTGTCGTAGTCGATTGGGGGTCTGCTGCCAACTCTATGCCTATATCCACCCCCATCTGCCTCAGTCGGCGTCTCAGCCTCTTCCAGCGTCTCTGCAGGCGTCTCAATCGTTGCCGCTGTCGATTGGGGGGTCTGTTGCCCTCTCTATGCCTATATCTACCCCTATCTGCCTCAGCTGGCGTCGCAGCCTCTGTCAGCGTCTCTGTAGGCGTCTCAGTCGCTGCCGCTGTCTATTGGGGGGTCTGCTGCCTTCTCTATGCCTCTATCTACCCCTATCTGCCTTAGTCGGCGTCGCAGCCTCTGTCAGCGTCTCTGTAGGCGTCTCAGTAGCTGCCGCTGTCGATTCGGGGGGTTTGCTGCCTTCTCTATGCCTGTATCTACGCCTATCTGCCTCAGTCGCGTCTCAATCGGCGTCGCTGTAGGCGTCTCAGTCGCTGTTGATTGGGGGGGTCTGCTGCCTTCTCTATGCCTATATCTACCCCAATCCGCCTTAGTAGGCGTCTCAGACGGCGTCGTAGAATCTGTCAGCGTCTCTGTAGGCGTCTCAGTCGATGCCGCTGTCGATAGGGAGGTCTGCTGCCTTCTCTAAGCCTATATCTACCCGTATCTTCCTCAGTCGGTGTCTCAGTCGGCGTCGCAGCCTCTGTCAGCGTCTCTGTACGCGTCTCAGTCGAAGGCGCTATCGATTGGGGGGTCTGCTGCCTTCTCTATGCCTGTATCTACGCCTATCTGCCTCAGTCGGCGTCTCAGTCGGCGTCGCTGTAGGCGTCTCAGTCTCCGCGATTGGTGGGGTCTGCTGCCTTCTCTATGCCTATATCTATCCCCATCTTCCTCAGTCGGCGTCTCAGTCGGCGTCGCAGCCTCTGTCAGCATCTCTGTAGGCGTCTCCGTCGCTGCCGCTGTCGATTGGGGGGTCTCCTGCCTTCTCTATGCCTATATCTACCCCTATCTACCTCAGTCGGCGTCTCAGTCGGCGTCGCAGCCTCTGTCAGCGTCTCTGTAGGCGTCTCAGTCGCTACCGCAGTCGATTGGGGGGTCTGCTGCTATCTCTATGCCTTTATCCACCCCCATCTGCCACAGTCGGCGTCTCAGCCTCTTCCAGCATTTCTGCAGGCGTCTCAGTTGTTGCCGCTGTCGATTGGGGGGGTCTGCTGCCTTCTCTATGGCTATATACACCCCTATCTGCCTCATTCGGCGTCGCAGGCTCTGTCAGCGTCTCTGTAGGCGTCTCAGTCGCTGTCGCTGTCGATTGGGGGGTCTGCTGCCTTCTCTACGCCTATATACACCCCTATCTGCCTCAGTCGGCGTCGCAGCCTCTATCAGCGTCTCTGTAGGCGTCTCAGTCGCTGCCGCTGTCGATTCGGGAGTCTGCTGCCTTCTCAATGCCTTTATCTACCCCTATCTGCCCCATTCGGCGTCTCAGTCGGCGTTGCAGCCTCTGTCAGCGTCTCTGTAGTCGTCTCAGTCGCTGCCGTTGGCGATTGGGGGGGTCTGCTGCCTGCTTCATGTCTATATCTACACCTATCTGCCTCAGCTGTCGTCGCAACTTCTGTCAGCGTCTCTGTAGGCGTCTCAGTCGCTGCCGCTGTCTATTGGGGGTCTGCTGCCTTCTCTATGCCTCTATCTACCCCTATCTGCCTCAGTCGGCGTCGCAGCCTCTGTCAGCGTCTCTGTAGGCGTCTCAGTAGCTGCCGCTGTCGATTGGGTGGGTCTGCTGCCTTCTCTATGCCTATATCTACCCCTATCCGCCTCAGTCGGCGTCTCAGTTGGCGTCGCAGCCTCTGTCAGCGTCTCTGTAGGCGTCTCAGTCGCTGCCGTAGTCGATTGGGGGGTCTGCTGCCATCTCTATGCCTATATCCACCCCCATCTGCCTCAGTCGGCGTCTCAGCCTCTTCCAGCGTCTCTGTAGGCGTCTCAGTCGCTGCCGTAGTCGATTGGGGGGGTCTGCTGCCATCTCTATGCCTATATCCACCCCCATCTGCCTCAGTCGGCGTCTCAGCCTCTTCCAGCGTCTCTGCAGGCGTTTCAATCGATGCCGCTGTCGATTGGGGGGTCTGCTGCCTTCTCTATGCCTATATCTATCCCAATCTGCCTCAGTTGGCGTCTCAGTCGGCGTCACAGCCTCTGTCAGCGTCTCTGTAGGCGTCTCAGTCGCTGCCGTTGTCGATTTGGGGGTTTGCTGCCTTCTCTATGCCTATATCTACCCCTATCTGCCTCAGTCGGCGTCTCAGTCGGCATCGCAGCCTCTGTCAGCGTCTCTGTAGGCGTCTCAGTCGCTGCCGCTGTCGATTGGGGGCTCTGCTGCCCTCTCTATGCCTATATCTACCCCTATCTGCCTCATTCGGCGTCTCAGTCGGCGTCGCAGCCTCTGTCAGCGTCTCTGTAGGCGTCTCAGTCGCTGCCGTTGTCGATTGGGGGGGTCTGCTGCCTGCTCCATGCCTATATCTACCCCTATCTGCCTCAGCTGTCGTCGCAGCCTCTGTCAGCGTCTCTGTTGGCGTCTCAGTAGCTGCCGCTGTCGATTGGGGGGGTCTGCTGCCTTCTCTATGCCTATATCTACCCCTATCCGCCTCAGTCGGCGTCTCAGTCGGCGTCGCAGCCTCTGTCAGCGTCTCTGTAGGCGTCTCAGTCGCTGCCGTAGTCGATTGGGGGTCTGCTGCCATCTCTATGCCTATATCCACCCCCATCTGCCTCAGTCGGCGTCTCAGCCTCTTCCAGCGTCTCTGTAGGCGTCTCAGTCGCTGCCGCTGTCTATTGGGGGTCTGCTGTCTTCTCTATGCCTATATCTACCCCTATCTGCCTCAGTCGGCGTTGCAGTCAGCGTCGCAGCTTCTGTCAGCGTCTCTGTAGGCGTCTCAGTCGCTGCCGCTGTCCATTGGGGGGTCTGCTGCCTTCTCTATGCCTATATTTACCCCTATCTGCCTCAGTCGGCGTCCCAGCCAGCGTCGCAACTTCTGTCAGCGTCTCTGTAGGCGTTTCAGTAGTTGCCGCTGTAGATTGGGGGGTCTGCTGCCTTCTCTATGCCTATATACACCCCTATCTGCCTCCGTCGGCGTCGCAGCCTCTGTCAGCGTCTCTGTAGGCGTCTCAGTCGCTGCCACTGTCGATTGGGGGCTCTGCTGCCCTCTCTATGCCTATATCTACCCCTATCTGCCACATTCGGCGTCTCAGTCGGCGTCGCAGCCTCTGTCAGCGTCTCTGTAGGCGTCTCAGTCGCTGCCGTTGTCGATTGGGGGGTCTGCTGCCTGCTCCATGCCTGTATCTACCCCTATCTGCCTCAGCTGGCGTCGCAGCCTCTGTCAGCGTCTCTGTAGGCGTCTCAGTCGCTGCCGCTGTCGATTCGGGTGTCTGCTGCCTTCTCTATGCCTTTATCTACCCCGATCTTTCTCAGTCGGCGTCTCAGTCGGCGTCGCAGACTCTGTCAGCGTCTCTGTACGCGTCTCAGGCGATGCCGCTGTCGATTGGTGGGTCTGCTGCCTTATCCATGCTTGCATCTATGCCTATCTGCCTCAGTCGGCGTCTCAGTCGGCGTCGCTGTAGGCGTCTCAGTCGGCGTCGCTGTAGGCGTCTCAGTCGCTGTCGATTGGGGGGTCTGCTGCCTTCTCTATGCCTCTAACTACCCCTATCTGCCTCAGTCGGCGTCGCAGCCTCTGTCAGCGTCTCTGTAGGCGTCTCAGTAGCTGTCGCAGTCGATTGGGGGGTCTGCTACCATCTCTATGCCTATATCCACCCCCATCTGCCTCAGTCGGCGTCGCAGCCTATGTCAGAGTCTCTGTTGGCGTCTCAGTCGCTGCCGATGTCGATTTGGGGGGTCTGCTGCCTTCTATATGCCTATATCTACCCCTATCTGCCTCAGTCGGCATCGCAGCCTCTGTCAGCGTCTCTGTAGGCGTCTCAGTCGCTGCCGCAGTCGATATGGGGGTCTGATGCCTTCTCTATGCCTATATTTACTCCTATCTGCCTCAGTCGGCGTCTCAGCCAGCGTCGCAACTTCTGTCAGCGTCTCTGTAGGCGTCTCAGAAACTGCCGCTGTAGATTGGGGGGTCTGCTGCCTTCTCTATGCCTATATACACCCCTATATGCCTCAGTCGGCGTCGCAGCCTCTGTCAGCGTCTCTGTAGGCGTCTCAGTCGCTGCCACTGTCGATTGGGGGCTCTGCTGCCCTCTCTATGCCTATATCTACCCCTATCTGCCTCATTCGGCGTCTCAGTCGGCGTCGCAGCCTCTGTCAGCGTCTCTGTAGGCGTCTCAGTCGCTGCCGTTGTCGATTGGGGGGGCTGCTGCCTTCTCCATGCCTATATCTACCCCTATCTGCCTCAGTCGGCGTCTCAGCCTCTTCCAGCGTCTCTGTAGGCGTCTCAGTCGCTGCCGCTGTCTATTGGGGGTCTGCTGTCTTCTCTATGCCTATATCTACCCCTATCCGCCTCAGTCGGCGTCTCAGTCGGCGTCGCAGCCTCTGTCAGCGTCTCTGTAGGCGTCTCAGTCGCTGCCGTTGTCGATTGGGGGGGTCTGCTGCCTGCTCCATGCCTATATCTACCCCTATCTGCCTCAGCTGGCGTCGCAGCCTCTGTCAGCGTCTCTGTAGACGTCTCAGTCGCTGCCGCTGTCGATTCGGGTGTCTGCTGCCTTCTCTATGCCTTTATCTACCCCGATCTTCCTCAGGCGGCGTCTCAGTCGGCGTCGCAGACTCTGTCAGCGTCTCTTTACGCGTCTCAGGCGATGCCGCTGTCGATTGGTGGGTCTGCTGAATTATCTATGCTTGCATCTATGCCTATCTGCCTCAGTCGGCGTCTCAGTCGGCGTCGCTGTAGGCGTCTCAGTCGCTGTCGATTGGGGGGTCTCCTGCCTTCTCTATGCCTCTATCTACCCCTATCTGCCTCAGTCGGCGTCACAGCCTCTGTCAGCGTCTCTGTAGGCGTCTCAGTCGCTGCCGCTCTCCATTGGGGGGGTCTGCTGCCTTCTCTATGCCTATATTTACCCCTATCTGCCTCAGTCGGCGTCCCAGCCAGCGTCGCAACTTCTGTCAGCGTCTCTGTAGGCGTCTCAGTAGTTGCCGCTGTAGATTGGGGGGTCTGCTGCCTTCTCTATGCCTATATACACCCCTATCTGCCTCCGTCGGCGTCGCAGCCTCTGTCAGCGTCTCTGTAGGCGTCTCAGTCGCTGCCACTGTCGATTGGGGGCTCTGCTGCCCTCTCTATGCCTATATCTACCCCTATCTGCCACATTCGGCGTCTCAGTCGGCGTCGCAGCCTCTGTCAGCGTCTCTGTAGGCGTCTCAGTCGCTGCCGTTGTCGATTGGGGGGGTCTGCTGCCTGCTCCATGCCTATATCTACCCCTATCTGCCTCAGCTGGCGTCGCAGCCTCTGTCAGCGTCTCTGTAGGCGTCTCAGTCGCTGCCGCTGTCGATTCGGGTGTCTGCTGCCTTCTCTATGCCTTTATCTACCCCGATCTTCCTCAGTCGGCGTCTCAGTCGGCGTCGCAGACTCTGTCAGCGTCTCTGTACGCGTCTCAGGCGATGCCGCTGTCGATTGGTGGGTCTGCTGCCTTATCCATGCTTGCATCTATGCCTATCTGCCTCAGTCGGCGTCTCAGTCGGCGTCGCTGTAGGCGTCTCAGTCGGCGTCGCTGTAGGCGTCTCAGTCGGCGTCGCTGTAGGCGTCTCAGTCGCTGTCGATTGGGGGGTCTGCTGCCTTCTCTATGCCTCTAACTACCCCTATCTGCCTCAGTCGGCGTCGCAGCCTCTGTCAGCGTCTCTGTAGGCGTCTCAGTAGCTGTCGCAGTCGATTGGGGGGTCTGCTACCATCTCTATGCCTATATCCACCCCCATCTGCCTCAGTCGGCGTCTCAGCCTCTTCCAGCGTCTCTGCAGGCGTCTCAGTCGTCGCCGCTGTCGATTGGGGGGGTCTGCTGCCATCTCTATGCCTATATCCACCCCCATCTGCCTCAGTCGGCGTCTCAGCCTCTTCCAGCGTCTCTGCAGGCGTCTCAATCGTTGCCGCTGTCGATTGGGGGGGTCTGTTGCCCTCTCTATGCCTATATCTACCCCTTTCCGCCCCTGTCAGCGTCTCTGTACGCGTTTCAATCGATGCCGCTGTCGATTGGGGGGTCTGCTGCCTTCTCTATGCCTATATCTATCCCCATCTGCCTCAGTTGGCGTCTCAGTCGGCGTCACAGCCTCTGTCAGCGTCTCTGTAGGCGTCTCAGTCGCTGCCGTTGTCGATTGGGGGGTCTGCTGCCTGATCTATGCCTATATCTACCCCTATCTGCCTCAGTTGGCGTCTCAGTCGGCGTCGCAGCCTATGTCAGAGTCTCTGTTGGCGTCTCAGTCACTGCCGATGTCGATTTGGGGGGTCTGCTGCCTTCTCTATGCCTATATCTACCCCTATCTGCCTCAGTCGGCATCGCAGCCTCTGTCAGCGTCTCTGTAGGCGTCTCAGTCGCTGCCGCTGTCGATATGGGGGTCTGCTGCCTTCTCTATGCCTATATTTACTCCTATCTGCCTCAGTCGGCGTCTCAGTCGGCGTCGCAGACTCTGTCAGCGTCTCTGTACGCGTCTCAGGCGATGCCGCTGTCGATTGGTGGGTCTGCTGCCTTATCCATGCTTGCATCTATGCCTATCTGCCTCAGTCGGCGTCTCAGTCGGCGTCGCTGTAGGCGTCTCAGTCGGCGTCGCTGTAGGCGTCTCAGTCGGCGTCGCTGTAGGCGTCGCTGTAGGCGTCTCAGTCGGCGTCGCTGTAGGCGTCTCAGTCGCTGTCGATTGGGGGGTCTGCTGCCTTCTCTATGCCTCTAATTACCCCTATCTGCCTCAGTCGGCGTCGCAGCCTCTGTCAGCGTCTCTGTAGGCGTCTCAGTAGCTGTCGCAGTCGATTGGGGGGTCTGCTACCATCTCTATGCCTATATCCACCCCCATCTGCCTCAGTCGGCGTCTCAGCCTCTTCCAGCGTCTCTGCAGGCGTCTCAGTCGTCGCCGCTGTCGATTGGGGGTCTGCTGCCATCTCTATGCCTATATCCACCCCCATCTGCCTCAGTCGGCGTCTCAGCCTCTTCCAGCGTCTCTGCAGGCGTCTCAATCGTTGCCGCTGTCGATTGGGGGGTCTGTTGCCCTCTCTATGCCTATATCTACCCCTTTCCGCCCCTGTCAGCGTCTCTGTACGCGTTTCAATCGATGCCGCTGTCGATTGGGGGGTCTGCTGCCTGCTCTATGCCTATATCTATCCCCATCTGCCTCAGTTGGCGTCTCAGTCGGCGTCACAGCCTCTGTCAGCGTCTCTGTAGGCGTCTCAGTCGCTGCCGTTGTCGATTGGGGGGTCTGCTGCCTGATCCATGCCTATATCTACCCCTATCTGCCTCAGTTGGCGTCTCAGTCGGCGTCGCAGCCTCTGTCAGCGTCTCTGTAGGCGTCTCAGTCGCTGCCGCTGTCGATATGGGGGTCTGCTGCCTTCTCTATGCCTATATTTACTCCTATCTGCCTCAGTCGGCGTCTCAGCCAGCGTCGCAACTTCTGTCAGCGTCTCTGTAGGCGTCTCAGAAACTGCCGCTGTAGATTGGGGGGTCTGCTGCCTTCTCTATGCCTATATACACCCCTATATGCCTCAGTCGGCGTCGCAGCCTCTGTCAGCGTCTCTGTAGGCGTCTCAGTCGCTGCTACTGTCGATTGGGGGCTCTGCTGCCCTCTCTATGCCTATATCTACCCCTATCTGCCTCATTCGGCGTCTCAGTCGGCGTCGCAGCCTCTGTCAGCGTCTCTGTAGGCGTCTCAGTCGCTGCCGTTGTCGATTGGGGGGTCTGCTGCCTTCTCCATGCCTATATCTACCCCTATCTGCCTCAGCTGTCGTCGCAGCCTCTGTCAGCGTCTCTGTGGGCGTCTCAGTCGCTGCCGCTGTCTATTGGGGGTCTGCTGTCTTCTCTATGCCTATATCTACCCCTATCTGCCTCAGTCGGCGTCGCAGCCTCTGTCAGCGTCTCTGTTGGCGTCTCAGTAGCTGCCGCTGTCGATTGGGGGGGTCTGCTGCCTTCTCTATGCCTATATCTACCCCTATCCGCCTCAGTCGGCGTCTCAGTCGGCGTCGCAGCGTCTGTCAGCGTCTCTGTAGGCGTCTCAGTCGCTGCTGCAGTCGATTGGGGGGGTCTGCTGCCATCTCTATGCCTATATCCACCCCCATCTGCCTCAGTCGGCGTCTCAGCCTCTTCCAGCGTCTCTGTAGGCGTCTCAGTCGCTGCAGGTGTCTATTGGGGGTCTGCTGTCTTCTCTATGCCTATATCTACCCCTATCCGCCTCAGTCGGCGTCTCAGTCGGCGTCGCAGCCTCTGTCAGCGTCTCTGTAGGCGTCTCAGTCGCTGCCGTTGTCGATTGGGGGGGTCTGCTGCCTGCTCCATGCCTATATCTACCCCTATCTGCCTCAGCTGGCGTCGCAGCCTCTGTCAGCGTCTCTGTAGGCGTCTCAGTCGCTGCCGCTGTCGATTCGGGTGTCTGCTGCCTTCTCTATGCCTTTATCTACCCCGATCTTCCTCAGTCGGCGTCTCAGTCGGCGTCGCAGACTCTGTCAGCGTCTCTTTACGCGTCTCAGGCGATGCCGCTGTCGATTGGTGGGTCTGCTGCCTTATCTATGCTTGCATCTATGCCTATCTGCCTCAGTCGGCGTCTCAGTCGGCGTCGCTGTAGGCGTCTCAGTCGCTGTCGATTGGGGGGGTCTCCTGCCTTCTCTATGCCTCTATCTACCCCTATCTGCCTCAGTCGGCGTCTCAGCCTCTTCCAGCGTCTCTGCAGGCGTCTCAGTCGTTGCCGCTGTCGATTTGGGGGTCTGATGCCCTCTCTATGCCTATATCTACCCCTATCCGCTCCTGTCAGCGTCTCTGTACGCGTTTCAGTCGTTGCCGCTGTCGATTGGGGGGTCTGCTGCCATCTCTATGCTATATCTATCCCCATCTGCCTCAGTTGGCGTCTCAGTCGGCGTCGCAGCCTCTGTCAGCGTCTCTGTTGGCGTCTCAGTAGCTGCCGCTGTCGATTGGGGGGGTCTGCTGCCTTCTCTATGCCTATATCTACCCCTATCCGCCTCAGTCGGCGTCTCAGTCGGCGTCGCAGCCTCTGTCAGCGTCTCTGTAGGCATCTCAGTCGCTGCCGCAGTCGATTGGGGGGTCTGCTGCCATCTCTATGCCTATATCCAAACCCATCTGCCTCATTCGGCGTCTCAGCCTCATCCAGCGTCTCTGTAGGCGTCTCAGTCGCTGCCGCTGTCTATTGGGGGTCTGCTGTCTTCTCTATGCCTATATCTACCCCTATCTGCCTCAGTCGGCGTTGCAGTCAGCGTCGCAGCTTCTGTCAGCGTCTCTGTAGGCGTCTCAGTCGCTGCCGCTGTCCATTGGGGGGGTCTGCTGCCTTCTCTATGCCTATATTTACCCCTATCTGCCTCAGTCGGCGTCGCAGCCAGCGTCGCAACTTCTGTCAGCGTCTCTGTAGGCGTCTCAGTAGTTGCCGCTGTAGATTGGGGGGTCTGCTGCCTTCTCTATGCCTATATACACCCCTATGTGCCTCAGTCGGCGTCGCAGCCTCTGTCAGCGTCTCTGTAGGCGTCTCAGTCGCTGCCACTGTCGATTGGTGGCTCTGCTGCCCTCTCTATGCCTATATCTGCCCCTATCTGCCTCAGCTGGCGTCGCAGCCTCTGTCAGCGTCTCTGTAGGCGTCTCAGTCGCTGCCGCTGTCGATTCGGGTGTCTGCTGCCTTCTCTATGCCTTTATCTACCCCGATCTTCCTCAGTCGGCGTCGTAGACTCTGTCAGCGTCTCTGTACGCGTCTCAGGCGATGCCGCTGTCGATTGGTGGGTCTGCTGCCTTATCTATGCTTGCATCTATGCCTATCTGCCTCAGTCGGCGTCTCAGTCGGCGTCGCTGTAGGCGTCTCAGTCGCTGTCGATTGGGGGGTCTGTTGCCCTCTCTATGCCTATATCTACCCCTATCTGCCCCTGTCAGCGTCTCTTTACGCGTTTCAATCGATGCCGCTGTCGATTGGGGGGTCTGCTGCCTTCTCTATGCCTATATCTATCCCCATCTGCCTCAGTTGGCGTCTTAGTCGGCGTCACAGCCTCTGTCAGCGTCTCTGTAGGCGTCTCAGTCGCTGCCGTAGTCGATTGGGGGGTCTGCTGCCTGCTCTATGCCTATATCTACCCCTATCTGCCTCAGTTGGCGTCTCAGTCGGCGTCGCAGCCTATGTCAGAGTCTCTGTAGGCGTCTCAGTCGCTGCCGATGTCGATTTGGGGGGTCTGGTGCCTTCTCTATGCCTATATCTACCCCTATCTGCCTCAGTCGGCGTCTCAGTCGGCATCGCAGCCTCTGTCAGCGTCTCTGTAGGCGTCTCAGTCGCTGCCGCTGTCGATATGGGGGTCTGCTGCCTTCTCTATGCCTATATTTACTCCTATCTGCCTCAGTCGGCGTCTCAGCCAGCGTCGCAACTTCTGTCAGCGTGTCTGTAGGCGTCTCAGTAACTGCCGCTGTAGATTGGGGGGTCTGCTGCCTTCTCTATGCCAATATACACCCCTATCTGCCGCAGCCGGCGTCGCAGCCTCTGTCAGCGTCTCTGTAGGCGTCTCAGTCGCTGCCACTGTCGATGGGGGGCTCTGCTGCCCTCTCTATGCCTATATCTACCCCTATCTGCCTCATTCGGCGTCTCAGTCGGCGTCGCAGCCTCTTTCAGCGTCTCTGTAGGCGTCTCATTCGCTGCCGTTGTCGATTGGGGGGGTCTGCTGCCTGCTCCATGCCTATATCTAACCCTATCTGCCTCAGCTGTCGTCGCAGCCTCTGTCAGCGTCTCTGTAGGCGTCTCAGTCGCTGCTGCTGTCTATTGGGGGGTCTGCTGCCTTCTCTATGCCTCTATCTACCCCTATCCGCCTCAGTCGGCGTCTCAGTCGGCGTCGCAGCCTCTGTCAGCGTCTCTTTAGGCGTCTCAGTAGCTGCCGCTGTAGATTGGGGGGTCTGCTGCCTTCTCTATGCCTATATACTCCCCTATCTGCCTCAGTCGGCGTCGCATCCTCTGTCAGCATCTTTGTAGGCTTCTCAGTCGCTGCCGCTGTCGATTGGGGGCTCTGCTGCCTTCTCTATCCCTATATCTACCCCTATCCGCCTCAGTCGGCGTCTCAGTCGGCGTCGCAGCCTCTGTCAGCGTCTCTGTAGGCGTCTCAGTCGCTGCCGCAGTCGATTGGGGGGTCTGCTGCTATCTCTATGCCTATATCCACCCCCATCTGCCACAGTCGGCGTCTCAGCCTCTTCCAGCATTTCTGCAGGCGTCTCAGTTGTTGCCGCAGTCGATTGGGGGTCTGCTGCCTTCTCTATGCCTATATCTACCCCTATCTGCCTCAGTCGGCGTCTCAGTCGGCATCGCAGCCTCTGTCAGCGTCTCTGTAGGCGTCTCAGTCGCTGCCGCTGTCGACATGGGGGTCTGCTGCCTTCTCTATGCCTATATTTACTCCTATCTGCCTCCGTCGGCGTATCAGCCAGCGTCGCAACTTCTGTCAGCGTCTCTATAGGCGTCTCAGTAACTGCCGCTGTAGATTGGGGGGTCTGCTGCCTTCTCTATGCCTATATACACCCCTATCTGCCTCAGTCGGCGTCGCAGCCTCTGTCAACGTCTCTGTAGGCGTCTCAGTCGCTGCCACTGTCGATTGGGGGCTCTGCTGCAGTCTCTATGCCTATATCTGCCCCTATCTGCCTCATTCGGCGTCTCAGTCGGCGTCGCAGCCTCTGTCAGCATCTCTGTAGGCGTCTCAGTCGCTGCCGTTGTCGATTGGGGGGTCTGCTGCCTTCTCCATGCCTATATCTACCCCTATCTGCCTCAGCTGTCGTCGCAGCCTCTGTCAGCGTCTCTGTGGGCGTCTCAGTCGCTGCCGCTATCTATTGGGGGTCTGCTGCCTTCTCTATGCCTCTATCTACCCCTATCTGCCTCAGTCGGCGTCGCAGCCTCTGTCAGCGTCTCTGTTGGCGTCTCAGTAGCTGCCGCTGTCGATTGGGGGGGTCTGCTGCCTTCTCTATGCCTATATCTAATCCTATCCGCCTCAGTCGGCGTCTCAGTCGGCGTCGCAGCCTCTGTCAGCGTCTCTGTAGGTGTCTCAGTCGCTGCCGCAGTCGATTGGGGAGTCTGCTGCCATCTCTATGCCTATATCCACCCCCATCTGCCTCAGTCGGCGTCTCAGCCTCTTCCAGCGTCTCTGTAGGCGTCTCAGTCGCTGCCGCTGTAGATTGGGGGATCTGCTGCCTTCTCTATGCCTATATACACCCCTATCTGCCTCAGTCGGCGTCGCAGCCTCTGTCAGCGTCTCTGTAGGCGTCTCAGTCGCTGCCACTGTCGATTGGGGGCTCTGCTGCCCTCTCTATGCCTATATCTACGCCTCATTCGGCGTCTCAGTCGGCGTCGCAGCCTCTGTCAGCATCTCTGTAGGCGTCTCAGTCGCTGCCGTTGTCGATTGGGGGGTCTGCTGCCTTCTCCATGCCTATATCTACCCCTATCTGCCTCAGCTGTCGTCGCAGCCTCTGTCAGCATCTCTGTGGGCGTCTCAGTCGCTGCCGCTGTCTATTGGGGGTCGGCTGCCTTCTCTATGCCTCTATCTACCCCTATCTGCCTCAGTCGGCGTCGCAGCCTCTGTCAGCGTCTCTGTAGGCGTCTCAGTCGCTGCCACTGTCGATTGGGGGCTCTGCTGCCCTCTCTATGCCTATATCGACCCCTATCTGCCTCAGCTGGCGTCGCAGCCTCTGTCAGCGTCTCTGTAGGCGTCTCAGTCGCTGCCGCTGTCGATTCAGGTGTCTTTGCCTTTATCTACCCCGATCTTCCTCAGTCGGCGTCTCAGTCGGCGTCGCAGACTCTGTCAGCGTCTCTGTACGCGTCTCAGGCGATGCCGCTGTCGATTGGTGGGTCTGCTGCCTTATCTATGCTTGCATCTATGCCTATCTGCCTCAGTCGGCGTCTCAGTCGGCGTCGCTGTAGGCGTCTCAGTCGCTGTCGATTGGGGGGTCTGCTGCCTTCTCTATGCCTCTATCTACCCCTATCTGCCTCAGTCGGCGTCGCAGCCTCTGTCAGCGTCTCTGTAGGCGTCTCAGTAGCTGCCGCAGTCGATTGGGGGGTCTGCTACCATCTCTATGCCTATATCCACCACCATCTGCCTCAGTCGGAGTCTCCGCCTCTTCCAGCGTCTCTGCAGGCGTCTCAGTCGTTGCCGCTGTCGATTGGGGGGTCTGCTGCCATCTCTATGCCTATATCCACCCCCATCTGCCTCAGTCGGCGTCTCAGCCTCTTCCAGCGTCTCTGCAGGCGTCTCAATCGTTGCCGCTGTCGATTGGGGGGGGTCTGTTGCCCTCTCTATGCCTATATCTACCCCTATCTGCCCCTGTCAGCGTCTCTTTACGCGTTTCAATCGATGCCGCAGTCGATTGGGGGGTCTGCTGCTATCTCCATGCCTATATCCACCCCCATCTGCCACAGTCGGCGTCTCAGCCTCTTCCAGCATTTCTGCAGGCGTCTCAGTTGTTGCCGCAGTCGATTGGGGTTCTGTTGCCTTCTCTATGCCTATATCTACCCCTATCTGCCTCAGTCGGCGTCTCAGTCGGCATCGCAGCCCCTGTCAGCGTCTCTGTAGGCGTCTCAGTCGCTGCCGCTGTCGACATGGGGGTCTGCTGCCTTCTCTATGCCTATATTTACTCCTATCTGCCTCCGTCGGCGTCTCAGCCAGCGTCGCAACTTCTGTCAGCGTCTCTGTAGGCGTCTCAGTAACTGCCGCTGTAGATTGGGGGGTCTGCTGCCTTCTCTATGCCTATATACACCCCTATCTGCCTCAGTCGGCGTCGCAGCCTCTGTCAGCGTCTCTGTAGGCGTCTCAGTCGCTGCCACTGTCGATTGGGGGCTCTGCTGCAGTCTCTATGCCTATATCTACCCCTATCTGCCTCATTCGGCGTCTCAGTCGGCGTCGCAGCCTCTGTCAGCATCTCTGTAGGCGTCTCAGTCGCTGCCGTTGTCGATTGGGGGGGTCTGCTGCCTTCTCCATGCCTATATCCACCCCCATCTGCCTCAGTCGGCGTCTCAGCCTCTTCCAGCGTCTCTGTAGGCGTCTCAGTCGCTGCCGCTGTAGATTGGGGGATCTGCTGCCTTCTCTATGCCTATATACACCCCTATCTGCCTCAGTCGGCGTCGCAGCCTCTGTCAGCGTCTCTGTAGGCGTCTCAGTCGCTGCCACTGTCGATTGGGGGCTCTGCTGCCCTCTCTATGCCTATATCTACCCCTATCTGCCACATTCGGCGTCTCAGTCGGCGTCGCAGCCTCTGTCAGCATCTCTGTAGGCGTCTCAGTCGCTGCTGTTGTCGATTGGGGGGGTCTGCTGCCTTCTCCATGCCTATATCTACCCCTATCTGCCTCAGCTGTCGTCGCAGCCTCTGTCAGCATCTCTGTGGGCGTCTCAGTCGCTGCCGCTGTCTATTGGGGGTCTGCTGCCTTCTCTATGCCTCTATCTACCCCTATCTGCCTCAGTCGGCGTCGCAGCCTCTGTCAGCGTCTCTGTAGGCGTCTCAGTCGCTGCCACTGTCGATTGGGGGCTCTGCTGCCCTCTCTATGCCTATATCGACCCCTATCTGCCTCAGCTGGCGTCGCAGCCTCTGTCAGCGTCTCTGTAGGCGTCTCAGTCGCTGCCGCTGTCGATTCGGGTGTCTGCTGCCTTCTCTATGCCTTTATCTACCCCGATCTTCCTCAGTCGGCGTCTCAGTCGGCGTCGCAGACTCTGTCAGCGTCTCTGTACGCGTCTCAGGCGATGCCGCTGTCGATTGGTGGGTCTGCTGCCTTATCTATGCTTGCATCTATGCCTATCTGCCTCAGTCGGCGTCCCAGTCGGCGTCGCTGTAGGCGTCTCAGTCGCTGTCGATTGGGGGGTCTGCTGCCTTCTCTATGCCTCTATCTACCCCTATCTGCCTCAGTCGGCGTCGCAGCCTCTGTCAGCGTCTCTGTAGGCGTCTCAGTAGCTGCCGCAGTCGATTGGGGGGTCTGCTACCATCTCTATGCCTATATCCACCCCCATCTGCCTCAGTCGGAGTCTCAGCCTCTTCCAGCGTCTCTGCAGGCGTCTCAGTCGTTGCCGCTGTCGATTGGGGGGTCTGCTGCCATCTCTATGCCTATATCCACCCCCATCTGCCTCAGTCGGCGTCTCAGCCTCTTCCAGCGTCTCTGCAGGCGTCTCAATCGTTGCCGCTGTCGATAGGGGGGGTCTGTTGTCCTCTCTATGCCTATATCTACCCCTATCTGCCCCTGTCAGCGTCTCTTTACGCGTTTCAATCGATGCCGCTGTCGATTGGGGGGTCTGCTGCCTTCGCTATGCCTATATCTATCCTCATCTGCCTCAGTTGGCGTCTCAGTCGGCGTCACAGCCTCTGTCAGCGTCCCTGTAGGCGTCTCAGTCGCTGCCGTTGTCGATTGGGGGTCTGCTGCCTGCTCTATGCCTATATCTACCCCTATCTGCCTCAGTTGGCGTCTCAGTCGGCGTCGCAGCCTATGTCAGAGTCTCTGTAGGCGTCTCAGTCGCTGCCGATGTCGATTTGGAGGGTCTGCTGCCTTCTCTATGCCTATATCTACCCCTATCTGCCTCAGTCGGCGTCTCAGACGGCATCGCAGCCTCTGTCAGCGTCTCTGTAGGCGTCTCAGTCGCTGCCGCTGTAGATTGGGGGGTCTGCTGCCTTCTCTATGCCTATATACACCCCTATCTGCCTCAGTCGGCGTCGCAGCCTCTGTCAGCGTCTCTGTAGGCGTCTCAGTCGCTGCCACTGTCGATTGGGGGTTCTGCTGCCCTCTTTATGCCTATATCTACCCCTATCTGCCTCATTCGGCGTCTCAGTCGGCGTCGCAGCCTCTTTCAGCGTCTCTGTAGGCGTCTCAGTCGCTGCCGTTGTCGATTGGGGGGGTCTGCTGCCTGCTCCATGCCTATATCTACCCCTATCTGCCTCAGCTGTCGTCGCAGCCTCTGTCAGCGTCTCTGTAGGCGTCTCAGTTGCTGCCGCTGTCTATTGGGGGTCTGCTGCCTTCTCTATGCCTCTATCTACCCCTATCCGCCTCAGTCGGCGTCTCAGTCGGCGTCGCAGCCTCTGTCAGCGTCTCTTTAGGCGTCTCAGTAGCTGCCGCTGTAGATTGGGGGGTCTGCTGCCCTCTCTATGCCTATATACTCCCCTATCTGCCTCAGTCGGCGTCGCAGCCTCTGTCAGCATCTTTGTAGGCTTCTCAGTCGCTGCCGCTGTCGATTGGGGGCTCTGCTGCCTTCTCTATCCCTATATCTACCCCTATCCGCCTCAGTCGGCGTCTCAGTCGGCGTCGCAGCCTCTGTCAGTGTCTCTGTAGGCGTCTCAGTCGCTGCCGTTGTCGATTGGGGGGGTCTGCTGCCTGCTCTATGCCTCTATCTACCCCTATCTGCCTCAGTCGGCGTCGCAGCTCTTTCAGCGTCTCTGTAGGCGTCTCAGTCGCTGCCGCAGTCGATTCTGGGGTCTGCTGCTATCTCTATGCCTATATCCACCCCCATCTGCCACAGTCGGCGTCTCAGCCTCTTCCAGCATTTCTGCAGGCGTCTCAGTTGTTGCCGCTGTCGATTGGGGGTCTGCTGCCTTCTCTATGGCTATATACACGCCTATCTGCCTCATTCGGCGTCGCAGCCTCTGTCAGCGTCTCTGTAGGCGTCTCAATCGTTGCCGCTGTCGATTGGGGGGTCTGTTGCCCTCTCTATGCCTATATCTACCCCTATCTGCCCCTGTCAGCGTCTCTTTACGCGTTTCAATCGATGCCGCTGTCGATTGGGGGGTCTGCTGCCTTCTCTATGCCTATATCTATCCCCATCTGCCTCAGTTGGCGTCTCAGTCGGCGTCACAGCCTCTGTCAGCGTCTCTGTAGGCGTCTCAGTCGCTGCCGTTGTCGATTGGGGGTCTGCTGCCTGCTCTATGCCTATATCTACCCCTATCTGCCTCAGTTGGCGTCTCAGTCGGCGTCGCAGCCTCTGTCAGCGTCTCTGTTGGCGTCTCAGTAGCTGCCGCTGTCGATTGGGGGGTCTGCTACCTTCTCTATGCCTATATCTACCCGTATCCGCCTCAGTCGGCGTCTCAGTCGGCGTCGCAGCCTCTGTCAGCGTCTCTGTAGGTGTCTCAGTCGCTGCCGCAGTCGATTGGGGGGTCTGCTGCCATCTCTATGCCTATATCCACCCCCATCTGCCTCAGTCGGCGTCTCAGCCTCTTCCAGCGTCTCTGTAGGCGTCTCAGTCGCTGCCGCTGTAGATTGGGGGATCTGCTGCCTTCTCTATGCCTATATACACCCCCATCTGCCTCAGTCGGCGTCGCAGCCTCTGTCAGCGTCTCTGTAGGCGTCTCAGTCGCTGCCACTGTCGATTGGGGGCTCTGCTGCCCTCTCTATGCCTATATCTACGCCTCATTCGGCGTCTCAGTCGGCGTCGCAGCCTCTGTCAGCATCTCTGTAGGCGTCTCAGTCGCTGCCGTTGTCGATTGGGGGGTCTGCTGCCTTCTCCATGCCTATATCTACCCCTATCTGCCTCAGCTGTCGTCGCAGCCTCTGTCAGCATCTCTGTGGGCGTCTCAGTCGCTGCCGCTGTCTATTGGGGGTCTGCTGCCTTCTCTATGCCTCTATCTACCCCTATCTGCCTCAGTCGGCGTCGCAGCCTCTGTCAGCGTCTCTGTAGGCGTCTCAGTCGCTGCCACTGTCGATTGGGGGCTCTGCTGCCCTCTCTATGCCTATATCGACCGCTATCTGCCTCAGCTGGCGTCGCAGCCTCTGTCAGCGTCTCTGTAGGCGTCTCAGTCGCTGCCGCTGTCGATTCGGGTGTCTGCTGCCTTCTCTATGCCTTTATCTACCCCGATCTTCCTCAGTCGGCGTCTCAGTCGGCGTCGCAGACTCTGTCAGCGTCTCTGTACGCGTCTCAGGCGATGCCGCTGTCGATTGGTGGGTCTGCTGCCTTATCTATGCTTGCATCTATGCCTATCTGCCTCAGTCGGCGTCTCAGTCGGCGTCGCTGTAGGCGTCTCAGTCGCTGTCGATTGGGGGTCTGCTGCCTTCTCTATGCCTCTATCTACCCCTATCTGCCTCAGTCGGCGTCGTAGCCTCTGTCAGCGTCTCTGTAGGCGTCTCAGTAGCTGCCGCAGTCGATTGGGGGGTCTGCTACCATCTCTATGCCTATATCCACCCCCATCTGCCTCAGTCGGAGTCTCAGCCTCTTCCAGCGTCTCTGCAGGCGTCTCAGTCGTTGCCGCTGTCGATTGGGGGGTCTGTTGCCCTCTCTATGCCTATATCTACCCCTATCTGCCCCTGTCAGCGTCTCTTTACGCGTTTCAATCGATGCCGCAGTCGATTGGGGGGTCTGCTGCTATCTCCATGCCTATATCCACCCCCATCTGCCACAGTCGGCGTCTCAGCCTCTTCCAGCATTTCTGCAGGCGTCTCAGTTGTTGCCGCAGTCGATTGGGGGGTCTGCTGCCTTCTCCATGCCTATATCTACCCCTATCTGCCTCAGCTGTCGTCGCAGCCTCTGTCAGCATCTCTGTGGGCGTCTCAGTCGCTGCCGCTGTCTATTGGGGGTCTGCTGCCTTCTCTATGCCTCTATCTACCCCTATCTGCCTCAGTCGGCGTCGCAGCCTCTGTCAGCGTCTCTGTAGGCGTCTCAGTCGCTGCCGCTGTAGACATGGGGGTCTGCTGCCTTCTCTATGCCTATATTTACTCCTATCTGCCTCCGTCGGCGTCTCAGCCAGCGTCGCAACTTCTGTCAGCGTATCTGTAGGCGTCTCAGTAACTGCCGCTGTAGATTGGGGGTCTGCTGCCTTCTCTATGCCTATATACACCCCTATCTGCCTCAGTCGGCGTCGCAGCCTTTGTCAGCGTCTCTGTAGGCGTCTCAGTCGCTGCCACTGTCGATTGGGGGCTCTGCTGCAGTCTCTATGCCTATATCTACCCCTATCTGCCTCATTCGGCGTCTCAGTCGGCGTCGCAGCCTCTGTCAGCATCTCTGTAGGCGTCTCAGTCGCTGCCGTTGTCGATTGGGGGGGTCTGCTGCCTTCTCCATGACTATATCCACCCCCATCTGCCTCAGTCGGCGTCTCAGCCTCTTCCAGCGTCTCTGTAGGCGTCTCAGTCGCTGCCGCTGTAGATTGGGGGATCTGCTGCCTTCTCTATGCCTATATACACCCCTATCTGCCTCAGTCGGCGTCGCAGCCTCTGTCAGCGTCTCTGTAGGCGTCTCAGTCGCTGCCACTGTCGATTGGGGGCTCTGCTGCCCTCTCTATGCCTATATCTACCCCTATCTGCCTCATTCGGCGTCTCAGTCGGCGTCGCAGCCTCTGTCAGCATCTCTGTAGGCGTCTCAGTCGCTGCTGTTGTCGATTGGGGGGGTCTGCTGCCTTCTCCATGCCTATATCTACCCCTATCTGCCTCAGCTGTCGTCGCAGCCTCTGTCAGCATCTCTGTGGGCGTCTCAGTCGCTGCCGCTGTCTATTGGGGGTCTGCTGCCTTCTCTATGCCTCTATCTACCCCTATCTGCCTCAGTCGGCGTCGCAGCTTCTGTCAGCGTCTCTGTAGGCGTCTCAGTCGCTGCCACTGTCGATTGGGGGCTCTGCTGCCCTCTCTATGCCTATATCGACCCCTATCTGCCTCAGCTGGCGTCGCAGCCTCTGTCAGCGTCTCTGTAGGCGTCTCAGTCTCTGCCGCTGTCGATTCGGGTGTCTGCTGCCTTCTCTATGCCTTTATCTACCCCGATCTTCCTCAGTCGGCGTCTCAGTCGGCGTCGCAGACTCTGTCAGCGTCTCTGTACGCGTCTCAGGCGATGCCGCTGTCGATTGGTGGGTCTGCTGCCTTATCTATGCTTGCATCTATGCCTATCTGCCTCAGTCGGCGTCCCAGTCGGCGTCGCTGTAGGCGTCTCAGTCGCTGTCGATTGGGGGGTCTGCTGCCTTCTCTATGCCTCTATCTACCCCTATCTGCCTCAGTCGGCGTCGCAGCCTCTGTCAGCGTCTCTGTAGGCGTCTCAGTAGCTGCCGCAGTCGATTGGGGGGTCTGCTACCATCTCTATGCCTATATCCACCCCCATCTGCCTCAGTCGGAGTCTCAGCCTCTTCCAGCGTCTCTGCAGGCGTCTCAGTCGTTGCCGCTGTCGATTGGGGGGTCTGCTGCCATCTCTATGCCTATATCCACCCCCATCTGCCTCAGTCGGCGTCTCAGCCTCTTCCAGCGTCTCTGCAGGCGTCTCAATCGTTGCCGCTGTCGATTGGGGGTCTGCTGCCTTCTCTATGCCTATATCTATCCCCATCTGCCTCAGTTGGCGTCTCAGTCGGCGTCACAGCCTCTGTCAGCGTCTCTGTAGGCGTCTCAGTCGCTGCCGTTGTCGATTGGGGGTCTGCTGCCTGCTCTATGCCTATATCTACCCCTATCTGCCTCAGTTGGCGTCTCAGTCGGCGTCGCAGCCTATGTCAGAGTCTCTGTAGGCGTCTCAGTCGCTGCCGATGTCGATTTGGGGGGTCTGCTGCCTTCTCTATGCCTATATCTACCCCTATCTGCCTCAGTCGGCGTCTCAGACGGCATCGCAGCCTCTGTCAGCGTCTCTGTAGGCGTCTCAGTCGCTGACGCTGTAGATTGGGGGGTATGCTGCCTTCTCTATGCCTATATACACCCCTATCTGCCTCAGTCGGCGTCGCAGCCTCTGTCAGCGTCTCTGTAGGCGTCTCAGTCGCTGCCACTGTCGATTGGGGGTTCTGCTGCCCTCTTTATGCCTATATCTACCCCTATCTGCCTCATTCGGCGTCTCAGTCGGCGTCGCAGCCTCTTTCAGCGTCTCTGTAGGCGTCTCATTCGCTGCCGTTGTCGATTGGGGGGGTCTGCTGCCTGCTCCATGCCTATATCTACCCCTATCTGCGTCAGCTGTCGTCGCAGCCTCTGTCAGCGTCTCTGTAGGCGTCTCAGTTGCTGCCGCTGTCTATTGGGGGTCTGCTGCCTTCTCTATGCCTCTATCTACCCCTATCCGCCTCAGTCGGCGTCTCAGTCGGCGTCGCAGCCTCTGTCAGCGTCTCTTTAGGCGTCTCAGTAGCTGCCGTTGTAGATTGGGGGGTCTGCTGCCCTCTCTATGACTATATACTCCCCTATCTGCCTCAGTCGGCGTCGCAGCCTCTGTCAGCATCTTTGTAGGCTTCTCAGTCGCTGCCGCTGTCGATTGGGGGCTCTGCTGCCTTCTCTATCCCTATATCTACCCCTATCCGCCTCAGTCGGCGTCTCAGTCGGCGTCTCAGTCGGCGTCGCAGCCTCTGTCAGTGTCTCTGTAGGCGTCTCAGTCGCTGCCGTTGTCGATTGGGGGGGTCTGCTGCCTGCTCTATGCCTCTATCTACCCCTATCTGCCTCAGTCGGCGTCGCAGCCTCTTTCAGCGTCTCTGTAGGCGTCTCAGTCGCTGCCGCAGTCGATTGGGGGATCTGCTGCTATCTCTATGCCTATATCCACCCCCATCTGCCACAGTCGGCGTCTCAGCCTCTTCCAGCATTTCTGCAGGCGTCTCAGTTGTTGCCGCTGTCGATTGGGGGTCTGCTGCCTTCTCTATGGCTATATACACGCCTATCTGCCTCATTCGGCGTCGCAGCCTCTGTCAGCGTCTCTGTAGGCGTCTCAGTCGCTGCCGCTGTCGATTGGGGGGGGCCGCTGCCCTCTCTATGCCTATATCTACCCCTATCTGCCTCTGTCAGCGTCTCTGTACGCGTTTCAATCGATGCCGCTGTCGATTGGGGGGTCTGCTACCTTCTCTATGCCTATATCTACCCCTATTTGCCTCACTCGGCGTCTCAGTCGGCATCGCAGCCTCTGTCAGCGTCGCTTTAGGCGTCTCAGTAGCTGCCGCTGTAGATTGGGTCGTCTGCTGCCCTCTCTATGCCTATATACTCCCCTATCTGCCTCAGTCGGCGTCGCAGCCTCTGTCAGCATCTTTGTAGGCTTCTCAGTCGCTGCCGCTGTCGATTGGGGGTCTGCTGCCTTCTCTATGCCTATATCTACCCCTATCTGCCTCAGTCGGCGTCTCAGTCGGCATCGCAGCCTCTGTCAGCGTCTCTGTAGGCGTCTCAGTCGCTGCCGCTGTCGACATGGGGGTCTGCTGCCTTCTCTATGCCTATATTTACTCCTATCTGCCTCCGTCGGCGTCTCAGCCAGCGTCGCAACTTCTGTCAGCGTCTCTGTAGGCGTCTCAGTAACTGCCGCTGTAGATTGGGGGGTCTGCTGCCTTCTCTATGCCTATATACACCCCTATCTGCCTCAGTCGGCGTCGCAGCCTCTGTCAGCGTCTCTGTAGGCGTCTCAGTCGCTGCCACTGTCGATTGGGGGCTCTGCTGCAGTCTCTATGCCTATATCTACCCCTATCTGCCTCATTCGGCGTCTCATTCGGCGTCGCAGCCTCTGTCAGCATCTCTGTAGGCGTCTCAGTCGCTGCCGTTGTCGATTGGGGGGGTCTGCTGCCTTCTCCATGCCTATATCTACCCCTATCTGCCTCAGCTGTCGTCGCAGCCTCTGTCAGCGTCTCTGTGGGCGTCTCAGTCGCTGCCGCTGTCTATTGGGGGTCTGCTGCCTTCTCTATGCCTCTATCTACCCCTATCTGCCTCAGTCGGCGTCGCAGCCTCTGTCAGCGTCTCTGTTGGCGTCTCAGTAGCTGCCGCTGTCGATTGGGGGGGTCTGCTGATTTCTCTATGCCTATATCTACCCCTATCCTCCTCAGTCGGCGTCTCAGTCGGCGTCGCAGCCTCTGTCAGCGTCTCTGTAGGCGTCTCAGTCGCTGCCGCAGTCGATTGGGGGGTCTGCTGCCATCTCTATGCCTATATCCACCCCCATCTGCCTCAGTCGGCGTCTCAGCCTCTTCCAGCGTCTCTGTAGGCGTCTCAGTCGCTGCCGCAGTCGATTGGGGGGTCTGCTGCCATCTCTATGCCTATATCCACCCCCATCTGCCTCAGCTGTCGTCGCAGCCTCTGTCAGCATCTCTGTGGGCGTCTCAGTCGCTGCCGCTGTCTATTGGGGATCTGCTGCCTTCTCTATGCCTCTATCTACCCCTATCTGCCTCAGTCGGCGTCGCAGCCTCTGTCAGCATCTCTGTTGGCGTCTCAGTCGCTGCCGTTGTCGATTGGGGGGGTCTGCTGCCTTCTCCATGCCTATATCTACCCCTATCTGCCTCAGTCGGCGTCTCAGTCGGCGTCGCAGCCTCTGTCAGCGTCTCTGTAGGCGTCTCAGTCGCTGCCGCAGTCGATTGGGGGGTCTGCTGCCATCTCTATGCCTATATCCACCCCCATCTGCCTCAGTCGGCGTCTCAGCCTCTTCCAGCGTCTCTGTAGGCGTTTCAGTCGCTGCCGCTGTAGATTGGGGGATCTGCTGCCTTCTCTATGCCTATATACACCCCTATCTGCCTCAGTCGGCGTCGCAGCCTCTGTCAGCGTCTCTGTAGGCGTCTCAGTCGCTGCCACTGTCGATTGGGGGCTCTGCTGCCCTCTCTATGCCTATATCTACCCCTATCTGCCTCATTCGGCGTCTCAGTCGGCGTCGCAGCCTCTGTCAGCATCTCTGTAGGCGTCTCAGTCGCTGCCGTTGTCGATTGGGGGGTCTGCTGCCTTCTCCATGCCTATATCTACCCCTATCTGCCTCAGCTGTCGTCGCAGCCTCTGTCAGCATCTCTGTGGGCGTCTCAGTCGCTGCCGCTGTCGATTGGTGGGTCTGCTGCCTTATCTATGCTTGCATCTATGCCTATCTGCCTCAGTCGGCGTCTCAGTCGGCGTCACTGTAGGCGTCTCAGTCGCTGTCGATTGGGGGGGTCTGCTGCCTTCTCTATGCCTCTATCTACCCCTATCTGCCTCAGTCGGCGTCGCAGCCTCTGTCAGCGTCTCTGTAGGCGTCTCAGTAGCTGCCGCAGTCGATTGGGGGGTCTGCTACCATCTCTATGCCTATATCCACCCCCATCTGCCTCAGTCGGAGTCTCAGCCTCTTCCAGCGTCTCTGCAGGCGTCTCAGTCGTTGCCGCTGTCGATTGGGGGGTCTGCTGCCATCTCTATGCCTATATCCACCCCCATCTGCCTCAGTCGGCGTCTCAGCCTCTTCCAGCGTCTCTGCAGGCGTCTCAATCGTTGCCGCTGTCGATTGGGGGGTCTGTTGCCCTCTCTATGCCTATATCTACCCCTATCTGCCCCTGTCAGCGTCTCTTTACGCGTTTCAATCGATGCCGCTGTCGATTGGGGGGTCTGCTGCCTTCTCTATGCCTATATCTATCCCCATCTGCCTCAGTTGGCGTCTCAGTCGGCGCCACAGCCTCTGTCAGCGTCTCTGTAGGCGTCTCAGTCGCTGCCGTTGTCGATTGGGGGTCTGCTGCCTGCTCTATGCCTATATCTACCCCTATCTGCCTCAGTTGGCGTCTCAGTCGGCGTCGCAGCCTCTGTCAGCGTCTCTGTTGGCGTCTCAGTAGCTGCCGCTGTCGATTGGGGGGGTCTGCTGATTTCTCTATGCCTATATCTACCCCTATCCTCCTCAGTCGGCGTCTCAGTCGGCGTCGCAGCCTCTGTCAGCGTCTCTGTAGGCGTCTCAGTCGCTGCCGCAGTCGATTGGGGGGTCTGCTGCCATCTCTATGCCTATATCCACCCCCATCTGCCTCAGTCGGCGTCTCAGCCTCTTCCAGCGTCTCTGTAGGCGTCTCAGTCGCTGCCGCAGTCGATTGGGGGGTCTGCTGCCATCTCTATGCCTATATCCACCCCCATCTGCCTCAGCTGTCGTCGCAGCCTCTGTCAGCATCTCTGTGGGCGTCTCAGTCGCTGCCGCTGTCTATTGGGGATCTGCTGCCTTCTCTATGCCTCTATCTACCCCTATCTGCCTCAGTCGGCGTCGCAGCCTCTGTCAGCGTCTCTGTAGGCGTCTCAGTCGCTGCCGCTGTAGATTGGGGGGTCTGCTGCCTTCTCTATGCCTATATACACCCCTATCTGCCTCAGTCGGCGTCGCAGCCTCTGTCAGCGTCTCTGTAGGCGTCTCAGTCGCTGCCACTGTCGATTGGGGGCTCTGCTGCCCTCTTTATGCCTATATCTACCCCTATCTGCCTCATTCGGCGTCTCAGTCGGCGTCGCAGCCTCTTTCAGCGTCTCTGTAGGCGTCTCATTCGCTGCCGTTGTCGATTGGGGGGGTCTGCTGCCTGCTCCATGCCTATATCTACCCCTATCTGCCTCAGCTGTCGTCGCAGCC
The DNA here is from genome assembly GCA_920105625.2 of Clusia tigrina. NCBI lineage: Eukaryota > Metazoa > Arthropoda > Insecta > Diptera > Clusiidae > Clusia > Clusia tigrina. Next base: position 77,646,141 of record OV050031.1, on the reverse strand, counting down.
TCTGTCAGCGTCTCTGTAGGCGTCTCAGTCGCTGCCGCTGTCTATTGGGGGTCTGCTGCCGTCTCTATGCCTCTATCTACCCCTATCCGCCTCAGTCGGCGTCGCAGCCTCTGTCAGCGTCTCTTTAGGCGTCTCAGTAGCTGCCGCTGTAGATTAGGGGTGTCTGCTGCCCTCTCTATGCCTATATACTCCCCTATCTGCCTCAGTCGGCGTCGCAGTCTCTGTAAGCATCTTTGTAGGCTTCTCAGTCGCTGCCGCTGTCGATTGGGGGCTCTGCTGCCTTCTCTATCCCTATATCTACCCCTATCCGCCTCAGTCGGCGTATCAGTCGGCGTCGCAGCCTCTGTCAGTGTCTCTGTAGGCGTCTCAGTCGCTGCCGTTGTCGATTGGGGGGGTCTGCTGCCTGCTCTATGCCTCTATCTACCCCTATCTGCCTCAGTCGGCGTCGCAGCCTCTTTCAGCGTCTCTGTAGGCGTCTCAGTCGCTGCCGCAGTCGATTGGGGGGTCTGCTGCTATCTCTATGCCTATATCCACCCCCATCTGCCACAGTCGGCGTCTCAGCCTCTTCCAGCATTTCTGCAGGCGTCTCAGTTGTTGCCGCTGTCGATTGGGGGTCTGCTGCCTTCTCTATGGCTATATACACGCCTATCTGCCCCATTCGGCGTCGCAGCCTCTGTCAGCGTCTCTGTAGGCGTCTCAGTCGCTGCCGCTGTCGATTGGGGGGGCCGCTGCCCTCTCTATGCCTATATCTACCCCTATCTGCCTCTGTCAGCGTCTCTGTACGCGTTTCAATCGATGCCGCTGTCGATTGGGGGGTCTGCTACCTTCTCTATGCCTATATCTACCCCTATCTGCCTCACTCGGCGTCTCAGTCGGCATCGCAGCCTCTGTCAGCGTCTCTGTAGGCGTCTCAGTCGCTGTCGCTATCGATTGGGGGGTCTGCTGCCTTCTCTATGCCTATATCTACCTCTATCTGCCTCAGTCGGCGTCTCAGTCGGCGTCGCAGCCTCTGTCAGCGTCTCTGTAGGCGTCTCAGTCGCTGCCGTTGTCTATTCGGGGGGTCTGCTGCCTGTTCCATGCCTATATCTACCCCTATCTGCCTCAGCTGGCGTCGCAGCCTCTGTCAGCGTCTCTGTAGGCGTCTCAGTCGCTGCCGCTGTCGATTCGGGTGTCTGCTGCCTTCTCAATGCCTTTATCTACCCCTATCTGCCTCAGTCGGCGTCTCAGTCGGCGTCGCAGACTCTGTCAGCGTCTCTGTACGCGTCTCAGGCGATGCCGCTGTCGATTGGTGGGTCTGCTGCCTTGTCTATGCTTGCATCTATGCCTATCTGCCTCAGTCGGCGTCTCAGTCGGCGTCGCTGTAGGCGTCTCAGTCGCTGTCGATTGGGGGGGGGCTGCTGCCTTCTCTATGGCTATATACACTCCTATCTGCCTTAGTTGGCGTCGCAGCCTCTGTCAGCGTCTCTGAAGGCATCTCAGTCGCTGCCGCTGCAGATTTGGGGGGTCTGCTGCCTTCTCTATGCCTATATCTACCTCTATCTGCCTCAGTCGGCGACGCAGTCAGCGTCGCAGCTTCTGTCAGCGTCTCTGTAGGCGTCTCAGTAGCTGCCGCTGTAGATTGGGGGGTCTGCTGCCTTCTCTACGCCTATACACCCGTATCTGCCTCAGTCGGCGTCGCAGCCTCTGTCAGCGTCTCTGTAGGCGTCTCAGTCGCTGTCGCTGTCGATTGGGGGCTCTGCTGCCCTCTCTATGCCTATATCTACCCCTATCTGCCTCAGTCGGCGTCTCAGTCGGCGCCGCAGCCTCTGTCAGCGTCTCTGTAGGCGTCTCAGTCGCTGCCGTTGCCGATTCGGGGGGTCTGCTGCCTGTTCCATGCCTATATCTACCCCTATCTGCCTCAGCTGGCGTCGCAGCCCCTGTCAGCGTCTCTGTAGGCGTCTCAGTCGCTGCCGCTGTCGCTTCGGGAGTCTGCTGCCATCTCTATGCCTATATCCACCCCCATCTGCCTCAGTCGGTGTCTCAGCCTCTTCCAGCGTCTCTGCAGGCGGCTCAGTCGTTGCCGCTGTCGATTGGGGGGTTTGCTGCCTTCTCTATGGCTATATACACTCCTATCTGCCTCAGTTGGCGTCGCAGCCTCTGTCAGCGTCTCTGTAGGCATCTCAGTCGCTGCCGCTGCAGATTTGGGGGTCTGCTGCCCCCTCTATGCCGAAATCTACCCCTATCTGCCTCTGTCAGCGTATCTGTACGCGTTTCAATCGATGCCGCTGTCGATTGGGGGGTCTGCTGCCTTCTCTATGCCTATATCTACCCCTATCTGCCTCACTCGGCGTCTCAGTCGGCATCCCAGCCTCTGTTAGCGTCTCTGTAGGCGTCTCAGTCGCTGCCGCTGTCGATTGGGGGCTCTGCTGCCTTCTCTATGCCTATATCTACCCCTATCCGCCTCAGTCGGCGTCTCAGTAGGCGTCGCAGTCTCAGTCAGCGTCTCTGTAGGCGTCTCAGTCGCTGCCGTTATCGATTGGGGGGTCTGCTGCCTGCTCCATGCCTATATCTACCCCTATCTGCCTCAGGTGGCGTCGCAGCATGTGTCAGCGTCTCTGTAAGCGTCTCAGTCGCTGCCGCTGTCGATTCGGGGGTCTGCTTAATTCTCTATGCCTTTATCTACCCCTATCTGCCTCAGTCGGCGTCTCAGTCGGCGTCGCAGACTCTGTCTGAGTCTCTGTACGCGTTTCAGGCGATACCGCTGGCGATTGGTGGGTCTGCTGCCTTGTCTATGCTTGCATCTATGCCTCTCTGCCTCAGTTGGCGTCTCAGTCGCTGTCGATTGGGGGTGCTGCTGCTTTCTCTATGCCTATATCTACCCCTATCTGCCGCAGTCGGCGTCTCGGTCGGCTCGCAGCCTCTGTCAGCGTCTCTGTAGGCGTCTCAGTAGCTGCCGCTGTCGATTGGGGGGCTGCTGCCTTCTCTATGACTATATCTACCCCAATCTGCCTCAGTCGGCGACGCAGTCAGCGTCGCACCTTCTGTCAGCGTCTCTGTAGGCGTCTCAGTAGCTGCCGCTGTAGATTGGGGGGTCTGCTGCCTTCTCTACGCCTATATACACCCCTATCTGCCTCAGTCGGCGTCTCAGCCTCTTTCAGCATTTCTGCAGGCGTCTCAGTTGTTGCCGCAGTCGATTGGGGGTCTGCTGCCTTCTCTATGCCTATATCTACCCCTATCTGCCTCAGTCGGCGTCTCAGTCGGCATCGCAGCCTCTGTCAGCGTCTCTGTAGGCGTCTCAGTCGCTGCCGCTGTCGATATAGGGGTCTGCTGCCTTCCCTATGCCTATATTTACTCCTATCTGCCTCCGTCGGCGTCTCAGCCAGCGTCGCAACTTCTGTCAGCGTCTCTGTAGGCGTCTCAGTAACTGCCGCTGCAGATTGGGGGGTCTGCTGCCTTCTCTATGCCTATATACACCCCTATCTGCCTCAGTCGGCGTCGCAGCCTCTGTCAGCGTCTCTGTAGGCGTCTCTGTCGCTGCCACTGTCGATTGGGGGCTCTTCTGCCCTCTCTGTGCCTATATCTACCCCTATCTGCCTCATTCGGCGTCTCAGTCGGCGTCGCAGCCTCTGTCAGCATCTCTGTAGGCGTCTCAGTCGCTGCCGTTGTCGATTGGGGGGGTCTGCTGCCTTCTCCATGCCTATATCTACCCCTATCTGCCTCAGCTGTCGTCGCAGCCTCTGTCAGAGTCTCTGTGGGCGTCTCAGTCGCTGCCGCTGTCTATTGGGGGTCTGCTGCCTTCTCTATGCCTCTATCTACCCCTATCTGCCTCAGTCGGCGTCGCAGCCTCTGTCAGCGTCTCTGTTGGCGTCTCAGTAGCTGCCGCTGTCGATTGGGGGGGTCTGCTGCCTTCTCTATGCCTATATCTACCCCTATCCGCCTCAGTCGGCGTCTCAGTCGGCGTCGCAGCCTCTGTTAGCGTCTCTGTAGGCGTCTCAGTCGCTGCCACTGTCGATTGGGGGCTCTGCTGCCCTCTCTATGCCTATATCTACCCCTATCTGCCTCATTCGGCGTCTCAGTCGGCGTCGCAGCCTCTGTCAGCATCTCTGTAGGCGTCTCAGTCGCTGCCGTTGTCGATTGGGGGGGTCTGCTGCCTTCTCCATGCCTATAACTACCCCTATCCGCCTCAGCTGTCGTCGCAGCCTCTGTCAGCATCTCTGTGGGCGTCTCAGTCGCTGCCGCTGTCTATTGGGGGCTCTGCTGCCCTCTCTATGCCTATATCTACCCCTATCTGCCTCAGCTGGCGTCGCAGCCTCTGTCAGCGTCTCTGTAGGCGTCTCAGTCGCTGCCGCTGTCGATTCGGGTGTCTGCTGCCTTCTCTATGCCTTTATCTACCCCGATCTTCCTCAGTCGGCGTCTCAGTCGGCGTCGCAGACTCTGTCAGCGTCTCTGTACGCGTCTCAGGCGATGCCGCTGTCGATTGGTGGGTCTGCTGCCTTATCTATGCTTGCATCTATGCCTATCTGCCTCAGTCGGCGTCTCAGTCGGCGTCGCTGTAGGCGTCTCAGTCGCTGTCGATTGGGGGGTCTGCTGCCTTCTCTATGCCTCTATCTACCCCTATCTGCCTCAGTCGGCGTCGCAGCCTCTGTCAGCGTCTCTGTAGGCGTCTCCGTAGCTGCCGCAGTCGATTGGGGGGTCTGCTACCATCTCTATGCCTATATCCACCCCGATCTGCCTCAGTCGGAGTCTCAGCCTCTTCCAGCGTCTCTGCAGGCGTCTCAGTCGTTGCCGCTCTCGATTGGGGGTCTGCTGCCATCTCTATGCCTATATCCACCCCCATCTGCCTCAGTCGGCGTCTCAGCCTCTTCCAGCGTCTCTGCAGGCGTCTCAATCGTTGCCGCTGTCGATTGGGGGGTCTGTTGCCCTCTCTATGCCTATATCTACCCCTATCTGCCCCTGTCAGCGTCTCTTTACGCGTTTCAATCGATGCCGCTGTCGATTGGGGGGTCTGCTGCCTTCTCTATGCCTATATCTACCCCTATCTGCCTCAGTCGGCGTCGCAGCCTCTGTCAGCGTCTCTGTAGGCGTCTCAGTAGCTGCCGCTGTCGATTGGGGGTCTGCTGCCATCTCTATGCCTATATCCACCCCCATCTGCCTCAGTCTGCGTCGCAGCCTCTGTCAGCGTCTCTGTAGGCGTCTCAGTCGCTGCCACTGTCGATTGGGGGCTCTGCTGCCCTCTTTATGCCTATATCTACCCTTATCTGCCTCAGTCGGCGTTTCAGTCGGCGTCGCTGCCTCTTTCAGCGTCTCTGTAGGCGTCTCATTCGCTGCCGTTGTCGATTGGGGGGGTCTGCTGCCTGCTCCATGCCTATGTCTACCCCTATCTGCCTCAGCTGTCGTCGCAGCCTCTGTCAGCGGCTCTGTAGGCGTCTCAGTCGCTGCCGCTGTCTATTGGGGGTCTGCTGCCTTCTCTATGCCTCTATCTACCCCTATCCGCCTCAGTCGGCGTCTCAGTCGGCGTCGCAGCCTCTGTCAGCGTCTCTTTAGGCGTCTCAGTAGCTGCCGCTGTAGATTGGGGGGTCTGCTGCCTTCTCTATGCCTATATACTCCCCTATCTGCCTCAGTCGGCGTCGCAGCCTCTGTCAGCATCTTTGTAGGCTTCTCAGTCGCTGCCGCTGTCGATTGGGGGCTCTGCTGCCTTCTCTATCCCTATATCTACCCCTATCCGCCTCAGTTGGCGTCTCAGTTGGCGTCGCAGCCTCTGTCAGTGTCTCCGTAGGCGTCTCAGTCGCTGCCGTTGTCGATTGGGGGGGTCTGCTGCCTGCTCTATGCCTCTATCTGCCCCTATCTGCCTCAGTCGGCGTCGCAGCCTCTTTCAGCGTCTCTGTAGGCGTCTCAGTCACTGCCGCAGTCGATTGGGGGGTCTGCTGCTATCTCTATGCCTATATCCACCCCCATCTGCCACAGTCGGCGTCTCAGCCTCTTCCAGCATTTCTGCAGGCGTCTCAGTTGTTGCCGCTGTCGATTGGGGGTCTGTTGCCTTCTCTATGGCTATATACACGCCTATCTGCCTCATTCGGCGTCGCAGCCTCTGTCAGCGTCTCTGTAGGCGTCTCAGTCGCTGTCGCTGTCGATTGGGTGGTCTGCTGCCTTCTCTATGCCTATATCTACCTCTATCTGCCTCAGTCGGCGACGCAGTCAGCGTCGCAGCTTCTGTCAGCGTCTCTGTAGGCGTCTCAGTTGCTGCCGCTGTAGATTGGGGGGTCTGCTGCCTTCTCTACGCCTATATACACCCCTATCTGCCTCAGTCGGCGTCGCAGCCTCTGTCAGCGTCTCTGTAGGCGTCTCAGTCGCTGCCTCTGTCAGCGTCTCTGTAGGCGTCTCAGTCGCTGTCGCTGTCGATTGGGGACTCTGCTGCCCTCTCTATGCCTATATCTATCTACCTATCTGCCTCAGTCGGCGTCTCAGTCGGCGTCGCAGCCTCTGTCAGCGTCTCTGTAGGCGTCTCAGTCGCTGCCGTTGTCTATTCGGGGCGTCTGCTGCCTGTTCCATGCCTATATCTACCCCTATCTGCCTCAGCTGGCGTCGCAGCCTCTGTCAGCGTCTCTGTAGGCGTCTCAGTCGCTGCCGCTGTCGATTCGGGAGTCTGCTGCCTAATCAATGCCTTTATCTACCCCTATCTGCCTCAGTCGGCGTCTCAGTCGGCGTCGCAGACTCTGTCAGCGTCTCTGTACGCGTCTCAGGCGATGCCGCTGTCGATTGGTGGGTCTGCTGCCTTGTCTATGCTTGCATCTATGCCTATCTGCCTCAGTCGGCGTCTCAGTCGGCGTCTCAGTCGGCATCGCTGTAGGCGTCTCAGTCGCTGTCGATTGGGGGGGCTGCTGCCTTCTCTATGGCTATATACACTCCTATCTGCCTCAGTTGGCGTCGCAGCCTCTGTCAGCGTCTCTGTAGGCATCTCAGTCGCTGCCGCTGCAGATTTGGGGGGTCTGCTGCTATCTCTATGCCTATATCTACCTCTATCTACCTCAGTCGGCGACGCAGTCAGCGTCGCAGCTTCTGTCAGCGTCTCTGTAGGCGTCTCAGTAGCTGCCGCTGTAGATTGGGGGTCTGCTGCCTTCTCTACGCCTATATACACCCCTATCTGCCTCAGTCGGCGTCGCAGCCTCTGTCAGCGTCTCTGTAGGCGTCTCAGTCGCTGCCGTTGTCTATTCGGGGGGTCTGCTGCCTGCTCCATGCCTATATCTACCCCTATCTGCCTCAGCTGGCGTCGCAGCCTGTGTCAGCGTCTCTGTAAGCGTCTCAGTCGCTGCCGCTGTCGATTCGGGGGTCTGCTTAATTCTCTATGCCTTTATCTACCCCTATCTGCCTCAGTCGGCGTCTCAGTCGGCGTCGCAGACTCTGTCTGCGTCTCTGTACGCGTTTCAGGCGATGCCGCTGGCGATTGGTGGGTCTGCTGCCTTGTCTATGCTTGCATCTATGCCTCTCTGCCTCAGTCGGCGTCTCAGTCGCTGTCGATTGGGGGTGCTGCTGCTTTCTCTATACCTATATCTACCCCTATCTGCCGCAGTCGGCGTCTCGGTCGGCTCGCAGCCTCTGTCAGCGTCTCTGTAGGCGTCTCAGTAGCTGCCGCTGTCGATTGGGGGGCTGCTGCCTTCTCTGACTATATCTACCCCAATCTGCCTCAGTCGGCGTCTCGGTCGGCTCGCAGCCTCTGTCAGCGTCTCTGTAGGCGTCTCAGTCGCTGTCGCTGTCTATTGGGGGGTCTCCTACCTCCTCTATGCCTCTATTTACCCCTATCTGCCTCAGTCGGCATCGCAGCCTCTGTCAGCGTTTCTGTAGGCGTCTCAGTAGCTGCCGCTGTCGATTGGGGGGGGGGGCTGCTGCCTTCTCTATGCCTATATCTACCCCTATCCGCCTCAGTCGGCGTCTCAGTCGGCGTCGCAGCCTCTGTCAGCATCTCTGTAGGCGTCTCATTCGCTGCCGCAGTCGATTGGGGGGTCTGCTGCCATCTCTATGCCTATATCCACCCCCATCTGCCTCAGTCGTCGTCTCAGCCTCTTCCAGCGTATCTGCAGGCGTCTCAGTCGTTGCCGCTGTCGATTGGGGGGTCTGCTGCCTTCTCTATGGCTATATACACCCCTATCTGCCTCAGTCGGCGTCGCAGCCTCTGTCAGAGTCTCTGTAGGCGTCTCAGTCGCTGCCGCTGTCGATTGGGGGGTCTGCTGCCTGATCCATGCCTATATCTACCCCTATCTGCCTCAGCTGGCGTCTCAGTCGGCGTCGCAGCCTCTGTCAGCGTCTCTGTAGGCGTCTCAGTAGCTGCCGCTGTAGATTGGGGGGTCTGCTGCCTTCTCTACGCCTATATACACCCCTATCTGCCTCAGTCGGCGTCGCAGCCTCTGTCAGCATCTCTGCAGGCATCTCTACATCTATATCTACCCCTATCTGCCTCACTCGGCGTATCAGTCGGCGTCGCAGCCTCTGTCAGCGTCTTTGTAGGCGTCTCAGTCGCTGCCGTTGTCGATTCGGGGGGTCTGCTGCCTGTTCCATGCCTATATCTACCCCTATCTGCCTCAGCTGGCGTCGCAGCCTCTGTCAGCGTCTCTGTAGGCGTCTCAGTCGCTTCCGTTTTCGATTGGGAAGTCTGCTGCCTGATCGATGCCTATATCTACCCCTATCTGCCTCAGCTGGCGTCTCAGTCGGCGTCGCAGCCTCTGTCAGCGTCTCTGTAGGCGTCTCAGTCGCTGCCGCTGTCGATTGGGGGGTCTGCTGCCTTCTCAATGCCTTTATCTACCCCTATCTGCCTCAGTCGGCGTCTCAGTCTGCGTCGCAGACTCTGTCAGCGTCTCTGTACGCGTCTCAGGCGATGCCGCTGTCGATTGGTGGGTCTGCTGCCTTGTCTATGCTTACATCTATGCCTATCTGCCTCAGTCGGCGTCGCTGTAGGCGTCTCAGTCGCTGTCGATTGGGGGGGCTGCTGCCTTCTCTATGCGTATATCTACCAATATCTGCCTCAGTTGGCGTCTCGGTCGGCTCGCAGCCTCTGTCAGCGTTTCTGTAGGCGTCTCAGTCGCTGCCGCAGTCGATTGGGGGGTCTGCTGCCTTCTCTATGGCTATATACACCCCTATCTGCCTCAGTTGGCGTCGCAGCCTCTGTCAGCGTCTCTGTAGGCGTCTCAGTCGCTGCCACTGTCGATTGGGGGCTCTGCTGCCCTCTCTATGCCTATATCTACCCCTATCTGCCTCAGCTGTCGTCGCAGCCTCTGTCAGAGTCTCTGTGGGCGTCTCAGTCGCTGCCGCTGTCTATTGGGGGTCTGCTGCCTTCTCTATGCCTCTATCTACCCCTATCTGCCTCAGTCGGCGTCGCAGCCTCTGTCAGCGTCTCTGTTGGCGTCTCAGTAGCTGCCGCTGTCGATTGGGGGGGTCTGCTGCCTTCTCTATGCCTATATCTACCCCTATCCGCCTCAGTCGGCGTCTCAGTCGGCGTCGCAGCCTCTGTTAGCGTCTCTGTAGGCGTCTCAGTCGCTGCCACTGTCGATTGGGGGCTCTGCTGCCCTCTCTATGCCTATATCTACCCCTATCTGCCTCATTCGGCGTCTCAGTCGGCGTCGCAGCCTCTGTCAGCATCTCTGTAGGCGTCTCAGTCGCTGCCGTTGTCGATTGGGGGGGTCTGCTGCCTTCTCCATGCCTATATCTACCCTTTCTGCCTCAGCTGTCGTCGCAGCCTCTGTCAGCATCTCTGTGGGCGTCTCAGTCGCTGCCGCTGTCTATTGGGGGTCTGCTGCCTTCTCTATGCCTCTGTCTACCCCTATCTGCCTCAGTCGGCGTCGCAGCCTCTGTCAGCGTCTCTGTAGGCGTCTCAGTCGCTGCCACTGTCGATTATGGGCTCTGCTGCCCTCTCTATGCCTATATCTACCCCTATCTGCCTCAGCTGGCGTCGCAGCCTCTGTCAGCGTCTCTGTAGGCGTCTCAGTCGCTGCCGCTGTCGATTCGGGTGTCTGCTGCCTTCTCTATGCCTTTATCTACCCCGATCTTCCTCAGTCGGCGTCTCAGTCGGCGTCGCAGACTCTGTCAGCGTCTCTGTACGCGTCTCAGGCGATGCCGCTGTCGATTGGTGGGTCTGCTGCCTTATCTATGCTTGCATCTATGCCTATCTGCCTCAGTCGGCGTCTCAGTCGGCGTCGCTGTAGGCGTCTCAGTCGCTGTCGATTGGGGGTCTGCTGCCTTCTCTATGCCTCTATCTACCCCTATCTGCCTCAGTCGGCGTCGCAGCCTCTGTCAGCGTCTCTGTAGGCGTCTCAGTAGCTGCCGCAGTCGATTGGGGGGTCTGCTACCATCTCTATGCCTATATACACCCCTATCTGCCTCAGTCGGCATCGCAGCCTCTGTCAGCGTCTCTGTAGGCGTCTCAGTAGCCGCCGCTGTCGATTGGGGGTCTGCTGCCATCTCTATGCCTATATCCACCCCCATCTGCCTCAGTCGGCGTCTCAGCCTCTTCCAGCGTCTCTGCAGGCGTCTCAATCGTTGCCGCTGTCGATTGGGGGGTCTGTTGCCCTCTCTATGCCTATATCTACCCCTATCTGCCCCTGTCAGCGTCTCTTTACGCGTTTCAATCGATGCCGCTGTCGATTGGGGGGTCTGCTGCCTTCTCTATGCCTATATCTATCCCCATCTGCCTCAGTTGGCGTCTCAGTTGGCGTCTCAGTCGGCGTCACAGCCTCTGTCAGCGTCTCTGTAGGCGTCTCAGTCGCTGACGTTGTCGATTGGGGGGGTCTGCTGCCTGCTCCATGCCTATATCTACCCCTATCTGCCTCAGGTGGCGTCTCAGTCGGCGTCGCAGCCTATGTCAGAGTCTCTGTAGGCGTCTCAGTCGCTGCCGATGTCGATTGGGGGCTCTGCTGCCTTCTCTATCCCTATATCTACCCCTATCCGCCTCAGTTGGCGTCTCAGTCGGCGTCGCAGCCTCTGTCAGTGTCTCCGTAGGCGTCTCAGTCGCTGCCGTTGTCGATTGGGGGGGTCTGCTGCCTGCTCTATGCCTCTATCTACCCCTATCTGCCTCAGTCGGCGTCGCAGCCTCTTTCAGCGTCTCTGTAGGCGTCTCAGTCACTGCCGCAGTCGATTGGGGGGTCTGCTGCTATCTCTATGCCTATATCCACCCCCATCTGCCACAGTCGGCGTCTCAGCCTCTTCCAGCATTTCTGCAGGCGTCTCAGTTGTTGCCGCTGTCGATTGGGGGTCTGCTGCCTTCTCTATGGCTATATACACGCCTATCTGCCACATTCGGCGTCGCAGCCTCTGTCAGCGTCTCTGTAGGCGTCTCAGTCGCTGCCGCTGTCGATTGGGGGGGCCGCTGCCCTCTCTATGCCTATATCTACCCCTATCTGCCTCTGTCAGCGTCTCTGTACGCGTTTCAATCGATGCCGCTGTCGATTGGGGGGTCTGCTGCCTTCTCTATGCCTATATCTACTCCTATCTGCCTCACTCGGCGTCTCAGTCGGCATCGCAGCCTCTGTCAGCGTCTCTGTAGGCGTCTCAGTCGCTGTCGCTGTCGATTGGGTGGTCTGCTGCCTTCTCTATGCCTATATCTACCTCTATCTGCCTCAGTCGGCGACGCAGTCAGCGTCGCAGCTTCTGTCAGCGTCTCTGTAGGCGTCTCAGTTGCTGCCGCTGTAGATTGGGGGGTCTGCTGCCTTCTCTACGCCTATATACACCCCTATCTGCCTCAGTCGGCGTCGCAGCCTCTGTCAGCGTCTCTGTAGGCGTCTCAGTCGCTGCCGTTGTCTATTCGGGGGGTCTGCTGCCTGCTCCATGCCTATATCTACCCCTATCTGCCTCAGCTGGCGTCGCAGCCTGTGTCAGCGTCTCTGTAAGCGTCTCAGTCGCTGCCGCTGTCGATTCGGGGGTCTGCTTAATTCTCTATGCCTTTATCTACCCCTATCTGCCTCAGTCGGCGTCTCAGTCGGCGTCACAGACTCTGTCTGCGTCTCTGTACGCGTTTCAGGCGATGCCGCTGGCGATTGGTGGGTCTGCTGCCTTGTCTATGCTTGCATCTATGCCTCTCTGCCTCAGTCGGCGTCTCAGTCGCTGTCGATTGGGGGTGCTGCTGCTTTCTCTATGCCTATATCTACCCCTATCTGCCGCAGTCGGCGTCTCGGTCTTCTCGCAGCCTCTGTCAGCGTCTCTGTAGGCGTCTCAGTAGCTGCCGCTGTCGATTGGGGGGCTGCTGCCTTCTCTATGCCTATATCTACCCCTATCCGCCTCAGTCGGCGTCTCAGTCGGCGTCGCAGCCTCTGTCAGCATCTCTGTAGGCGTCTCATTCGCTGCCGCAGTCGATTGGGGGGGTCTGCTGCCATATCTATGCCTATATCCACCCCCATCTGCCTCAGTCGTCGTCTCAGCCTCTTCCAGCGTCTCTGCAGGCGTCTCAGTCGTTGCCGCTGTCGATTGGGGGGTCTGCTGCCTTCTCTATGGCTATATACACCCCTATCTGCCTTCAGTCGGCGTCGCAGCCTCTGTCAGCGTCTCTGTAGGCGTCTCAGTCGCTGCTGCTGTCGATTGGGGTTTCTGCTGCCCTCTCTATGCCTATATCTACCCTTATCTGCCTCTGTCAGCGTCTCTGTACGAGTTTCAATCGATGCCGCTTTCGATTGGGGCGTATGCTGCCTTCTGTATGCCTGTATCTACGCCTATCTGCCTCAGTCGGCGTCTCAGTCGGCGTCGCTGTAGGCGTGTCAATCGCTGTCGATTGGGGGGTCTGCTGCCTTCTCTATGTCTATATCTACCCCTATCTGCCTCAGTCGGCGACGCAGTCAGCGTCGCACCTTCTGTCAGCGTCTCTGTAGGCGTATCAGTAGCTGCCGCTGTAGATTGGGGGGGTCTGCTGCCTTCTCTACGCCTATATACACCCCTATCTGCCTCAGTCGGCGTCGCAGCCTCTGTCAGCATCTCTGTAGGCATCTCTACATATATATCTACCCCTATCTGCCTCACTCGGCGTATCAGTCGGCATCGCAGCCTCTGTCAGCGTCTCTGTAGGACTCTCAGTCGCTGCCGCTGTCGATTGGGGGCTCTGCTGCCCTCTCTATGCCTATATCTACCCCTATCTGCCTCAGTCGGCGTCTCAGTCGGCGTCGCAGCCTCTGTCAGCGTCTTTGTAGGCGTCTCAGTCGCTGCCGTTGTCGATTCGGGGGGTCTGCTGCCTGTTCCATGCCTAAATCTACCCCTATCTGCCTCAGCTGGCGTCGCAGCCTCTGTCAGCGTCTCTGTAGGCGTCTCAGTCGCTGCCGTTGTCGATTGGGGGGTCTGCTGCCTGATCCATGCCTATATCTACCCCTATCTGCCTCAGCTGGCGTCTCAGTCGGCGTCGCAGCCTCTGTCAGCGTCTCTGTAGGCGTCTCAGTCGCTGCCGCTGTCGATTGGGGGGTCTGCTGCCTTCTCAATGCCTTTATCTACCCCTATCTGCCTCAGTCGGCGTCTCAGTCTGCGTCGCAGACTCTGTCAGCGTCTCTGTACGCGTCTCAGGCGATGCCGCTGTCGATTGGTGGGTCTGCTGCCTTGTCTATGCTTGCATCTATGCCTATCTGCCTCAGTCGGCGTCGCTGTAGGCGTCTCAGTCGCTGTCGATTGGGGGGGCTGCTGCCTTCTCTATGCCTATATCTACCCCTATCTGCCTCAGTCGGCGTCTCGGTCGGCTCGCAGCCTCTCTCAGCGTTTCTGTAGGCGTCTCAGTCGCTGCCGCAGTCGATTGGGGGGTCTGCTGCCTTCTCTATGGCTATATACACCCCTATCTGCCTCAGTTGGCGTCGCAGCTTCTGTCAGCGTCTCTGTAGGCATCTCAGTCGCTGCCGCTGCAGATTTGGGTGTCTGCTGCCTTCTCTATGCCTATATCCACCCCCATCTGCTCAGTCGGCGTCTCAGCCTCTTCCAGCGTCTCTATATCTATATCTTCCCCTATCTGCCTCACTCGGCGTACCAGTCGGCATCGCAGCCTCTGTCAGCGTCTCTGTAGGACTCTCAGTCGCTGCCGCTGTCGATTGGGGGCTCTGCTGCCTTCTCTATGCCTATATCTACCCCTATCCGCCTCAGTCGGCGTCTCAGTCGACGTCGCAGCCTCTGTCAGCGTCTCTGTAAGCGTCTCAGTCGCTGCCGCTGTCGATTCGGGGGTCTGCTGAATTCTCTATGCCTTTATCGACCCCTATCTGCCTCAGTCGGCGTCTTAGTCGGCGTCGCAGACTCTGTCGGCGTCGCAGACTCTGTCTGCGTCTCTGTACGCGTTTCAGGCGATGCCGCTGTCGATTGGTGGGTCTGCTGCCTTGTCTATGCTTGCATATATGCCTCTCTGCCTCAGTCGACGTCTCAGTCGGCGTCACAGTAGGCGTCTCAGTCGCTGTCGATTGGGGGAGCTGCTGCTTTCTCTATGCCTATATCTACCCCTATCTTCCGCAGTCGGCGTCTCGATTGGGGGGTCTGCTGCCATCTCTATGCCTATATCCACCCCCATCTGCCTCAGTCGGCGTCTCAGCCTCTTCCAGCGTCTCTGCAGGCGTCTCAGTCGCTGCCGCTGTACGATTGGGGGGTCTGCTGCCTTCTCTATGCCTATATCTACCTCTATCTACCTCAGTCGGCGTCGCAGTCAGCGTCGCAGCTTCTGTCAGCGTCTCTCTAGACGTCTCAGTAGCTGCCGCTGTAATTGGGGGGTCTGCTGCCTTCTCTATGCCTATATACACCCATATCTGCCTCAGTCGGCGTCGCAGACTCTGTCAGCGTCTCTGTACGCGTCTCAGGCGATGCCACTGTCGATTGGTGGGTCTGCTGCCTTGTCTATGCTTGCATCTATGCCTATCTGCCTCAGACGGCGTCTCAGTCGGCGTCGCTGTAGGCGTCTCAGTCGCTGTCGATTGGGGGGCTGCTGCCTTCTCTATGACTATATCTACCCCTATCTGCCTCAGTCGGCGTCTCGGCCGGCTCGCAGCCTCTGTCAGCGTCTCTGTAGGCGTCTCAGTCGCTGCCGCTGTCTATTGGGGGGTCTTCTGCCTCCTCTATGCCTCTATTTACCCCTATCTGCCTCAGTCGGCATAGCAGCCTCTGTCAGCGTTTCTGTAGGCGTCTCAGTAGCTGCCGCTGTCGATTGGGGGGGGGCTGCTGCCTTCTCTATGCCTATATCTACCCGTATCTGCCTCAGTCGGCGTCTCAGTCGGCGTCGCAGCCTCTGTCAGCATCTCTGTAGGCGTCTCATTCGCTGCCGCAGTCGATTGGGGGGTCTGCTGCCATCTCTATGCCTATATCCACCCCCATCTGCCTCAGTCGTCGTCTCAGCCTCTTCCAGCGTCTCTGCAGGCGTCTCAGTCGTTGCCGCTGTCGATTGGGGGGTCTGCTGCCTTCTCTATGGCTATATACACCCCTATCTGCCTCAGTCGGCGTCGCAGCCTCTGTCAGCGTCTCTGTAGGCGTCTCAGTCGCTGCCGCTGTCGATTGGGGTTTCTGCTGCCCTCTCTATGCCTATATCTACCCTTATCTGCCTCTGTCAGCGTCTCTGTACGCGTTTCAATCGATGCCGCTTTCGATTGGGGCGTATGCTGCCTTCTGTATGCCTGTATCTACGCCTATCTTCCTCAGTCGGCGTCTCAGTTGGCGTCGCTGTAGGCGTCTCAATCGCTGTCGACTGGGGGGTCTGCTGCCTTCTCTACGCCTATATACACCCCTATCTGCCTCAGTCGGCGTCGCAGCCTCTGTCAGCATCTCTGTAGGCATCTCTACATCTATATCTACCCCTATCTGCCTCACTCGGCGTATCAGTCGGCATCGCAGCCTCTGTCAGCGTCTCTGTAGGACTCTCAGTCGCTGCCGCTGTCGATTGGGGGCTCTGCTGCCCTCTCTATGCCTATATCTACCCCTATCTGCCTCAGTCGGCGTCTCAGTCGGCGTCGCAGCCTCTGTCAGCGTCTTTGTAGGCGTCTCAGTCGCTGCCGTTGTCGATTCGGGGGGTCTGCTGCCTGTTCCATGCCTATATCTACCCCTATCTGCCTCAGCTGGCGTCGCAGCCTCTGTCAGCGTCTCTGTAGGCGTCTCAGTCGCTGCCGTTGTCGATTGGGGGGTCTGCTGCCTGCTCCATGCCTATATCTACCCCTATCTGCCTCAGCTGGCGTCTCAGTCGGCGTCGCAGCCTCTGTCAGCGTCTCTGTAGGCGTCTCAGTCGCTGCCGCTGTCGATTGGGGGGTCTGCTGCCTTCTCAATGCCTTTATCTACCCCTATCTGCCTCAGTCGGCGTCTCAGTCTGCGTCGCAGACTCTGTCAGCGTCTCTGTACGCGTCTCAGGCGATGCCGCTGTCGATTGGTGGGTCTGCTGCCTTGTCTATGCTTGCATCTATGCCTATCTGCCTCAGTCGGCGTCGCTGTAGGCGTCTCAGTCGCTGTCGATTGGGGGGGCTGCTGCCTTCTCTATGCCTATATCTACCCCTATCTGTCTCAGTCGGCGTCTCGGTCGGCTCGCAGCCTCTGTCAGCGTTTCTGTAGGCGTCTCAGTCGCTGCCGCAGTCGATTGGGGGGTCTGCTGCCTTCTCTATGGCTATATACACCCCTATCTGCCTCAGTTGGCGTCGCAGCCTCTGTCAGCGTCTCTGTAGGCATCTCAGTCGCTGCCGCTGCAGATTTGGGGGTCTGCTGCCTTCTCTATGCCTATATCCACCCCCATCTGCTCAGTCGGCGTCTCAGCCTCTTCCAGCGTCTCTATATCTATATCTACCCCTATCTGCCTCACTCGGCGTACCAGTCGGCATCGCAGCCTCTGTCAGCGTCTCTGTAGGACTCTCAGTCGCTGCCGCTGTCGATTGGGGGCTCTGCTGCCTTCTCTATGCCTATATATACCCCTATCCGCCTCAGTCGGCGTCTCAGTCGACGTCGCAGCCTCTGTCAGCGTCTCTGTAAGCGTCTCAGTCGCTGCCGCTGTCGATTCGGGGGTCTGCTGAATTCTCTATGTCTTTATCTACCCCTATCTGCCTCAGTCGGCGTCTTAGTCGGCGGAGCAGACTCTGTCTGCGTCTCTGTACGCGTTTCAGGCGATGCCGCTGTCGATTGGTGGGTCTGCTGCCTTGTCTATGCTTGCATCTATGCCTCTCTGCCTCAGTCGGCGTCTCAGTCGGCGTCACAGTAGGCGTCTCAGTCGCTGTCGATTGGGGGAGCTGCTGCTTTCTCTATGCCTATATCTACCCCTATCTGCCGCAGTCGGCGTCTCGATTGGGGGGTCTGCTGCCTTCTCTATGCCTACATACACCCCTATCTGCCTCAGTCGGCGTCGCAGACTCTGTCAGCGTCTCTGTACGCGTCTCAGGCGATGCCACTGTCGATTGGTGGGTCTGCTGCCTTGTCTATGCTTGCATCTATGCCTATCTGCCTCAGACGGCGTCTCAGTCGGCGTCGCTGTAGGCGTCTCAGTCGCTGTCGATTGGGGGGCTGCTGCCTTCTCTATGACTATATCTACCCCTATCTGCCTCAGTCGGCGTCTCGGTCGGCTCGCAGCCTCTGTCAGCGTCTCTGTAGGCGTCTCAGTCGCTGCCGCTGTCTATTGGGGGGTCTTCTGCCTCCTCTATGCCTCTATTTACCCCTATCTGCCTCAGTCGGCATCGCAGCCTCTGTCAGCGTTTCTGTAGGCGTCTCAGTAGCTGCCGCTGTTGATTGGGGGGGGCTGCTGCCTTCTCTATGCCTATATCTACCCCTATCCGCCTCAGTCGGCGTCTCAGTCGGCGTCGCAGCCTCTGTCAGCATCTCTGTAGGCGTCTCATTCGCTGCCGCAGTCGATTGGGGGGTCTGCTGCCATCTCTATGCCTATATCCACCCCCATCTGCCTCAGTCGTCGTCTCAGCCTCTTCCAGCGTCTCTGCAGGCGTCTCAGTCGTTGCCGCTGTCGATTGGGGGGTCTGCTGCCTTCTCTATGGCTATATACACCCCTATCTGCCTCAGTCGGCGTCGCAGCCTCTGTCAGCGTCTCTGTAGACGTCTCAGTCGCTGCCGCTGTCGATTGGGGTTTCTGCTGCCCTCTCTATGCCTATATCTACCCTTATCTGCCTCTGTCAGCGTCTCTGTACGCGTTTCAATCGATGCCGCTTTCGATTGGGGCGTATGCTGCCTTCTGTATGCCTGTATCTACGCCTATCTGCCTCAGTCGGCGTCTCAGTTGGCGTCGCTGTAGGCGTCTCAATCGCTGTCGATTGGGGGGTCTGCTGCCTTCTCTATGTCTATATCTACCCCTATCTGCCTCAGTCGGCGACGCAGTCAGCGTCGCACCTTCTGTCAGCGTCTCTGTAGGCGTCTCAGTAGCTGCCGCTGTAGATTGGGGGGTCTGCTGCCTTCTCTACGCCTATATACACCCCTATCTGCCTCAGTCGGCGTCGCAGCCTCTGTCAGCATCTCTGTAGGCATCTCTACATCTATATCTACCCCTATCTGCCTCACTCGGCGTATCAGTCGGCATCGCAGCCTCTGTCAGCGTCTCTGTAGGACTCTCAGTCGCTGCCGCTGTCGATTGGGGGCTCTGCTGCCCTCTCTATGCCTATATCTACCCCTATCTGCCTCAGTCGGCGTCGCAGCCTCTGTCAGCGTCTCTGTAGGCGTCTCAGTCGATGCCGCTGTCGATTGGGGGATCTGCTGCCTTCTCTATGCCTATATCTACCCCTATCCGCCTCAGTTGGCGTCTCAGTCAGCGTTGCTTTAGGCGTCTCAGTCGCTGTCGATTGGGGGGTCTGCTGCTTCTGCCTCAGTCGGCGTCTCAGTCGGCATCGCAGCCTCTTTCAGCGTCTCTGTAGGCGTCTCAGTCGCAGCCGCTCTCCATTTGGGGTCTGCTGCCTTCTCTATGCCTCTAGCTACGCCTATCTGGCTCAGTCGGCGTCTCAATCGGCGTCGCAGACTCTGTCAGCGTCTCTGTACGCGTCTCAGGCGATGCCGCTGTCGATTGGTGGGTCTGCTGCCTTGTCTATGCTTGCATCTATGCCTATCTGCCTCAGTCGGCGTCGCTGTAGGCGTCTCAGTCGCTGTCGATTGGGGGGGCTGCTGCCTTCTCTATGCCTATATCTACCCCTATCTGCCTCAGTCGGCGTCTCGGTCGGCTCGCAGCCTCTGTCAGCGTTTCTGTAGGCGTCTCAGTCGCTGCCGCAGTCGATTGGGGGGTCTGCTGCCTTCTCTATGGCTATATACACCCCTATCTGCCTCAGTTGGCGTCGCAGCCTCTGTCAGCGTCTCTGTAGGCATCTCAGTCGCTGCCGCTGCAGATTTGGGGTCTGCTTCCTTCTCTATGCCTATATCCACCCCCATCTGCTGAATCGGCGTCTCAGCCTCTTCCAGCGTCTCTATATCTATATCTACCCCTATATGCCTCACTCGGCGTATCAGTCGGCATCGCAGCCTCTGTCAGCGTCTCTGTAGGACTCTCAGTCGCTGCCGCTGTCGATTGGGGGCTCTGCTGCCTTCTCTATGCCTATATCTACCCCTATCCGCCTCAGTCGGCGTCTCAGTCGACGTCGCAGAGTCTGTCAGCGTCTCTGTAAGCGTCTCAGTCGCTGCCGCTGTCGATTCGGGGGTCTGCTGAATTCTCTATGCCTTTATCTACCCCTATCTGCCTCAGGCGGCGTCTTAGTCGGCGTCGCAGACTCTGTCTGCGTCTCTGTACGCGTTTCAGGCGATGCCGCTGTCGATTGGTGGGTCTGCTGCCTTGTCTATGCTTGCATCTATGCCTCTCTGCCTCAGTCGGCGTCTCAGTCGGCGTCACAGTAGGCGTCTCAGTCGCTGTCGATTGGGGGAGCTGCTGCTTTCTCTATGCCTATATCTAACCCTATCTGCCGCAGTCGGCGTCTCGGTCGGCTCGCAGCCTCTGTCAGCGTCTCTGTAGGCATCTCAGTAGCTGCCGCTGTCGATTGGGGGGGTCTGCTGCCTTCTCTATGCCTATATCTACCCCTATCCGCCTCAGTCGGGGTCTCAGTCGGCGTCGCAGCCTCTGTCAGCGTCTCTGTAGGCGTCTCAGTCGCTGCCGCAGTCGATTGGGGGGTCTGCTGCCATCTCTATGCCTATATCCACCCCCATCTGCCTCAGTCGGCGTCTCAGCCTCTTCCAGCGTCTCTGCAGGCGTCTCAGTCGCTGCCGCTGTCGATTGGGGGGTCTGCTGCCTTCTCTATGCCTATATCTACCTCTATCTACCTCTATCTACCTCAGTCGGCGTCGCAGTCAGCGTCGCAGCTTCTGTCAGCGTCTCTCTAGACGTCTCAGTAGCTGCCGCTGTAATTGAGGGGTCTGCTGCCTTCTCTATGCCTATATACACCCCTATCTGCCTCAGTCGGCGTCGCAGACTCTGTCAGCGTCTCTGTACGCGTCTCAGGCGATGCCACTGTCGATTGGTGTGTCTGCTGCCTTGTCTATGCTTGCATCTATGCCTATCTGCCTCAGACGGCGTCTCAGTCGGCGTCGCTGTAGGCGTCTCAGTCGCTGTCGATTGGGGGGCTGCTGCCTTCTCTATGACTATATCTACCCCTATCTGCCTCAGTCGGCGTCTCGGTCGGCTCGCAGCCTCTGTCAGCGCCTCTGTAGGCGTCTCAGTCGCTGCCGCTGTCTATTGGGGGGTCTGCTGCCTCCTCTATGCCTCTATTTACCCCTATCTGCCTCAGTCGGCATCGCAGCCTCTGTCAGCGTTTCTGTAGGCGTCTCAGTAGCTGCCGCTGTCGATTGGGGGGGGGGCTGCTGCCTTCTCTATGCCTTTATCTACCGCTATCTGCCTCAGTCGGCGTCTCAGTCTGCGTCGCAGACTCTGTCAGCGTCTCTGTAGGCGTCTCAGTCGCTGCCGCTGTCGATTGGGGGGTCTGCTGCCTTCTCAATGCCTTTATCTACCCCTATCTGCCTCAGTCGGCGTCTCAGTCTGCGTCGCAGACTCTGTCAGCGTCTCTGTACGCGTCTCCGGCGATGCCGCTGTCGATTGGTGGGTCTGCTGCCTTGTCTATGCTTGCATCTATGCCTATCTGCCTCAGTCGGCGTCGCTGTAGGCGTCTCAGTCGCTGTCGATTGGGGGGGCTGCTGCCTTCTCTATGCCTATATCTACCCCTATCTGCCTCAGTCGGCGTCTCGGTCGGCTCGCAGCCTCTGTCAGCGTTTCTGTAGGCGTCTCAGTCGCTGCCGCAGTCGATTGGGGGGTCTGCTGCCTTCTCTATGGCTATATACACCCCTATCTGCCTCAGTTGGCGTCGCAGCCTCTGTCAGCGTCTCTGTAGGCATCTCAGTCGCTGCCGCTGCAGATTTGGGGGTCTGCTGCCTTCTCTATGCCTATATCCACAACCATCTGCTCAGTCGGCGTCTCAGCCTCTTCCAGCGTCTCTATATCTATATCTACCCCTATCTGCCTCACTCGGCGTACCAGTCGGCATCGCAGCCTCTGTCAGCGTCTCTGTAGGACTCTCAGTCGCTGCCTCTGTCGATTGGGGGCTCTGCTACCTTCTCTATGCCTATATCTACCCCTATCCGCCTCAGTCGGCGTCTCAGTCGACGTCGCAGCCTCTGTCAGCGTCTCTGTAAGCGTCTCAGTCGCTGCCGCTGTCGATTCGGGGGTCTGCTGAATTCTCTATGCCTTTATCTACCCCTATCTGCCTCAGTCGGCGTCTTAGTCGGCGTCGCAGACTCTGTCTGCGTCTCTGTACGCGTTTCAAGCGATGCCGCTGTCGATTGGTGGGTCTGCTGCCTTGTCTATGCTTGCATCTATGCCTCTCTGCCTCAGTCGGCGTCTCAGTCGGCGTCACAGTAGGCGTCTCAGTCGCTGTCGATTGGGGGAGCTGCTGCTTTCTCTATGCCTATATCTACCCCTATCTGCCGCAGTCGGCGTCTCGATTGGGGGGTCTGCTGCCATCTCTATGCCTATATCCACCCCTATCTGCCTCAGTCGGCGTCTCAGCCTCTTCCAGCGTCTCTGCAGGCGTCTCAGTCGCTGCCGCTGTCGATTGGGGGGTCTGCTGCCTTCTCTATGCCTATATCTACCTCTATCTACCTCTATCTACCTCAGTCGGCGTCGCAGTCAGCGTCGCAGCTTCTGTCAGCGTCTCTCTAGACGTCTCAGTAGCTGCCGCTGTAATTGGGGGGTCTGCTGCCTTCTCTATGCCTATATACACCCCTATCTGCCGCAGTCGGCGTCGCAGACTCTGTCAGCGTCTCTGTACGCGTCTCAGGCGATGCCACTGTCGATTGGTGGGTCTGCTGCCTTGTCTATGCTTGCATCTATGCCTATCTGCCTCAGTCGGCATCGCAGCCTCTGTCAGCGTTTCTGTAGGCGTCTCAGTAGCTGCCGCTGTCGATTGGGGGGGGGGCTGCTGCCTTCTCTATGCCTATATCTACCCCTATCCGCCTCAGTCGGCGTCTCAGTCGGCGTCGCAGCCTCTGTCAGCATCTCTGTAGGCGTCTCATTCGCTGCCGCAGTCGATTGGGGGGTCTGCTGCCATCTCTATGCCTATATCCACCCCCATCTGCCTCAGTCATCGTCTCTGTCAGCATCTCTGCAGGCGTCTCAGTCGTTGCCGCTGTCGATTGGGGGGTCTGCTGCCTTCTCTATGGCTATATACACCCCTATCTGCCTCAGTCGGCGACGCAGTCAGCGTCGCACCTTCTGCCAGCGTCTCTGTAGGCGTCTCAGTAGCTGCCGCTGTAGATTGGGGGGTCTGCTGCCTTCTCTACGCCTATATACACCCCTATCTGCCTCAGTCGGCGTCGCAGCCTCTGTCATCATCTCTGTAGGCATCTCTACATCTATATCTACCCCTATCTGCCTCACTCGGCGTATCAGTCGGCATCGCAGCCTCTGTCAGCGTCTCTGTAGGACTCTCAGTCGCTGCCGCTGTCGATTGGGGGCTCTGCTGCCCTCTCTATGCCTATATCTACCCCTATCTGCCTCAGTCGGCGTCGCAGCCTCTGTCAGCGTCTTTGTAGGCGTCTCAGTCGCTGCCGTTGTCGATTCGGGGGGTCTGCTGCCTGTTCCATGCCTATATCTACCCCTATCTGCCTCTGCTGGCGTCGCAGCCTCTGTCAGCGTCTCTGTAGGCGTCTCAGTCGCTGCCGTTGTCGATTGGGGGGTCTGCTGCCTGCTCCATGCCTATATCTACCCCTATCTGCCTCAGTCGGCGTCTCAGCCTCTACCAGCGTCTCTGCAGGCGGCTCAGTCGTTGCCGCTGTCGATTGGGGGGTTTGCTGCCTTCTCTATGGCTATATACACTCCTATCTGCCTCAGTTGGCGTCGCAGCCTCTGTCAGCGTCTCTGTAGGCATCTCAGTCGCTGCCGCTGCAGATTTGGGGGTCTGCTGCCCCCTCTATGCCTAAATCTACCCCTATCTGCCTCTGTCAGCGTATCTGTACGCGTTTCAATCGATGCCGCTGTCGATTGGGGGGGTCTGCTGCCTTCTCTATGCCTATATCTACCCCTATCTGCCTCACTCGGCGTCTCAGTCGGCATCGCAGCCTCTGTTAGCGTCTCTGTATTCGTCTCAGTCGCTGCCGCTGTCGATTCGGGGGTCTGCTTAATTCTCTATGCCTTTATCTACCCCTATCTGCCTCAGTCGGCGTCTCAGTCGGCGTCGCAGACTCTGTCTGCGTCTCTGTACGCGTTTCAGGCGATGCCGCTGGCGATTGGTGGGTCTGCTGCCTTGTCTATGCTTGCATCTATGCCTCTCTGCCTCAGTCGGCGTCTCAGTCGCTGTCGATTGGGGGTGCTGCTGCTTTCTCTATGCCTATATCTACCCCTATCTGCCGCAGTCGGCGTCTCGGTCGGCTGGCAGCCTCTGTCAGCGTCTCTGTAGGCGTCTCAGTAGCTGCCGCTGTCGATTGGGGGGCTGCTGCCTTCTCTGACTATATCTACCCCAATCTGCCTCAGTCGGCGTCTCGGTCGGCTCGCAGCCTCTGTCAGCGTCTCTGTAGGCGTCTCAGTCGCTCTCGCTGTCTATTGGGGGGTCTGCTACCTCCTCTATGCCTCTATTTACCCCTATCTGCCTCAGTCGGCATCGCAGCCTCTGTCAGCGTTTCTGTAGGCGTCTCAGTAGCTGCCGCTGTCGATTGGGGGGGGGGGGGGGCTGCTGCCTTCTCTATGCCTATATCTACCCCTATCCGCCTCAGTCGGCGTCTCAGTCGGCGTCGCAGCCTCTGTCAGCATCTCTGTAGGCGTCTCATTCGCTGCCGCAGTCGATTGGGGGGGTCTGCTGCCATCTCTATGCCTATATCCACCCCCATCTGCCTCAGTCGTCGTCTCAGCGTCTTCCAGCGTCTCTGCAGGCGTCTCAGTCGTTGCCGCTGTCGATTGGGGGGTCTGCTGCCTTCTCTATGGCTATATACACCCCTATCTGCCTCAGTCGGCGTCGCAGCCTCTGTCAGCGTCTCTGTAGGCGTCTCAGTCGCTGCCGCTGTCGATTGGGGTTTCTGCTGCCCTCTCTATGCCTATATCTACCCTTATCTGCCTCTGTCAGCGTCTCTGTACGCGTTTCAATCGATGCCGCTGTCGATTGGGGGGTCTGCTGCCTTCTCTATGTCTATATCTACCCCTATCTGCCTCAGTCGGCGACGCAGTCAGCGTCGCACCTTCTGTCAGCGTCTCTGTAGGCGTCTCAGTAGCTGCCGCTGTAGATTGGGGGGTCTGCTGCCTTCTCTACGCCTATATACACCCCTATCTGCCTCAGTCGGCGTCGCAGCCTCTGTCAGCATCTCTGTAGGCATCTCTACATCTATATCTACCCCTATCTGCCTCACTCGGCGTATCAGTCGGCATCGCAGCCTCTGTCAGCGTCTCTGTAGGACTCTCAGTCGCTGCCGCTGTCGATTGGGGGCTCTGCTGCCCTCTCTATGCCTATATCTACCCCTATCTGCCTCAGTCGGCGTCTCAGTCGGCGTCGCAGCCTCTGTCAGCGTCTTTGTAGGCGTCTCAGTCGCTGCCGTTGTCGATTCGGGGGGTCTGCTGCCTGTTCCATGCCTATATCTACCCCTATCTGCCTCAGCTGGCGTCGCAGCCTCTGTCAGCGTCTCTGTAGGCGTCTCAGTCGCTGCCGTTGTCGATTGGGGGTCTGCTGCCTGCTCCATCCCTATATCTACCCCTATCTGCCTCAGCTGGCGTCTCAGTCGGCGTCGCAGCCTCTGTCAGCGTCTCTGTAGGCGTCTCAGTCGCTGCCGCTGCAGATTTGGGGGTCTGCTTCCTTCTCTATGCCTATATCCACCCCCATCTGCTGAGTCGGCGTCTCAGCCTCTTCCAGCGTCTCTATATCTATATCTACCCCTATCTGCCTCACTCGGCGTATCAGTCGGCATCGCAGCCTCTGTCAGCGTATCTGTAGGACTCTCAGTCGCTGCCGCTGTCGATTGGGGGCTCTGCTGCCTTCTCTATGCCTATATCTACCCCTATCCGCCTCAGTCGGCGTCTCAGTCGACGTCGCAGCCTCTGTCAGCGTCTCTGTAAGCGTCTCAGTCGCTGCCGCTGTCGATTCGGGGGTCTGCTGAATTCTCTATGCCTTTATCTACCCCTATCTGCCTCAGTCGGCGTCGCAGACTCTGTCTGCGTCTCTGTACGCGTTTCAGGCGATGCCGCTGTCGATTGGTGGGTCTGCTGCCTTGTCTATGCTTGCATCTATGCCTCTCTGCCTCAGTCGCTGTCGATTGGGGGAGCTGCTGCTTTCTCTATGCCTATATCTACCCCTATCTGCCGCAGTCGGCGTCTCGGTCGGCTCGCAGCCTCTGTCAGCGTCTCTGTAGGCATCTCAGTAGCTGCCGCTGTCGATTGGGGGGGTCTGCTTCCTTCTCTATGCCTATATTTACCCCTATCCGCCTCAGTCGGGGTCTCAGTCGGCGTCGCAGCCTCTGTCAGCGTCTCTGTAGGCGTCTCAGTCGCTGCCGCAGTCGATTGGGGGGTCTGCTGCCATCTCTATGCCTATATCCACCCCCATCTGCCTCAGTCGGCGTCTCAGCCTCTTCCAGCGTCTCTGCAGGCGTCTCAGTCGCTGCCGCTGTCGATTGGGGGGTCTGCTGCCTTCTCTATGCCTATATCTACCTCTATCTACCTCTATCTACCTCAGTCGGCGTCGCAGTCAGCGTCGCAGCTTCTGTCAGCGTCTCTCTAGACGTCTCAGTAGCTGCCGCTGTAATTGAGGGGGCTGCTGCCTTCTCTATGCCTATATACACCCCTATCCGCCTCAGTCGGCGTCTCAGTCGGCGTCTCAGTCGGCGTCGCAGTCTCTGTCAGCGTCTCTGTAGGCGTCTCATTCGCTGCCGCAGTCGATTGGGCGGTCTGCTGCCATCTCTATGCCTATATCCACCCCCATCTGCCTCAGTTGTCGTCTCAGCCTCTTCCAGCATCTCTGCAGGCGTCTCAGTCGTTGCCGCTGTCGATTGGGGGGTCTGCTGCCTTCTCTATGGCTATATACACCCCTATCTGCCTCAGTCGGCGTTGCAGCCCCTGGCAGCGTCTCTGTAGGCGTCTCAGTCGCTGCCGCTGTCGATTGGGGTTTCTGCTGCCCTCTCTATGCCAATATCTACCCCTATCTGCCTCTGTCAGCGTCTCTGTACGCGTTTCAATCGATGCCGCTTTCGATTGCGGGGTATGCTGCCTTCTGTATGCCTGTATCTACGCCTATCTGCCTCAGTCGGCGTCTCAGACGGCGTCGCTGTAGGCGTCTCAATCGCTGTCGATTGGGGGGTCTGCTGCCTTCTCTATGTCTATATCTACCCGTATCTGCCTCAGTCGGCGTCGCAATCAGCGTCGCAGCTTCTATAAGCGTCTCTGTAGGCGTCTCTGTAGGCGATTCAGTAGCTGCCGCTGTAGATTGGGGGGGTCTGCTGCCTTCTCTATGCCTATATACACCACTATCTACCTCAGTCGGCGTCGCAGCCTTTGTCAGCGTCTCTGTAGGCGTCTCAGTCGCTGCCGCAGTCGATTGGGGGGTCTGCTGCCTTCTTTATGCCTTTATCCACCCCTATCTGCCTCAGTCGGCGTCTCAGTCGGCGTCGCAGACTCTGTCAGCGTCTCTGTACGCGTCTCAGGCGATGCCGCTGTCGATTGGTGGGTCTGCTGCCTTGTCTATGCTTGCATCTATGCCTATCTGCCTCAGTCGGCGTCTCAGTCGGCGTCGCTGTAGGCGTGTCAGTCGCTGTCGATTGGGGGGGCTGCTGCCTTCTATATGCCTCTATCTACCCCTATCTACCTCAGTCGGCATTGCAGCCTCTGTCAGCGTCTCTGTTGGCGTCTCAGTCGCTGCCGCTGTCGATTGGGGGCTCTGCTGCCTTCTCTATGCCTATATTTACCCCTATCCGCCTCAGTCGGCGTCTCAGTCGGCTCGCAGCTTCTGTCAGTGTCCCTGTAGGCATCTCAGTGGCTGCCGCTGTCTATTGGGGGTCTGCTGCCTTCTCTATGCCTATATCTACCTCTATCTGCCTCAGTCGACGTCGCAGTCAGCGTCGCAGCTTCTGTCAGTGTCTCTGTAGGCGTCTCAGTAACTGCCGCTGTAGATTGGGGGTCTGCTGCCTTCTCTATGCCTATATACACCCCTATATAGACCCCTATCATTCGGCGTCGCAGCCTCTGTCAGCGTCTCTGTAGGCGTCTCAGTCGCTGCCGCTGTCGATTGGGGGCTCTGCTGCCTTGTCTATGCCTATATCTACCCCTATCCGCCTCAGTCGGCGTCGCAGCCTCTGTCAGCGTCTCTGTAGGCGTCTCAGTCGGTGCCGTTGTCGATTGGGGGGTCTGCTGCCTGCTCCATGCCTATATCTACCCCTATCTGCCTCAGCTGGCGTCGCAGCCTCTATCAGCGTCTCTGTAGGCGTCTCAGTCGCTGCCGCTGTCGATTCGGGGGTCTGCTGCCTTCTCTATGCCATTATCTACCCCTATCTGCCTCAGTCGGCGTGTCAGTCGGCGTCGCCGACTCTGTCAGCGTCTCTGTACGAGTCTCAGGCGATGCCGCTGTCGATTGGTGGGTCTGCTGTCTTGTCTATGCTTGCATCTATGCCTATCTGCCTCAGTCGGCGTCTCAGTCGGCGTCGCTGTAGGCGTCTCAGTCGCTGTCGATTGGGGGGGCTGCTGCCTTCTCTATGCATATATCTACCCCTATCTGCCTCAATCGGCGTCGCAGCCTCTGTCAGCGTCTCTGTAGGCGTCTCAGTCGTTGCCGCTGTCGATTGGGGGGTCTGCTGCCTTCTCTATGGCTAAATACACCCCTATCTGCCTCAGTCGGCGTCGCAGCCTCTGTCAGCGTCTCTGTAGGCGTCTCAGTCGCTGCCGCTGTCGATTGGGGGCTCTGCTGCCTTGTCTATGCCTATATCTACCCCTATCCGCCTCAGTTGGCGTCTCAGTCGGCGTCGCAGCCTATGTCAGTGTCTCTGTAGGCGTCTCAGTCGCTGCCGCAGTCGATTGGGGGGTCTGCTGCCCCCTCTATGCCTATATCTACCCCTATCTGCCTCTGTCAGCGTCTCTGTACGCGTTTCAATCGATGCCGCTGTCGATTGGTGGGAATGCTGCCTTCTCTATGCCTGTATCTACGCCTATCTGCCTCAGTCGGCGTCTCAGTCGGCGTCGCTGTAAGCGTCTCAATCGCTGTCGATTGGGGGGGGGGGTCTGCTGCCTTCTCTATGCCTATATCTACCCCTATCTGCCTCACTCGTCGTCTCAGTCGGCATCGCAGCCTCTGTCAGCGTCTCTGTAGGCGTCTCAGTCGCTGCCGCTGTCGATTGGGGGTCTGCTGCCTTCTCTATGCCTATATCTACCTCTATCTGCCTCAGTCGGCGTCGCAGTCAGCGTCGCAGCTTCTGTCAGCGTCTCTGTAGACGTCTCAGTAGCTGCCGCTGTAGATTGGGGGGCCTGCTGCCTTCTCTATGCCTATATACACCCCTATCTACCTCAGTCGGCGTCGCAGCCTCTGTCAGGATCTCTGTAGGCGTCTGAGTCGCTGCCGCTGTCGATTGGGGGCACTGCTGCCTTCTCTATGCCTATATCTATGCCTATCTGCCTCAGTCGGCGTCTCAGTCGGCGTCGCTGTAGGCGTCTCAGTCGCTGTCGATTGGGGGGGCTGCTGCCTTCTCTATGCCTATATCTACCCCTATCTGCTTCAGTCGGCGTCTCGGTCGGCTCGCAGCCTCTGTCAGCGTCTCTGTAGGCGTCTCAGTCGCTGCCGCTGTCTATTGGGGGGTCTGCTGCCTTCTATATGCCTCTATCTACCCCTATCAACCTCAGTCGGCATCGCAGCCTCTGTCAGCGTCTCTGTTGGCGTCTCAGTCGCTGCCGCTGTCGATTGGGGGCTCTGCTGCCTTGTCTATGCCTATATCTACCCCTATCCGCCTCAGTCGGCGTCTCAGTCGGCGTCGCAGCCTCTGTCAGCGTCTCTGTAGGCGTCTCAGTCGGTGCCGTTGTCGATTGGGGGGTCTGCTGCCTGCTCCATGCCTATATCTACCCCTATCTGCCTCAGCTGGCGTCGCAGCTTCTGTCAGCGTCTCTGTAGGCGTCTCAGTCGCTGCCGCTGTCGATTGGGGGCACTGCTGCCTTCTCTATGCCCATATCTAGCCCTATCCGCCTCAGTTGGCGTCTCAGTCGGCGTCGCAGCCTCTGTCAGCGTCTCTGTAGGCGTCTCAGTCGCTGCCGCTGTCGATTGGGGGCACTGCTGCCTTCTCTATGCCCATATCTAGCCCTATCCGCCTCAGTTGGCGTCTCAGTCGGCGTCGCAGCCTCTGTCAGCGTCTCTGTAGGCGTCTCAGTCGCTGCCGTTGTCGATTGGGGGGGTCTGCTGCCTGCTCCATGCCTATATCTACACCTATCTGCCTCAGCTGGCGTCGCAGCCTCTGTCAGCGTCTCTGTGGGCGTCTCAGTCGCTGCCGCTGTCGATTCGGGCGTCTGCTGCCTTCTCCATACTTTTATCTACCCCTATCTGCCTCAGTCGGAGTCTCAGTCGGCGTCGCAGACTCTGTTAGCGTCTCTGTACGCGTCTCAGGCGATGCCGCTGTCGATTGGTGGGTCTGCTGCGTTGTCTATTCTTGCATCTATGCCTATTTGCCTCAGTCGGCGTCTCGGTCGGCTCGCAGCCTCTGTCAGCGTCTCTGTAGGCATCTCAGTCGCTGCCGCTGTCTATTGGGGGGTCTGCTGCCTTCTCTATGCCTATATCTACCTCTATCTGCCTCAGTCGACGTCGCAGTCAGCGTCGCAGCTAATGTCAGTGTCTCTGCAGGCGTCTCAGTCGTTGCCGCTGTCGATTGGGGGGTCTGCTACCTTCTCTATGTCTATATGCACCCCTATCTGCCTCAGTCGGCGTCGCAGCCTCTGTCAGCGTCTCTATAGGCGTCTCAGTTGCTGCCGCTGTCGATTGGGGGGTCTGCTGCCCTCTCTATGCCTATATCTACCCCTATCTGCCTTTGTCAGCGTCTCTGTACGCGTTTAAATCGATGTCGCTGTCGATTGGGGGGTCTGCTGCCTTCTGTATGCCTGTATCTACGCCTATCTGCCTCAGGCGGCGTCGCTGTAGGCGTCCCAATCGCTGTCGATTGGTGGGTCTGCTGCCTTGTCTATGCTTGCATCTATGCCTATCTCCCTCAGTCGGCGTCTCAGTCGGCGTCGCTGTAGGCGTCTCAGTCGCTGTCGATTGGGGGGCTGCTGCCTTCTCTATGCCTATATCTACCCCTATCTGCTTCAGTCGGCGTCTCGGTCGGCTCGCAACCTCTGTCAGCTTCTCTGTAGGCGTCTCAGTCGCTGCCGCTGTCTATTAGGGGGTCTGCTGCCTTCTATATGCCTCTATCTACCCCTATCTAACTCAGTCGGCATCGCAGCCTCTGTCAGCGTCTCTGTAGGCGTCTCAGTCGCTGCCGCTGTCGATTGGGGGCTCTGCTGCCTTCTCTATGCCTATATCTACCCCTATCCGCCTCAGTCGGCGTCTCAGTCGGCTCGCAGCTTCTGTCAGCGTCTCTGTAGGCATCTCAGTCGCTGCCGCTGTCTATTGGGTGGTCTGCTGCCTTCTCTATGCCTATATCTACCTCTATCTGCCTCAGTCGACGTCGCAGTCAGCGACGCAGCTTCTGTCAGTGTCTCTGGAGGCGTCTCAGTAGCTGCCGCTGTAGATTGGGGGGTCTGCTGCCTTCTCTATGCCTATATTCACCCCCATCTGCCTCAGTCGGCGTCTCAGCCTCTTCCAGCGTCTCTGCAGGCGTCTCAGTAGCTGCCGCTGTCGATTCGTGGGTCTGCTGCCTTCTCTATGCCTTTATCTACCCCTATCTGCCTCAGTCGGCGTCGCAGTCGGCGTCGCAGACTCTGTAAGCGTCTCTGTTCGCGTCTCAGGCGATGCCGCTGTCGATTGGTGGGTCTGCTGCCTTGTCTATATTTGCATCTATGCCTATCTGCCTCAGTCGGCGTCTCGGTCATCTCGCAGCTTCTGTCAGCGTCTATGTAGGCATCTCAGTCGCTGCCGCTGTCGATTGGGGCTCTGCTGCCCTCTCTATGCCAATATCTACCCCAAATCTGCCTCAGTCGGCGTCTCAGTCGGCGTCGCAGCTTGTCAGCGTCTCTGTACGCGTCTCAGGCGATGCCGCTGTATATTGGGGGGTCTGCTGCCTTCTCTATGCCTCTATCTACGCCTGTCTGCCACAGTCGGCGTCGCAGCCTCTGTCAGCGTCTCTGTAGGCGCCTCAGTCGCTGCCGCAGTCAATTGGGGGATCTCCTGCCATCTCTATGCCTATATTCACCCCATCTGCCTCAGTCGGCGTCTCAGCCTCTTCCAGCGCCTCTGCAGGCGTCTCAGTCGTTGCCGCTGTCGATTGGGGGGTCTGCTGCCTTCTCTATGGATATATACACCCCTATCTGCCTCAGTCGGCGTCGCAGCCTCTGTCAGCGCCTCTGTAGGCGTCTCAGTTGCTGCCGCTGTCGATTGGGGGGTCTGCTGCCCGCTATATGCCTATATCCACCACTATCTGCCTTTGTCAGCGTCTCTGTACACATTACAATCGATGCCGGTGTCAATTTGGGGGGTCTGCTGCCTTCTCTATGCCTGTATCTACGCCTATCTGCCTCAGTCGGCGTCTCAGTCAGCGGCGCTGTAGGCGTCTCAATCGCTGTCGATTGGGTGGGGGTCTGCTGCCTTCTCTATGCGCATATCTACCCCTATATGCCTCACTCGCCGTCCCAGTCGGCATCGCAGCCTCTGTCAGTGTCTCTGTAGGCGTCTCAGTCGCTGCCGCTGTCGCTTGGGGGGTCTGCTGCCTTCTCTATGCCTATATCTACCCCTATCTGCCTCAGTCGGCGTCGCAGTCAGCGTCGCAGCTTCTGTCAGCGTCTCTGTAGGCGTCTCAGTAGCTGCCGCTGTAGATTGGGGGGTCTGCTGCCTTCTCTATGCCTATATACACCCCTATCTGCCTCAGTCGGCGTCGCAGCCTCTGTCAGCGTCTCTGTAGGCGTCTCAGTAGCTGCCGCTGTAGATTGGGGGGACTGCTGCCTTCTCTATGCCTATATCTTCCCCTATCTGCCTCAGTCGGCGTCGCAGTCAGCGTCGCAGCTTTTGTCAGCGTCTCTGTAGGCGTCTCAGTAGCTGCCGCTGTAGATTGGGGGGTCTGCTGCCTCCTCTATGCCTATATACACCCCTATCTGCCTCAGTCGGCGTCGCAGCCTCTGTCAGCGTCTCTGTAGGCGTCTCAGTAGCTGCCGCTGTAGATTGGGGGGACTGCTGCCTTCTCTATGCCTATATCTTCCCCTATCTGCCTCAGTCGGCGTCGCAGTCTGCATCGCAGCTTCTCTCAGCGTCTCTGTAGGCGTCTTAGTAGCTGCCTCTGTAGATTGGGGGGGTCTGCTGCCTTCTCGATGCCTATATACACCCCTATCTGCCTCAGTCGGCGTCGCAGCCTCTTTCAGCGTCTCTGTAGGCGTCTCAGTCGCTGCCGCTGTGGATTCGGGGGTCTGCTGTATTCTCTATGCCTTTATCTACCCCTATCTACCTCAGTCGGCGTCTCAGTCGGCGTCTCTGTACGCGTCTCAGGCGATGCCGCTGTCGATTGGTGGGTCTGCTGCCTTGTCTATGCTTGCATCTATGCCTCTCTGCATCAGTCGGCGTCTCAGTCGGCGTCGCTGTAGGCGTCTCAGTCGTTGTCGATTGGGGGGCTGCTGCCTTCTCTATGCCTATATCTACCCCTATCTGCCTCAGTCGGCGTCTCGGTCGGCTCGCAGCCTCTGTCAGCGTCTCTGTATTCGTCTCAGTCGCTGCCGCTGTCTATTGGGGGGTCTGCTGCCTTCTCTATGCCTCTATCTACCCCTATCTGCCTCAGTGGGCGTCGCAGCCTCTGTCAGCGTCTCTGTAGGCGTCTCAGTAGCTGCCGCTGTCGATTGGGGGGTCTGCTGGTTTCTCTATGCCTATGTCTACCCCTATCCGCCTCAGTCGGCATCGCAGCCTCTTCCAGCGTCTCTGCAGGTGTCTCAGTCGTTGCCGCTGTCGATTGGGGGTCTGCTGCCTTCTCTATGCCTATATACACCCCTATCTGCCTCAGTCGGCGTCTCAGCCTCTGTCAGCGTCTATGTAGGTGTCTCAGTAGCTGCCACTGTCGATTGGGGGGTCTGCTGCCTTCTCTATGCCTATATCTACCCCTATCCGCCTCAGTCGGCGTCTCAGTCGGCGTCGCAGCCTTTGTCAGCGTCTCTGTAGGCGTCTCAGTTGCTGCCGCTGTCGATTGGGGGGATCTGCTGCCTTCTCTATGCCTATATCTACCCCTATCCTCCTCAGTCGGCGTGTCAGTCGGCGTCGCAGCCTCTGTCAGCGTCTCTGTAGGCGTCTCAGTCGGTGCCGCAGTCGATTGGGGGGTCTGCTGCCATCTCTATTCCTATATCCAGCCCCATCTGCCTCAGTCGGCGTCTCAGCCTCTTCCAGCGCCTCTGCAGGCGTCTCAGTCGTTGCCGCTGTCAATTGGGGGGTCTGCTGCCTTCTCTATGGATATATACACCCCTATCAGCCTCAGTCGGCGTCGCAGCCTCTGTCAGCGTTTCTGTAGGCGTCTCAGTTGCTGCCGCTGTCGATTGGGGGGTCTGCTGCCCGCTCTATGCCTATATCTACCACTATCTGCCTTTGTCAGCGTCTCTGTACACGTTACAATCGATGCCGGTGTCAATTTGGGGGGGTCTGCTGCCTTCTCTATGCCTGTATCTACGCCTATCTGCCTCAGTCGGCGTCTCAGTCAGCGGCGCTGTAGGCGTCTCAATCGCTGTCGATTGGGTGGGGGTCTGCTGCCTTCTCTATGCGCATATCTACCCCTATATGCCTCACTCGCCGTCCCAGTCGGCATCGCAGCCTCTGTCAGTGTCTCTGTAGGCGTCTCAGTCGCTGCCGCTGTCGCTTGGGGGGTCTGCTGCCTTCTCTATGCCCATATCTACCCCTATCTGCCTCAGTCGGCGTCGCAGTCAGCGTCGCAGCTTCTGTCAGCGTCTCTGTAGGCGTCTCAGTAGCTGCCGCTGTAGATTGGGGGGTCTGCTGCCTCCTCTATGCCTATATACACCCCTATCTGCCTCAGTCGGCGTCGCAGCCTCTGTCAGCGTCTCTGTAGGCGTCTCAGTAGCTGCCGCTGTAGATTGGGGGGTCTGCTGCTTTCTCTATGCCTATATACACCCCTATCGGCCTCAGTCGGCGTCGCAGCCTCTGTCAGCGTCTCTGTCGGCGTCTCAGTCGCTGCCGCTGTCGATTGGGGGCTCTGCTGCCTTCTCTATGCCTATATCTACCCCTATCTGCCTCAGTCGGCGTCGCAGTCTGCGTCGCAGCTTCTCTCAGCGTCTCTGTAGGCGTCTCAATAGCTGCCGCTGTAGATTGGGGGGGTCTGCTGCCTTCTCGATGCCTATATACACCCCTATCTGCCTCAGTCGGCGTCGCAGCCTGTTTCAGCGTCTCTGTAGGCGTCTCAGTCGCTGCCGCTGTGGATTCGGGGGTCTGCTGTATTCTCTATGCCTTTATCTACCCCTATCTACCTCAGTCGGCGTCTCAGTCGGCGTCTCTGTACGCGTCTCAGGCGATGCCGCTGTCGATTGGTGGGACTGCTGCCTTGTCTATGCTTGCATCTATGCCTCTCTGCATCAGTCGGCGTCTCAGTCGGCGTCGCTGTAGGCGTCTCAGTCGCTGTCGATTGGGGGGCTGCTGCCTTCTCTATGCGCATATCTACCCCTATATGCCTCACTCGCCGTCCCAGTCGGCATCGCAGCCTCTGTCAGCGTCTCTGTAGGCGTCTCAGTTGCTGCCGCTGTCGATTGGGGGGATCTGCTGCCTTCTCTATGCCTATATCTACCCCTATCCTCCTCAGTCGGCGTGTCAGTCGGCGTCGCAGCCTCTGTCAGCGTCTCTGTAGGCGTCTCAGTCGGTGCCGCAGTCGATTGGGGGGGGTCTGCTGCCATCTCTATTCCTATATCCAGAATCATCTGCCTCAGTCGGCGTCTCAGCCTCTTCCAGCGTCTCTGCAGGCGTCTCAGTCATTGCCGCTGTCGATTGGGGGGTATGTTGCCTTGTCTATGGCTATATGCACCCCTATCTGCCTCAGTCGGCGTCGCAGCCTCTGTCAGCGTCTCTGTAGGCGTCTCAGTCGCTGTCGATTGGGGGGCTGCTGCCTTCTCTATGACTATATCTACCCCTATCTGCCTCAGTCGGCGTCTCGGTCGGCTCGCAGCCTCTGTCAGCGGCTCTGTAGGCGTCTCAGTCGCTGCCGCTGTCTATTGGGGGGTCTGCTGCCTCCTCTATGCCTCTATTTACCCCTATCTGCCTCAGTCGGCATCGCAGCCTCTGTCAGCGTTTCTGTAGGCGTCTCAGTAGCTGCCGCTGTCGATTGGGGGGGGGGGGGGGCTGCTGCCTTCTCTATGCCTATATACACCCCTATCCGCCTCAGTCGGCGTCTCAGTCGGCGTCTCAGTCGGCGTCGCAGTCTCTGTCAGCGTCTCTGTAGGCGTCTCATTCGCTGCCGCAGTCGATTGGGGGGGTCTGCTGCCATCTCTATGCCTATATCCACCCCCATCTGCCTCAGTCGTCGTCTCAGCTTCCAGCATCTCTGCAGGCATCTCAGTCGTTGCCGCTGTCGATTGGGGGGTCTGCTGCCTTCTCTATGGCTATATACACCCCTATCTGCCTCAGTCGGCGTCGCAGCCTCTGTCAGCGTCTCTGTAGGCGTCTCAGTCGCTGCCGCTGTCGATTGGGGTTTCTGCTGCCCTCTCTATGCCAATATCTACCCCTATCTGCCTCTGTCAGCGTCTCTGTACGCGTTTCAATCGATGCCGCTTTCGATTGGGGGGTATGCTGCCTTCTGTATGCCTGTATCTACGCCTATCTGCCTCAGTCGGCGTCTCAGACGGCGTCGCTGTAGGCGTCTCAATCGCTGTCGATTGGGGGGTATGCTGCCTTCTCTATGCCTATATCTACCTCTATCTGTCTCAGTCGGCGTCGCAGTCAGCGTCGCAGCTTCTGTCAGCGTCTCTGTAGACGTCTCAGTAGCTGCCGCTGTAGATTGGGGGGGTCTGCTGCCTTCTCTATGCCTATATACACCCCTATCTACCTCAGTCGGCGTCGCAGCCTTTGTCAGCGTCTCTGTAGGCGTCTCAGTCGCTGCCGCAGTCGATTGGGCGGTCTGCTGCCATCTCTATGCCTATATCCACCCCCATCTGCCTCAGTTGTCGTCTCAGCCTCTTCCAGCATCTCTGCAGGCGTCTCAGTCGTTGCCGCTGTCGATTGGGGGGTCTGCTGCCTTCTCTATGGCTATATACACCCCTATCTGCCTCAGTCGGCGTCGCAGCCCCTGGCAGCGTCTCTGTAGGCGTCTCAGTCGCTGCCGCTGTCGATTGGGGTTTCTGCTGCCCTCTCTATGCCAATATCTACCCCTATCCGCCTCTGTCAGCGTCTCTGTACGCGTTTCAATCGATGCCGCTTTCGATTGCGGGGTATGCTGCCTTCTGTATGCCTGTATCTACGCCTATCTGCCTCAGTCGGCGTCTCAGACGGCGTCGCTGTAGGCGTCTCAATCGCTGTCGATTGGGGGGTCTGCTGCCTTCTCTATGTCTATATCTACCCGTATCTGCCTCAGTCGGCGTCGCAATCAGCGTCGCAGCTTCTATAAGCGTCTCTGTAGGCGTCTCTGTAGGCGATTCAGTAGCTGCCGCTGTAGATTGGGGGGGTCTGCTGCCTTCTCTATGCCTATATACACCACTATCTACCTCATTCGGCGTCGCAGCCTTTGTCAGCGTCTCTGTAGGCGTCTCAGTCGCTGCCGCAGTCGATTGGGGGGTCTGCTGCCTTCTCTATGCCTTTATCCACCCCTATCTGCCTCAGTCGGCGTCTCAGTCGGCGTCGCAGACTCTGTCAGCGTCTCTGTACGCGTCTCAGGCGATGCCGCTGTCGATTGGTGGGTCTGCTGCCTTGTCTATGCTTGCATCTATGCCTATCTGCCTCAGTCGGCGTCTCAGTCGGCGTCGCTGTAGGCGTGTCAGTCGCTGTCGATTGGGGGGCTGCTGCCCTCTATATGCCTCTATCTACCCCTATCTACCTCAGTCGGCATCGCAGCCTCTGTCAGCGTCTCTGTTGGCGTCTCAGTCGCTGCCGCTGTCGATTGGGGGCTCTGCTGCCTTCTCTATGCCTATATCTACCCCTATCCGCCTCAGTCGGCGTCTCAGTCGGCTCGCAGCTTCTGTCAGTGTCCCTGTAGGCATCTCAGTCGCTGCCGCTGTCTATTGGGGGTCTGCTGCCTTCTCTATGCCTATATCTACCTCTATCTGCCTCAGTCGACGTCGCAGTCAGCGTCGCAGCTTCTGTCAGTGTCTCTGTAGGCGTCTCAATAACTGCCGCTGTAGATTGGGGGTCTGCTGCCTTCTCTATGCCTGTATACACCCCTATATAGACCCCTATCAGTCGGCGTCGCAGCCTCTGTCAGCGTCTCTGTAGGCGTCTCAGTCGCTGCCGCTGTCGATTGGGGGCTCTGCTGCCTTGTCTATGCCTATATCTACCCCTATCCGCCTCAGTCGGCGTCTCAGTCGGCGTCGCAGCCTCTGTCAGCGTCTCTGTAGGCGTCTCAGTCGGTGCCGTTGTCGATTGGGGGTCTGCTGCCTGCTCCATGCCTATATCTACCCCTATCTGCCTCAGCTGGCGTCGCAGCCTCTGTCAGCGTCTCTGTAGGCGTCTCAGTCGCTGCCGCTGTCGATTCGGGGGTCTGCTGCCTTCTCTATGCCTTTATCTACCCCTATCTGCCTCAGTCGGCATGTCAGTCGGCGTCGCCGACTCTGTCAGCGTCTCTGTACGAGTCTCAGGCGATGCCGCTGTCGATTGGTGGGTCTGCTGTCTTGTCTATGCTTGCATCTATGCCTATCTGCCTCAGTCGGCGTCTCAGTCGGCGTCGCTGTAGGCGTCTCAGTCGCTGTCGATTGGGGGGGCTGCTGCCTTCTCTATGCATATATCTACCCCTATCTGCCTCAATCGGCGTCGCAGCCTCTGTCAGCGTCTCTGTAGGCGTCTCAGTCGTTGCCGCTGTCGATTGGGGGGTCTGCTGCCTTCTCTATGGCTAAATACACCCCTATCTGCCTCAGTCGGCGTCGCAGCCTCTGTCAGCGTCTCTGTAGGCGTCTCAGTCGCTGCCGCTGTCGATTGGGGGCTCTGCTGCCTTGTCTATGCCTATATCTACCCCTATCCGCCTCAGTTGGCGTCTCAGTCGGCGTCGCAGCCTATGTCAGTGTCTCTGTAGGCGTCTCAGTCGCTGCCGCAGTCGATTGGGGGGTCTGCTGCCCCCTCTATGCCTATATCTACCCCTATCTGCCTCTGTCAGCGTCTCTGTACGCGTTTCAATCGATGCCGCTGTCGATTGGTGGGAATGCTGCCTTCTCTATGCCTGTATCTACACCTATCTGCCTCAGTCGGCGTCTCAGTCGGCGTCGCTGTAAGCGTCTCAATCGCTGTCGATTGGGGGGGGGGTCTGCTGCCTTCTCTATGCCTATATCTACCCCTATCTGCCTCACTCGTCGTCTCAGTCGGCATCGCAGCCTCTGTCAGCGTCTCTGTAGGCGTCTCAGTCGCTGCCGCTGTCGATTGGGGGTCTGCTGCCTTCTCTATGCCTATATCTACCTCTATCTGCCTCAGTCGGCGTCGCAGTCAGCGTCGCAGCTTCTGTCAGCGTCTCTGTAGACGTCTCATTAGCTGCCGCTGTAGATTGGGGGGCCTGCTGCCTTCTCTATGCCTATATACACCCCTATCTACCTCAGTCGGCGTCGCAGCCTCTGTCAGGGTCTCTGTAGGCGTCTCAGTCGCTGCCGCTGTCGATTGGGGGCACTGCTGCCTTCTCTATGCCTATATCTATGCCTATCTGCCTCAGTCGGCGTCTCAGTCGGCGTCGCTGTAGGCGTCTCAGTCGCTGTCGATTGGGGGGGCTGCTGCCTTCTCTATGCCTATATCTAACCCTATCTGCTTCAGTCGGCGTCTCGGTCGGCTCGCAGCCTCTGTCAGCGTCTCTGTAGGCGTCTCAGTCGCTGCCGCTGTCTATTGGGGGGTCTGCTGCCTTCTATATGCCTCTATCTACCCCTATCTACCTCAGTCGGCATCGCAGCCTCTGTCAGCGTCTCTGTTGGCGTCTCAGTCGCTGCCGCTGTCGATTGGGGGCTCTGCTGCCTTCTCTATGCCTATATCTACCCCTATCCGCCTCAGTCGGCGTCTCAGTCGGCTCGCAGCTTCTGTCAGCGTCTCTGTAGGCATTTCAGTAGCTGCCGCTGTAGATTGGGGGTCTGCTGCCTTCTCTATGCCTATATACACCCCTATATAGACCCCTATCAGTCGGCGTCGCAGCCTCTGTCAGCGTCTCTGTAGGCGTCTCAGTCGCTGCCGCTGTCGATTGGGGGCTCTGCTGCCTTGTCTATGCCTATATCTACCCCTATCCGCCTCAGTCGGCGTCTCAGTCGGCGTCGCAGCCTCTGTCAGCGTCTCTGTAGGCGTCTCAGTCGGTGCCGTTGTCGATTGAGGGGTCTGCTGCCTGCTCCATGCCTATATCTACCCCTATCTGCCTCAGCTGGCGTCGCAGCTTCTGTCAGCGTCTCTGTAGGCGTCTCAGTCGCTGCCGCTGTCGATTGGGGGCACTGCTGCCTTCTCTATGCCCATATCTAGCCCTATCCGCCTCTGTCAGCGTCTCTGTAGGCGTCTCAGTCGCTGCCGCTGTCGATTGGGGGCACTGCTGCCTTCTCTATGCCCATATCTAGCCCTATCCGCCTCAGTTGGCGTCTCAGTCGGCGTCGCAGCCTCTGTCAGCGTCTCTGTAGGCGTCTCAGTCGCTGCCGTTGTCGATTGGGGGGGTCTGCTGCCTGCTCCATGCCTATATCTACACCTATCTGCCTCAGCTGGCGTCGCAGCCTCTGTCAGCGTCTCTGTGGGCGTCTCAGTCGCTGCCGCTGTCGATTCGGGCGTCTGCTGCCTTCTCCATACTTTTATCTACCCCTATCTGCCTCAGTCGGAGTCTCAGTCGGCGTCGCAGACTCTGTTAGCGTCTCTGTACGCGTCTCAGGCGATGCCGCTGTCGATTGGTGGGTCTGCTGCGTTGTCTATGCTTGCATCTATGCCTATTTGCCTCAGTCGGTGTCTCGGTCGGCGTCGCAGCCTCTGTCAGCGTCTCTGTAGGCGTCTCAGTTGCTGCCGCTGTCGATTGGGGGGTCTGCTGCCCTCTCTATGCCTATATCTACCCCTATCTGCCTTTGTCAGCGTCTCTGTACGCGTTTAAATCGATGTCGCTGTCGATTGGGGGGTCTGCTGCCTTCTGTATGCCTGTATCTACGCCTATCTGCCTCAGGCGGCGTCGCTGTAGGCGTCTCAATCGCTGTCGATTGGTGGGTCTGCTGCCTTGTCTATGCTTGCATCTATGCCTATCTCCCTCAGTCGGCGTCTCAGTCGGCGTCGCTGTAGGCGTCTCAGTCGGCGTCGCTGTAGGCGTCTCAGTCGCTGTCGATTGGGGGGCTGCTGCCTTCTCTATGCCTATATCTACCCCTATCTGCTTCAGTCGGCGTCTCGGTCGGCTCGCAACCTCTGTCAGCTTCTCTGTAGGCGTCTCAGTCGCTGCCGCTGTCTATTAGGGGGTCTGCTGCCTTCTATATGCCTCTATCTACCCCTATCTAACTCAGTCGGCATCGCAGCCTCTGTCAGCGTCTCTGTAGGCGTCTCAGTCGCTGCCGCTGTCGATTGGGGGCTCTGCTGCCTTCTCTATGCCTATATCTACCCCTATCCGCCTCAGTCGGCGTCTCAGTCGGCTCGCAGCTTCTGTCAGCGTCTCTGTAGGCATCTCAGTCGCTGCCGCTGTCTATTGGGTGGTCTGCTGCCTTCTCTATGCCTATATCTACCTCTATCTGCCTCAGTCGACGTCGCAGTCAGCGACGCAGCTTCTGTCAGTGTCTCTGGAGGCGTCTCAGTAGCTGCCGCTGTAGATTGGGGGGTCTGCTGCCTTCTCTATGCCTATATTCACCCCCATCTGCCTCAGTCGGCGTCTCAGCCCCTTCCAGCGTCTCTGCAGGCGTCTCAGTAGCTGCCGCTGTCGATTGGGGGGTCTGCTGCCCGCTATATGCCTATATCCACCACTATCTGCCTTTGTCAGCGTCTCTGTACACATTACAATCGATGCCGGTGTCAATTTGGGGGGTCTGCTGCCTTCTCTATGCCTGTATCTACGCTTATCTGCCTCAGTCGGCGTCTCAGTCAGCGGCGCTGTAGGCGTCTCAATCGCTGTCGATTGGGTGGGGGTCTGCTGCCTTCTCTATGCGCATATCTAGCCCTATCCGCCTCAGTTGGCGTCTCAGTCGGCGTCGCAGCCTCTGTCAGCGTCTCTGTAGGCGTCTCAGTCGCTGCCGCTGTCGATTGGGGGCACTGCTGCCTTCTCTATGCCCATATCTAGCCCTATCCGCCTCAGTTGGTGTCTCAGTCGGCGTCGCAGCCACTGTCAGCGTCTCTGTAGGCGTCTCAGTCGCTGCCGTTGTAGATTCGTGGGTCTGCTGCCTTCTCTATGCCTTTATCTACCCCTATCTGCCTCATTCGGCGTCGCAGTCGGCGTCGCAGACTCTGTAAGCGTCTCTGTTCGCGTCTCAGGCGATGCCGCTGTCGATTGGTGGGTCTGCTGCCTTGTTTATATTTGCATCTATGCCTATCTGCCTCAGTCGGCGTCTCGGTCATCTCGCAGCTTCTGTCAGCGTCTATGTAGGCATCTCAGTCGCTGCCGCTGTCGATTGGGGCTCTGCTGCCCTCTCTATGCCAATATCTACCCCAAATCTGCCTCAGTCGGCGTCTCAGTCGGCGTCGCAGCTTGTCAGCGTCTCTGTACGCGTCTCAGGCGATGCCGCTGTATATTGGGGGGTCTGCTGCCTTCTCTATGCCTCTATCTACGCCTGTCTGCCACAGTCGGCATCGCAGCCTCTGTCAGTGTCTCTGTAGGCGTCTCAGTCGCTGCCGCTGTCGCTTGGGGGGTCTGCTGCCTTCTCTATGCCTATATCTACCCCTATCTGCCTCAGTCGGCGTCGCAGTCAGCGTCGCAGCTTCTGTCAGCGTCTCTGTAGGCGTCTCAGTAGCTGCCGCTGTAGATTGGGGGGTCTGCTGCCTTCTCTATGCCTATATACACCCCTATCTGCCTCAGTCGGCGTCGCAGCCTCTGTCAGCGTCTCTGTAGGCGTCTCAGTAGCTGCCGCTGTAGATTGGGGGGACTGCTGCCTTCTCTATGCCTATATCTTCCCCTATCTGCCTCAGTCGGCGTCGCAGTCAGCGTCGCAGCTTCTGTCAGCGTCTCTGTAGGCGTCTCAGTAGCTGCCGCTGTAGATTGGGGGGTCTGCTGCCTCCTCTATGCCTATATACACCCCTATCTGCCTCAGTCGGCGTCGCAGCCTCTGTCAGCGTCTCTGTAGGCGTCTCAGTAGCTGCCGCTGTAGATTGGGGGGACTGCTGCCTTCTCTATGCCTATATCTTCCCCTATCTGCCTCAGTCGGCGTCGCAGTCTGCGTCGCAGCTTCTCTCAGCGTCTCTGTAGGCGTCTCAGTAGCTGCCTCTGTAGATTGGGGGGGTCTGCTGCCTTCTCGATGCCTATATACACCCCTATCTGCCTCAGTCGGCGTCGCAGCCTCTTTCAGCGTCTCTGTAGGCGTCTCAGTCGCTGCCGCTGTGGATTCGGGGGTCTGCTGTATTCTCTATGCCTTTATCTACCCCTATCTACCTCAGTCGGCGTCTCAGTCGGCGTCTCTGTACGCGTCTCAGGCGATGCCGCTGTCGATTGGTGGGTCTGCTGCCTTGTCTATGCTTGCATCTATGCCTCTCTGCATCAGTCGGCGTCTCAGTCGGCGTCGCTGTAGGCGTCTCAGTCGTTGTCGATTGGGGGGCTGCTGCCTTCTCTATGCCTATATCTACCCCTATCTGCCTCAGTCGGCGTCTCGGTCGGCTCGCAGCCTCTGTCAGCGTCTCTGTATTCGTCTCAGTCGCTGCCGCTGTCTATTGGGGGGTCTGCTGCCTTCTCTATGCCTCTATCTACCCCTATCTGCCTCAGTCGGCATCGCAGCCTCTTCCAGCGTCTCTGCAGGTGTCTCAGTCGTTGCCGCTGTCGATTGGGGGTCTGCTGCCTTCTCTATGCCTATATACACCCCTATCTGCCTCAGTCGGCGTCTCAGCCTCTGTCAGCGTCTATGTAGGTGTCTCAGTAGCTGCCACTGTCGATTGGGGGGTCTGCTGCCTTCTCTATGCCTATATCTACCCCTATCCGCCTCAGTCGGCGTCTCAGTCGGCGTCGCAGCCTTTGTCAGCGTCTCTGTAGGCGTCTCAGTTGCTGCCGCTGTCGATTGGGGGGATCTGCTGCCTTCTCTATGCCTATATCTACCCCTATCCTCCTCAGTCGGCGTGTCAGTCGGCGTCGCAGCCTCTGTCAGCGTCTCTGTAGGCGTCTCAGTCGGTGCCGCAGTCGATTGGGGGGTCTGCTGCCATCTCTATTCCTATATCCAGCCCCATCTGCCTCAGTCGGCGTCTCAGCCTCTTCCAGCGCCTCTGCAGGCGTCTCAGTCGTTGCCGCTGTCGATTGGGGGGTCTGCTGCCTTCTCTATGGATATATACACCCCTATCTGCCTCAGTCGGCGTCGCAGCCTCTGTCAGCGTCTCTGTAGGCGTCTCAGTTGCTGCCGCTGTCGATTGGGGGGTCTGCTGCCCGCTCTATGCCTATATCTACCACTATCTGCCTTTGTCAGCGTCTCTGTACACGTTACAATCGATGCCGGTGTCAATTTGGGGGGGTCTGCTGCCTTCTCTATGCCTGTATCTACGCCTATCTGCCTCAGTCGGCGTCTCAGTCAGCGGCGCTGTAGGCGTCTCAATCGCTGTCGATTGGGTGGGGGTCTGCTGCCTTCTCTATGCGCATATCTACCCCTATATGCCTCACTCGCCGTCCCAGTTGGCATCGCAGCCTCTGTCAGTGTCTCTGTAGGCGTCTCAGTCGCTGCCGCTGTCGCTTGGG
The DNA here is from genome assembly GCA_920105625.2 of Clusia tigrina. Lineage (NCBI taxonomy): Eukaryota > Metazoa > Arthropoda > Insecta > Diptera > Clusiidae > Clusia > Clusia tigrina. The sequence continues at coordinate 77,601,726 of OV050031.1, read as the reverse complement.
GGGTCTGCTGCCTTCTCTATGCCCATATCTACCCCTATCTGCCTCAGTCGGCGTCGCAGTCAGCGTCGCAGCTTCTGTCAGCGTCTCTGTAGGCGTCTCAGTAGCTGCCGCTGTAGATTGGGTGGTCTGCTGCCTCCTCTATGCCTATATACACCCCTATCTGCCTCAGTCGGCGTCGCAGCCTCTGTCAGCGTCTCTGTAGGCGTCTCAGTAGCTGCCGCTGTAGATTGGGGGGACTGCTGCCTTCTCTATGCCTATATCTTCCCCTATCTGCCTCAGTCGGGGTCGCTGTCAGCGTCGCAGCTTCTGTCAGCGTCTCTGTAGGCGTCTCAGTAGCTGCCGCTGTAGATTGGGGGGTCTGCTGCTTTCTCTATGCCTATATACACCCCTATCGGCCTCAGTCGGCGTCGCAGCCTCTGTCAGCGTCTCTGTCGGCGTCTCAGTCGCTGCCGCTGTCGATTGGGGGCTCTGCTGCCTTCTCTATGCCTATATCTACCCCTATCTGCCTCAGTCGGCGTCGCAGTCTGCGTCGCAGCTTCTCTCAGCGTCTCTGTAGGCGTCTCAGTAGCTGCCGCTGTATATTGGGGGGGTCTGTTGCCTTCTCGATGCCTATATACACCCCTATCTGCCTCAGTCGGCGTCGCAGCCTGTTTCAGCGTCTCTGTAGGCGTCTCAGTCGCTGCCGCTGTGGATTCGGGGGTCTGCTGTATTCTCTATGCCTTTATCTACACCTATCCTCCTCAGTCGGCGTGTCAGTCGGCGTCGCAGCCTCTGTCAGCGTCTCTGTAGGCGTCTCAGTCGGTGCCGCAGTCGATTGGGGGGGGTCTGCTGCCATCTCTATTCCTATATCCAGCCTCATCTGCCTCAGTCGGCGTCTCAGCCTCTTCCAGCGTCTCTGCAGGCGTCTCAGTCATTGCCGCTGTCGATTGGGGGGTATGTTGCCTTGTCTATGGCTATATGCACCCCTATCTGCCTCAGTCGGCGTCGCAGCCTCTGTCAGCGTCTCTGTAGGCGTCTCAGTCGCTGCCGCTGTCGATTGGGGGGTCTGCTGCCCTCTCTATGCCTATATCTACCCCTATCTGCCTCTGTCAGCGTCTCTGTACGCGTTTCAATCGATGCCGCTGTCGATTGGGGGGTCTGCTGCCTTCTGTATGCCTGTATCTTCGCCTATCTGCCTCAGTCGGCGTCTCAGTCGGCGTCGCTGTAGGCGTCTCAATCGCTGTCGATTGGGGAGTTGCTGCCTTCTCTATGCCTATATCTACCCCTATCTGCCTCACTCGGCGTCTCAGTCGGCATCGCAGCCTCTGTCAGCGTCTCTGTAGGCGTCGATTGGGGGGTCGATTGGGGGATCTGCTGCCTGCTACATGCCTATATCAACCCCCATCTGCCTCAGTCGGCGTCTCAGCCTCTTCCAGCGTCTCTGCAGGCGTCTCAGTCGTTGCCGCAGTCGATTGGGGGATCTGCTGCCTTCTCTATGGCTATATACACCCCTATCTGCCTCAGTCGGCGTCGCAGCCTCTGTCAGCGTCTCTGTAGGCGTCTCAGTCGCTGCCGCTGTCGATTGGGGGGTCTGCTTCCCTCTCTATGCCAATATCTGCCTCTGTACGCGTTTCAATCGATGCCGCTGTCGATTCGTGGGTCTGCTGCCTTCTCTATGCCTGTATCTACGCCTATCTGCCTCAGTCGGCGTTGCTGTAGGCGTCTCAATCGCTGTCAATTGGAGGGGTCTGCTGCCTTCTCTATGCCTATATCTACCCCTATCTGCCTCACTCGGCGTCTCAGTCGGCATCGCTGCCTCTGTCAGCGTCTCTGTAGGCGTCTCAGTCGCTGCCGCTGTCGATTGGGGGGTCTGCTGCCTTCTCTATGCCTATATCTACCTCTATCTGCCTCAGTCGGCGTCGCAGTCAGCGTCGCAGCTTCTGTCAGCGTCTCTGTAGGCGTCTCAGTAGCTGCCGCTGTAGATTGGGGGTCTGCTGCCTTCTCTATGCCTATATACACACCTATCTGCCTCAGTCGGCGTCGCAGCCTCTGTCAGCGTCTCTGTATGCATCTTAGTCGCTGCCGCTGTCGGTTGGGGGCTCTGCTGCCTTCTCTATGCCCATATGTACCCCTATCCGCCTCAGTTGGCGTCTCAGTCGGCGTCGCAGCCTCTGTCAGCGTCTCTGTAGGTGTCTCAATCGCTGCCGTTGTCGATTGGGGGGTCTGCTGCCTGCTCCATGCTTATATATACACCTATCTGCCTCAGCTGGCGTCGCAGCCTCTGTCAGCGTCTCTGAAGGCGTCTCAGTCGCTGCCGCTGTCGATTCGGGGGTCTGCTGCCTTATGCCTTTATCTACCCCTATCTGCCTCAGTCTGCTTCGCAGACTCTGTTAGCGTCTCTGTACGCGTCTCAGGCGATGACGCTGTCGATTGGTGGGTCTGCTGCCTTGTCTATGCTTGCATGTATGCCTATCTGCCTCAGTCGGCGTCTCAGTCGGCGTCGCTGTAGGCGTCTCAGTCGGCGGCGCAGCCTCTGTCAGCGTCTCTGTAGGCGTCTCAGTCGCTGCCGCAGTCGATTGGGGGGTCTGCTGCCATCTCTATGCCTATAACCACCCCCATCTGCCTCAGTCGGCGTCTCAGCCTCCTCCAGCGTCTCTGCAGGCGTCTCAGTCGTTGCCGCTGTCGATTGGGGGGACTGCTGCCTTCTCTATGGCTATATACACCTTTATCTGCCTCAGTCGGCGTCGCAGTCAGTGTCGCAGCTTCTGTCGGCGTCTCTATAGGCGTCTCAGTAGCTGCCGCTGTAGATTTTGGGGTCTGCTGGCTTCTGTATGCCTATATACACCCCTATCTGCCTCTGTCAGCGTCTCTGTAGGCGTCTCAGTAGCTCAGGGGGTCTGCTGCCTTCTCTATGAGTATATCTACCCCTATCTGCCTCAGTCGGCGTCTCAGTCGGCGTCGCAGCCTCTGTCAGCGTCTCTGTAGCTGTCTCAGTCGCTGCCGCAGTCGATTGGGGGTCTGCTGCCATCACTATGCCTATATCCACCCCCATCTGCCTCATTCTGCGTCTCAGCCTCTTCCAGCGTCTCTGCAGGCGACTCAGTCGCTGCCACTGTCGGTTCGGGGGTCTGCTGCCTTCTCTATGCCTTTATCTACCCCTATCTGCCTCAGTCGGCGTCTCAGTCGGCGTCGCAGCCGCTGTCAGCGTCTCTGTAGGCGTCTCAGTCGCTGCCGCTGTCGATTGGGGGGTCTGCTGCCTTCTCTATGCCTATATCTACCCCTATCTGCCTCAGTCGGCGTCGCAGTCAGCGTCGCAGCTTCTGTCAGCCTCTCTGTAGGCGTCTCAGGCGATGCCGCTGTCGATTGGTGGGTCTGCTGCCTTGTCTATGCTTGCATCTATGCCTATCTGCCTCAGTCGGCGTCTCAGTCGGCGTCGCTGTAGGCGTCTCAGTCGCTGTCGATTGGGGGGGCTGCTGCCTTCTCTATGCCTATATCTACCCCTATCTGCCTCAGTCGGCGTCTCGGTCGGCTCGCAGCCTCTGTCAGCGTGTCTGTAGGCGTCTCAGTCGCTGCCGCTGTCTATTGGGGGGTCTGCTGCCTTCTCTTTGCCTCTATCTACCCCTATCTGCCTCAGTCGGCATCGCAGCCTCTGTCAGCGTCTCTGTAGGCGTCTCAGTAGCTGCCGCTGTCGATTGGGGGGGTCTGCTGGTTTCTCTATGCCTATATCTACCTCTATCCGCCTCAGTCGGCATCGCAGCCTCTTCCAGCGTCTCTGCAGGTGTCTCAGTCGTTGCCGCTGTCGATGGGGGGGTCTGCTGCCTTCTCTATGGCTATATACACCCCTATCTGCCGCTGTCGATTGGTGGGTCTGCTGCCTTGTCTATGTTTGCATCTATGCCTATCTGCCTCAGTAGGCGTCTCCGTCGGCGTTTCGGTCGGCTCGCAGCCTCTGTCAGCGTCTCTGTAAGCGTCTCAGTCGCTGCCGCTGTCTATTGGGGGGTCTGCTGCCTTCTCTATGCCTCTATCTACCCCTATCTGCCTCAGTCGGCATAGCAGCCTCTGTCAGCGTCTCTGTAGGCGTCTCAGTCGCTGCCGCTGTCGATTGGGGGGGTCTGCTGCCTTCTCTATGCCTATATCTACCCCTATCTGCCTCATTCGGCGTCTCAGTCGGCATCGCAGCCTCTGTCAGCGTCTCTGTAGGCGTCTCAGTCGCTGCCGCTCTCGATTGGGGGGTCTGCTGCCTTCTCTATGCCTATGTCTACCCCTTTCTGCCTCAGTCGGCGTCGCAGTCAGTGTCGCAGCTTCTGTCAGCGTCTCTGTAGGCGGGGGTCTGCTGCCCTCTCTATGCCTATATCTACCCCTATCTGCCTCAGTCGGCGTCGCAGTGAGCGTCGCAGCTTCTGTCAGCGTCTCTGTAGGCGTCTCAGTAGCTGCCGCTGTAGATTGGGGGTCTGCTGCCTTCTCTATGCCTATATACACCCCTATATGCCTCACTGGGCGTCGCAGCCTCTGTCAGCGTCTCAGTCGGCGTCGCTGTAGGCGTCTCAGTCGCTGTCAATTGGGGGGGCTGCGGCCTTCTCTATGCTTATATCTACCCCTATCTGCCTCAGTCGGCGTCGTAGTCAGCGTCGCAGCTTCTGTCAGCGTCTCTGTAGGCGTCTCAGTAGCTGCCGCTGTAGATTGGGGGTCTGCTGCCTTCTCTATGCCTATATACACCCCTATCTGCCTCAGTCGGCGTCTCAGCCTCTGTCAGCGTCTCTGTAGGTGTCTCAGTAGCTGCCACTGTCGATTGGGGGTCTGCTGCCTTCTCTATGCCTATATCTACCCCTATCCGCCTCAGTCGGCGTCTCAGTCGGCGTCGCAGCCTCTGTCAGCGTCTCTGTAGGCGTCTCAGTTGCTGCCGCAGTCGATTGGGGGCTCTGTTGCCATCTATATGCCTATATCCACCCCCATCTGCTTCAGTCGGCGTCTCAGCCTCTTCCAGCGTCTCTGCAGGCGTCTCAGTCGCTGCCGCTGTCGATTCGGGGGTCTGCTGCCTTCTCTATGCCTTTATCTACCCTCATCTGCCTCAGTCAGCGTCTCAGTCGGCGTCGCAGACTCTGTAAGCGTCTCTGTACGCGTCTCAAGCGATGCCGCTGTCGATTGGTGGGTCTGCTGCCTTGTCTATGTTTGCATCTATGCCTATCTGCCTCAGTAGGCGTCTCGGTCGGCGTCTCGGTCGGCTCGCAGCCTCTGTCAGCGTCTCTGTAGGCGTCTCAGTCGCTGCCGCTGTCTATTGGGGGGTCTGCTGCCTTCTCTATGCCTCTCTTTACCCCTATCTGCCTCAGTCGGCGTCGCAGCATCTGTCAGCGTCTCTGTAGGAGTCTCAGTAGCTGCCGCAGTCGATTGGGGGGTCTGCTGCCATCTCTATGCCTATATCCACCCCCATCTGCCTCAGTCGGCGTCTCAGCCTCTTCCAGCGTCTCTGCAGGCGTCTCAGTCGCTGCCGCTGTCGATTCGGGGGTCTGCTGCCTTCTCTATGACTTTATCTACCCCTATCTGCCTCAGTCGGCGTCTCAGTCGGCGTCGCAGACTCTGCAAGCGTCTCTGTACGCGTCTCAAGCGATCCCGCTGTCGATTGGTGGGTCTGCTGACTTGTCTATGTTTGCATCTATGCCTATCTGCCTCAGTAGGCGTCTCGGTCGGCGTCTCGGTCGGCGTCTCGGTCGGCTCGCAGCCTCTGTCAGCGTCTCTGTAGGCGTCTCAGTCGCTGCCGCTGTCGATTGGGGGGATCTGCTGCCTTCACTATGCCTATATCTACCCCTATCCTCCTCAGTCGGCGTGTCAGTCGGCGTCGCAGCCTCTGTCAGCGTCTCTGTAGGCGTCTCAGTCGCTGCCGCAGTCGATTGGGGGGTCTGCTGCCATCTCTATTCCTATATCCAGCCCCATCTGCCTCAGTCGGCGTCTCAGCCTCTTCCAGCGTCTCTGCAGGCGTCTCAGTCATTGCCGCTGTCGATTGGGGGGGTCTGCTGCCTTATCTATGGCTATATGCACCCCTATCTGCCTCAGTCAGCGTCTCTGTAGGCGTCTCAGTAGCTGCCGCTGTAGATTGGGTGTCTGCTGCCTTCTCTATGCCTATATACACACCTATCTGCCTCAGTCGGCGTCGCAGCCTCTGCCAGCGTCTCTGTATGCATCTTAGTCGCTGCCGATGTCGGTTGGGGGCTCTGCTGCCTTCTCTATGCCTATATCTACCCCTATCCGCCTCAGTTGGCGTCTCAGTCGGCGTCGCAGCCTCTGTCAGCGTCTCTGTAGGTGTCTCAGTCGCTGCCGTTGTCGATTGGGGGGTCTGCTACCTGCTCCATGCTTATATATACACCTATCTGCCTTAGCTGGCGTCGCAGCCTCTGTCAGCGTCTCTGAAGGCGTCTCAGTCGCTGCCGCTGTCGATTCGGGGGTCTGCTGCCTTCTCTATGCCTTTATCTACCCCTATCTGTCTCAGTCTGCTTCGCAGACTATGTTAGCGTCTCTGTACACGTCTCAGGCGATGACGCTGTCGATTGGTGGGTCTGCTGCCTTGTCTATGCTTGCATGTATGCCTATCTGCCTCAGTCGGCGTCTCAGTCGGCGTCGCTGTAGGCGTCTCAGTCTCTGTCGATTGGGGGGCTTCTGCCTTCTCTATGCCTATATCTACCCCAATCCGCCTCAGTCGGCGTCTCAGTCGGCGGCGCAGCCTCTGTCAGCGTCTCTGTAGGCGTCTCAGTCGCTGCCGCAGTCGATTAGGGGGTCTGCTGCCATCTCTATGCCTATATCCACCCCCATCTGCCTCAGTCGGCGTCTCAGCCTCCTCCAGCGTCTCTGCAGATGTCTCAGTTGTTGCCGCTGTCGATTGGGGGGACTTCTGCCTTCTCTATGGCTATATACACCTTTATCTGTCTCTGTAGGCGTCTCAGGCGATGACGCTGTCGATTGGTGGTTCTGCTGCCTTGTCTATGCTTACATGTATGCCTATCTGCCTCAGTCGGCGTCGCTGTAGGCGTCTCAGTCGCTGTCGATTGGGGGGCTTCTGCTTCTCTATGCCTATATCTACCCCTATCCGCCTCAGTCGGCGTCTCAGTCGGCGGCGCAGCCTATGTCAGCGTCTCTGTAGGCGTCTCAGTCGCTGCCGCAGTCGATTGGTGGGTCTGCTGCCATCTCTATGCTTATATCCACCCCCATCTGCCTCAGTCGGCGTCTCAGTCTCCTCCAGCGTCTCAGTCTCCTCCAGCGTCTCAGTCTCCTCCAGCGTCTCTGCAGGCGTCTCAGTCGTTGCCGCTGTCGATTGGGGGGACTGCTGCCTTCTCTATGGCTATATACACCTTTATCTGCCTCAGTCGACGTCGCAGTCAGTGTCGCAGCTTCTGTCAGCGTCTCTTTAGGCGTCTCAGTAGCTGCCGCTGTAGATTGGGGGGTCTGCTGCCTTCTCTATGCCTATATACACCCCTATCTGCCTCAGTCGGCGTCGCAGCCTCTGTCAGCGTCTCAGTCGGCGTCGCTGTAGGCGTCTCAGTCGCTGTCGATTGGTGGGCTGCTGCCTTCTCTATGCCTATATCTACCCCTATCTACCTCAGTCGGCGTCGCAGTCAGCTTCGCAGCTTCTGTCAGCGTCTCTGTAGGCGTCTCAGTAGCTGCCGCTGTAGATTGGGGGGTCTGCTGCCTTCTGTATGCCTATATACACCCCTATCTGCCTCTGTCAGCGTCTCTGTAGGCGTCTCAGTAGCTCAGGGGGTCTGCTGCCTTCTCTATGAGTTTATCTACCCCTATCTGCCTCAGTCGGCGTCTCAGTCGGCGTCGCAGCCTCTGTCAGCGTCTCTGTAGGTGTCTCAGTCGCTGCCGCAGTCGATTGGGGGGGTCTGCTGCCATCAGTATGCCTATATCCACCCCCATCTGCCTCAGTCGGCGTCTCAGCCTATTCCAGCGTCTCTGCAGGCGTCTCAGTCGCTGCCGCTGTCGATTCGGGGGTCTGCTGCCTTCTCTATGCCTTTATCTACCCCTATCTGCCTCAGTCAGCGTCTCAGTCGGCGTCGCAGACTCTGTAAGCGTCTCTGTACGCGTCTCAGTTGCTGCCGCTGTCGATTGGGGGGATCTGCTGCCTTCTCTATGCCTATATCTACCCCTATCCTCCTCAGTCGGCGTGTCAGTCGGCGTCGCAGCCTCTGTCAGCGTCTCTGTAGGCGTCTCAGCCGGTGCCGCAGTCGATTGGGGGGGTCTGCTGCCATCTCTATTCCTATATCCAGCCCCATCTGCCTCAGTCGGCGTCTCAGCCTATTCCAGCGTCTCTGAAGGCGTCTCAGTCGCTGCCGCTGTCGATTCGGGGGTCTGCTGCCTTCTCTATGCCTTTATCTACCCCTATCCGTCTCAGTCGGCGTCGCAGCCTCTGTCAGCGTCTCTGTAGGCGTCTCAGTTGCTGCCGCTGTCGATTGGGGGGTCTGCTGCCCGCTCTATGCCTATATCTACCACTATCTGCCTTTGTCAGCGTCTCTGTACACGTTACAATCGATGCCGGTGTCAATTTGGGGGGGTCTGCTGCCTTCTCTATGCCTGTATCTACGCCTATCTGCCTCAGTCGGCGTCTCAGTCAGCGGCGCTGTAGGCGTCTCAATCGCTGTCGATTGGGTGGGGGTCTGCTGCCTTCTCTATGCGCATATCTACCCCTATATGCCTCACTCGCCGTCCCAGTCGGCATCGCAGCCTCTGTCAGTGTCTCTGTAGGCGTCTCAGTCGCTGCCGCTGTAGATTGGGGGGACTGCTGCCTTCTCTATGCCTATATCTTCCCTATCTGCCTCAGTCGGCGTCGCTGTCAGCGTCGCAGCTTCTGTCAGCGTCTCTGTGGGCGTCTCAGTAGCTGCCGCTGTAGATTGGGGGGTCTGCTGCTTTCTCTATGCCTATATACACCCCTATCGGCCTCAGTCGGCGTCGCAGCCTCTGTCAGCGTCTCTGTCGGCGTCTCAGTCGCTGCCGCTGTCGATTGGGGGCCCTGCTGCCTTCTCTATGCCTATATCTACCCCTATCTGCCTCAGTCGGCGTCGCAGTCTGCGTCGCAGCTTCTCTCAGCGTCTCTGTAGGCGTCTCAGTAGCTGCCGCTGTAGATTGGGGGGGTCTGCTGCCTTCTCGATGCCTATATACACCCCTATCTGCCTCAGTCGGCGTCGCAGCCTGTTTCAGCGTCTCTGTAGGCGTCTCAGTCGCTGCCGCTGTGGATTCGGGGGTCTGCTGTATTCTCTATGCCTTTATCTACCCCTATCTACCTCAGTCGGCGTCTCAGTCGGCGTCTCAGTCGGCGTCTCTGTACGCGTCTCAGGCGATGCCGCTGTCGATTGGTGGGTCTGCTGCCTTGTCTATGCTTGCATATATGCCTCTCTGCATCAGTCGGCGTCTCAGTCGGCGTCGCTGTAGGCGTCTCAGTCGCTGTCGATTGGGGGGCTGCTGCCTTCTCTATGCCTATATCTACCCCTATCTGCCTCAGTCGGCGTCTCGGTCGGCTCGCAGCCTCTGTCAGCGTCTCTGTATTCGTCTCAGTCGCTGCCGCTGTCTATTGGGGGGTCTGCTGCCTTCTCTATGCCTCTATCTACCCCTATCTGCCTCAGTCGGCGTCGCAGCCTCTGTCAGCGTCTCTGTAGGCGTCTCAGTAGCTGCCGCTGTCGATTGGGGGGTCTGCTGGTTTCTCTATGCCTATATCTACCCCTATCCGCCTCAGTCGGCATCGCAGCCTCTTCCAGCGTCTCTGCAGGTGTCTCAGTCGTTGCCGCTGTCGATTGGGGGTCTGCTGCCATCACTATGCCTATATCCACCCCCATCTGCCTCAGTCGGCGTCTCAGCCTATTCCAGCGTCTCTGCAGGCGTCTCAGTCGCTGCCGCTGTCGATTCGGGGGTCTGCTGCCTTCTCTATGCCTTTATCTACCCCTATCTGCCTCAGTCAGCGTCTCAGTCGGCGTCGCAGACTCTGTAAGCGTCTCTGTAGGCGTCTCAGTAGCTGCCGCTGTAGATTGGGGGGTCTGCTGCTTTCTCTATGCCTATATACACCCCTATCGGCCTCAGTCGGCGTCGCAGCCTCTTTCAGCGTCTCTGTCGGCGTCTCAGTCGCTGCCGCTGTCGATTGGGGGCTCTGCTGCCTTCTCTATGCCTATATCTACCCCTATCTGCCTCAGTCGGCGTCGCAGTCTGCGTCGCAGCTTCTCTCAGCTTCTCTGTAGGCGTCTCAGTAGCTGCCGCTGTAGATTGGGGGGGTCTGCTGCCTTCTCGATGCCTATATACACCCCTATCTGCCTCAGTCGGCGTCGCAGCCTGTTTCAGCGTCTCTGTAGGCGTCTCAGTCGCTGCCGCTGTGGATTCGGGGGTCTGCTGTATTCTCTATGCCTTTATCTACCCCTATCTACCTCAGTCGGCGTCTCAGTCGGCGTCTCTGTACGCGTCTCAGGCGATGCCGCTGTCGATTGGTGGGTCTGCTGCCTTGTCTATGCTTGCATCTATGCCTCTCTGCATCAGTCGACGTCTCAGTCGGCGTCGCTGTAGGCGTCTCAGTCGCTGTCGATTGGGGGGCTGCTGCCTTCTCTATGCCTATATCTACCCCTATCTGCCTCAGTCGGCGTCTCGGTCGGCTCGCAGACTCTGTCAGCGTCTCTGTATTCGTCTCAGTCGCTGCCGCTGTCCATTGGGGGGTCTGCTGCCTTCTCTATGCCTCTATCTACCCCTATCTGCCTCAGTCGGCGTCGCAGCCTCTGTCAGCGTCTCTGTAGGCGTCTCAGTAGTTGCCGCTGTCGATTGGGGGGGTCTGCTGGTTTCTCTATGCCTATATCTACCCCTATCCGCCTCAGTCTGTATCGCAGCCTCTTCCAGCGTCTCTGCAGGTGTCTCAGTCGTTGCCGCTGTCGATTGGGGGTCTGCTGCCTTCTCTATGCCTATTTACACCCCTATCTGCCTCAGTCGGCGTCTCAGCCTCTGTCAGCGTCTATGTAGGTGTCTCAGTAGCTGCCACTGTCGATTGGGGGGTCTGCTGCCTTCTCTATGCCTATATCTACCCCTATCCGCCTCAGTCGGCGTCTCAGTCGGCGTCGCAGCCTCTGTCAGCGTCTCTGAAGGCGTCTCAGTTGCTGCCGCTGTCGATTGGGGGGATCTGCTGCCTTCTCTATGCCTATATCTACCCCTATCCTCCTCAGTCGGCGTCGCAGCCTGTTTCAGCGTCTCTGTAGGCGTCTCAGTCGCTGCCGCTGTGGATTCGGGGGTCTGCTGTATTCTCTATGCCTTTATCTACCCCTATCTACCTCAGTCGGCGTCTCAGTCGGCGTCTCTGTACGCGTCTCAGGCGATGCCGCTGTCGATTGGTGGGTCTGCTGCCTTGTCTATGCTTGCATCTATGCCTCTCTGCATCAGTCGGCGTCTCAGTCGGCGTCGCTGTAGGCGTCTCAGTCGCTGTCGATTGGGGGGCTGCTGCCTTCTCTATGCCTATATCTACCCCTATCTGCCTCAGTCGGCGTCTCGGTCGGCTCGCAGCCTCTGTCAGCGTCTCTGTATTCGTCTCAGTCGCTGCCGCTGTCTATTGGGGGGTCTGCTGCCTTCTCTATGCCTCTATCTACCCCTGTCTGCCTCAGTCGGCGTCGCAGCCTCTGTCAGCGTCTCTGTAGGCGTCTCAGTAGCTGCCGCTGTCGATTGGGGGGTCTGCTGGTTTCTCTATGCCTATATCTACCCCTATCCGCCTCAGTCGGCATCGCAGCCTCTTCCAGCGTCTCTGCAGGTGTCTCAGTCGTTGCCGCTGTCGATTGGGGGTCTGCTGCCATCACTATGCCTATATCCACCCCCATCTGCCTCAGTCGGCGTCTCAGCCTATTCCAGCGTCTCTGCAGGCGTCTCAGTCGCTGCCGCTGTCGATTCGGGGGTCTGCTGCCTTCTCTATGCCTTTATCTACCCCTATCTGCCTCAGTCAGCGTCTCAGTCGGCGTCGCAGACCTCTGTAAGCGTCTCTGTAGGCGTCTCAGTAGCTGCCGCTGTAGATTGGGGGGTCTGCTGCTTTCTCTATGCCTATATACACCCCTATCGGCCTCAGTCGGCGTCGCAGCCTCTTTCAGCGTCTCTGTCGGCGTCTCAGTCGCTGCCGCTGTCGATTGGGGCTCTGCTGCCTTCTCTATGCCTATATCTACCCCTATCTGCCTCAGTCGGCGTCGCAGTCTGCGTCGCAGCTTCTCTCAGCGTCTCTGTAGGCGTCTCAGTAGCTGCCGCTGTAGATTGGGGGGGTCTGCTGCCTTCTCGATGCCTATATACACCCCTATCTGCCTCAGTCGGCGTCGCAGCCTGTTTCAGCGTCTCTGTAGGCGTCTCAGTCGCTGCCGCTGTGGATTCGGGGGTCTGCTGTATTCTCTATGCCTTTATCTACCCCTATCTACCTCAGTCGGCGTCTCAGTCGGCGTCTCTGTACGCGTCTCAGGCGATGCCGCTGTCGATTGGTGGGTCTGCTGCCTTGTCTATGCTTGCATCTATGCCTCTCTGCATCAGTCGACGTCTCAGTCGGCGTCGCTGTAGGCGTCTCAGTCGCTGTCGATTGGGGGGCTGCTGCCTTCTCTATGCCTATATCTACCCCTATCTGCCTCAGTCGGCGTCTCGGTCGGCTCGCAGACTCTGTCAGCGTCTCTGTATTCGTCTCAGTCGCTGCCGCTGTCCATTGGGGGGTCTGCTGCCTTCTCTATGCCTCTATCTACCCCTATCTGCCTCAGTCGGCGTCGCAGCCTCTGTCAGCGTCTCTGTAGGCGTCTCAGTAGTTGCCGCTGTCGATTGGGGGGGTCTGCTGGTTTCTCTATGCCTATATCTACCCCTATCCGCCTCAGTCGGCATCGCAGCCTCTTCCAGCGTCTCTGCAGGTGTCTCAGTCGTTGCCGCTGTCGATTGGGGGTCTGCTGCCTTCTCTATGCCTATATACACCCCTATCTGCCTCAGTCGGCGTCTCAGCCTCTGTCAGCGTCTATGTAGGTGTCTCAGTAGCTGCCACTGTCGATTGGGGGGTCTGCTGCCTTCTCTATGCCTTTATCTACCCCTATCCGCCTCAGTCGGCGTCTCAGTCGGCGTCGCAGCCTCTGTCAGCGTCTCTGTAGGCGTCTCAGTTGCTGCCGCTGTCGATTGGGGGGATCTGCTGCCTTCTCTATGCCTATATCTACCCCTATCCTCCTCAGTCGGCGTCGCAGCCTGTTTCAGCGTCTCTGTAGGCGTCTCAGTCGGTGCCGCAGTCGATTGGGGGGGTCTGCTGACTTCTCTATTCCTATATCCAGCCCCATCTGCCTCAGTCGGCGTCTCAGCCTCTTCCAGCGTCTCTGCAGGCGTCTCAGTCATTGCCGCTGTCGATTGGGGGGTCTGCTGCCTTGTCTATGGCTATATGCACCCCTATCTGCCTCAGTCGGCGTCGCAGCCTCTGTCAGCGTCTCTGTAGGCGTCTCAGTCGCTGCCGCTGTCGATTGGGGGGTCTGCTGCCCTCTCTATGCCTATATCTACCCCTATCTGCCTCTGTCAGCGTCTCTGTACGCGTTTCAATCGATGCCGCTGTCGATTGGGGGGTCTGCTGCCTTCTGTATGCCTGTATCTTCGCCTATCTGCCTCAGTCGGCGTCTCAGTCGGCGTCGCTGTAGGCGTCTCAATCGCTGTCGATTGGGGAGTCTGCTGCCTTCTCTTTGCCTATATCTACCCCTATCTGCCTCACTCGGCGTTTCAGTCGGCATCGCAGCCTCTGTCAGCGTCTCTGTAGGCGTCGATTGGGGGGTCGATTGGGGGATCTGCTGCCTGCTACATGCCTATATCAACCCCCATCTGCCCCAGTCGGCGTCTCAGCCTCTTCCAGCGTCTCTGCAGGCGTCTCAGTCGTTGCCGCTGTCGATTGGGGGGACTGCTGCCTTCTCTATGCCTATATCTACCCCTATCTGCCTCAGTCGGCGTCTCGGTCGGCTCGCAGCCTCTGTCAGCGTCTCTGTAGGCGTCTCAGTAGCTGCCGCTGTCGATTGGGGGGTCTGCTGGTTTCTCTATGCCTATATCTACCCCTATCCGCCTCAGTCGGCATCGCAGCCTCTTCCAGCGTCTCTGCAGGCGTCTCAGTCGTTGCCGCAGTCGATTGGGGGATCTGCTGCCTTCTCTATGGCTATATACACCCCTATCTGCCTCAGTCGGCGTCGCAGCCTCTGTCAGCGTCTCTGTAGGCGTCTCAGTCGCTGCCGCTGTCGATTGGGGTGTCTGCTGCCTTCTCTATGCCTATATCTACCCCTATCTGCCTCTGTCAGCGTCTCTGTACGCGTTTCAATCGATGCCGCTGTCGATTGGGGGGTCTGCTGCCTTCTGTATGCCTGTATCTTCGCCTATCTGCCTCAGTTGGCGTCTCAGTCGGCGTCGCAGCCTCTGTCAGCGTCTCTGTAGGTGTCTCAATCGCTGCCGTTGTCGATTGGGCGGTCTGCTGCCTGCTCCATGCTTATATATACACCTATCTGCCTCAGCTGGCGTCGCAGCCTCTGTCAGCGTCTCTGAAGGCGTCTCAGTCGCTGCCGCTGTCGATTCGGGGTCTGCTGCATTATGCCTTTATCTACCCCTATCTGCCTCAGTCTGCTTCGCAGACTCTGTTAGCGTCTCTGTACGCGTCTCAGGCGATGACGCTGTCGATTGGTGGGTCTGCTGCCTTGTCTATGCTAGCATGTATGCCTATCTGCCTCAGTCGGCGTCTCAGTCGGCGTCGCTGCAGGCGTCTCAGTCGGCGGCGCAGCCTCTGTCAGCGTCTCTGTAGGCGTCTCAGTCGCTGCCGCAGTCGATTGGGGGGTCTGCTGCCATCTCTATGCCTATAACCACCCCCATCTGCCTCAGTCGGCGTCTCAGCCTCCTCCAGCGTCTCTGCAGGCGTCTCAGTCGTTGCCGCTGTCGATTGGGGGGACTGCTGCCTTCTCTATGGCTATATACACCTTTATCTGCCTCAGTCGGCGTCGCAGTCAGTGTCGCAGCTTCTGTCAGCGTCTCTATAGGCGTCTCAGTAGCTGCCGCTGTAGATTTTGGGGTCTGCTGGCTTCTGTATGCCTATATACACCCCTATCTGCCTCAGTCGGCGTCGCAACCTCTGTCAGCGTCTCAGTCGGCGTCGCTGTAGGCGTCTCAGTCGCTGTCGATTGGTGGGCTGCTGCCTTCTCTATGCCTATATCTACCCCTATCTACCTCAGTCGGCGTCGCAGCCAGCTTCGCAGCTTCTGTCAGCGTCTCTGTAGGCGTCTCAGTAGCTGCCGCTGTAGATTGGGGGGTCTGCTGCCTTCTGTATGCCTATATACACCCCTATCTGCCTCTGTCAGCGTCTCTGTAGGCGTCTCAGTAGCTCAGGGGGTCTGCTGCCTTCTCTATGAGTATATCTACCACTATCTGCCTCAGTCGGCGTCTCAGTCGGCGTCGCAGCCTCTGTCAGCGTCTCTGTAGCTGTCTCAGTCGCTGCCGCAGTCGATTGAGGGGTCTGCTGCCATCACTATGCCTATATCCACCCCCATCTGCCTCATTCTGCGTCTCAGCCTCTTCCAGCGTCTCTGCAGGCGACTCAGTCGCTGCCACTGTCGATTCGGGGGTCTGCTGCCTTCTCTATGCCTTTATCTACCCCTATCTGCCTCAGTCGGCGTCTCAGTCGGCGTCGCAGCCTCTGTCAGCGTCTCTGTAGGCGACTCAGTCGCTGCCACTGTCGATTCGGGGGTCTGCTGCCTTCTCTATGCCTTTATCTACCCCTATCTGCCTCAGTCGGCGTCTCAGTCGGCGTCGCAGCCTCTGTCAGCGTCTCTGTAGGCGTCTCAGTCGCTGCCGCTGTCGATTGGGGGGTCTGCTGCCTTCTCTATGCCTATATCTACCCCTATCTGCCTCAGTCGGCGTCGCAGTCAGCGTCGCAGCTTCTGTCAGCGTCTCTGTAGGCGACTCAGTCGCTGCCACTGTCGATTCGGGGGTCTGCTGCCTTCTCTATGCCTTTATCTACCCCTATCTGACTCAGTCGGCGTCTCAGTCGGCGTCGCAGCCTCTGTCAGCGTCTCTGTAGGCGACTCAGTCGCTGCCACTGTAGATTCGGGGGTCTGCTGCCTTCTCTATGCCTTTATCTACCCCTATCTGCCTCAGTCGGCGTCTCAGCCGGCGTCGCAGCCTCTGTCAGCGTCTCTGTAGGCGTCTCAGTCGCTGCCGCTGTCGATTGGGGGGTCTGCTGCCTTCTCTATGCCTATATCTACCCCTATCTGCCTCAGTCGGCGTCGCAGTCAGCGTCGCAGCTTCTGTCAGCGTCTCTGTAGGCGACTCAGTCGCTGCCACTGTCGATTCGGGGGTCTGATGCCTTCTCTATGCCTTTATCTACCCCTATCTGCCTCAGTCGGCGTCTCAGTCGGCGTCGCTGTAGGCGTCTCAGTCGCTGTCGATTGGGGGGGCTGCTGCCTTCTCTATGCCTATATCTACCCCTATCTGCCTCAGTCGGCGTCTCGGTCGGCTCGCAGCCTCTGTCAGCGTCTCTGTAGGCGTCTCAGTCGCTGCCGCTGTCTATTGGGGGGGTCTGCTGCCTTCTCTTTGCCTCTATCTACCCCTATCTGCCTCAGTCGGCATCGCAGCCTCTGTCAGCGTCTCTGTAGGCGTCTCAGTAGCTGCCGCTGTCGATTGGGGGGTCTGCTGGTTTCTCTATGCCTATATCTACCCCTATCCGCATCAGTCGGCATCGCAGCCTCTTCCAGCGTCTCTGCAGGTGTCTCAGTCGTTGCCGCTGTCGATTGGGGGGTCTGCTGCCTTCTCTATGGCTATATACACCCCTATCTGCCGCTGTCGATTGGTGGGTCTGCTGCTTTGTCTATGTTTGCATCTATGCCTATCTGCCTCAGTAGGCGTCTCCGTCGGCGTCTCGGTCGGCTCGCAGCCTCTGTCAGCGTCTCTGTAGGCGTCTCAGTAGCTGCCGCTGTAGATTGGGGGTCTGCTGCCTTCTCTATGCCTATATACACACCTATCTGCCTCAGTCGGCGTCGCAGCCTCTGCCAGCGTCTCTGTATGCATCTCAGTCGCTGCCGATGTCGGTTGGGGGCTCTGCTGCCTTCTCTATGCCTATATCTACCCCTATCCGCCTCAGTTGGCGTCTCAGTCGGCGTCGCAGCCTCTGTCAGTGTCTCTGTAGGTGTCTCAGTCGCTGCAGTTGTCGATTGGGGGGTCTGCTACCTGCTCCATGCTTATATATACACCTATCTGCCTTAGCTGGCGTCGCAGCCTCTGTCAGCGTCTCTGAAGGCGTCTCAGTCGCTGCCGCTGTCGATTGGGGGGATCTGCTGCCTTCACTATGCCTATATCTACCCCTATCCTCCTCAGTCGGCGTCGCAGCCAATGTCAGCGTCTCTGTAGGCGTCTCAGTCGCTGCCGCAGTTGATTGGGGGGTCTGCTGCCATCTCTATTCCTATATCCAGCCCCATCTGCCTCAGTCGGCGTCTCAGCCTCTTCCAGCGTCTCTGCAGGCGTCTCAGTCATTGCCGCTGTCGATTGGGGGGGGGTCTGCTGCCTTATCTATGGCTATATGCACCCCTATCTGCCTCAGTCGGCGTCGCTGTAGGCGTCTCAGTCTCTGTCGATTGGGGGGCTTCTGCCTTCTCTATGCCTATATCTACCCCAATCCGCCTCAGTCGGCGTCTCAGTCGGCGGCGCAGCCTCTGTCAGCGTCTCTGTAGGCGTCTCAGTCGCTGCCGCAGTCGATTAGGGGGTCTGCTGCCATCTCTATGCCTATATCCACCCCCATCTGCCTCAGTCGGCGTCTCAGCCTCCTCCAGCGTCTCTGCAGATGTCTCAGTCATTGCCGCTGTCGATTGGGGGGACTGCTGCCTTCTCTATGGCTATATACACCTTTATCTGCCTCAGTCGGCGTCGCTGTCAGCGTCGCAGCTTCTCTCAGCGTCTCTGTAGGCGTCTCAGTAGCTGCCGCTGTAGATTGGGGGGGTCTGCTGCCTTCTCGATGCCTATATACACCCCTATCTGCCTCAGTCGGCGTCGCAGCCTGTTTCAGCGTCTCTGTAGGCGTCTCAGTCGCTGCCGCTGTGGATTCGGGGGTCTGCTGTATTCTCTATGCCTTTATCTACCCCTATCTACCTCAGTCGGCGTCTCAGTCGGCGTCTCTGTACGCGTCTCAGGCGATGCCGCTGTCGATTAGTGGGTCTGCTGCCTTGTCTATGCTTGCATCTATGCCTCTCTGCATCAGTCGGCGTCTCAGTCGGCGTCGCTGTAGGCGTCTCAGTCGCTGTCGATTGGGGGGCTGCTGCCTTCTCTATGCCTATATCTACCCCTATCTGCCTCAGTCGGCGTCTCGGTCGGCTCGCAGCCTCTGTCAGCGTCTCTGTATTCGTCTCAGTCGCTGCCGCTGTCCATTGGGGGGTCTGCTGCCTTCTCTATGCCTCTATCTACCCCTATCTGCCTCAGTCGGCGTCGCAGCCTCTGTCAGCGTCTCTGTAGGCGTCTCAGTAGCTACCGCTGTCGATTGGGGGGGTCTGCTGGTTTCTCTATGCCTATATCTACCCCTATCCGCCTCAGTCGGCATCGCAGCCTCTTCCAGCGTCTCTGCAGGTGTCTCAGTCGTTGCCGCTGTCGATTGGGGGTCTGCTGCCTTCTCTATGCCTATATACACCCCTATCTGCCTCAGTCGGCGTCTCAGCCTCTGTCAGCGTCTATGTAGGTGTCTCAGTAGCTGCCACTGTCGATTGGGGGGTCTGCTGCCTTCTCTATGCCTATATCTACCCCTATCCGCCTCAGTCGGCGTCTCAGTCGGCGTCGCAGCCTCTGTCAGCGTCTCTGTAGGCGTCTCAGTTGCTGCCGCTGTCGATTGGGGGGATCTGCTGCCTTCTCTATGCCTATATCTACCCCTATCCTCCTCAGTCGGCGTGTCAGTCGGCGTCGCAGCCTCTGTCAGCGTCTCTGTAGGCGTCTCAGTCGGTGCCGCAGTCGATTGGGGGGGTCTGCTGACATCTCTATTCTTATATCCAGCCCCATCTGCCTCAGTCGGCGTCTCAGCCTCTTCCAGCGTCTCTGCAGGCGTCTCAGTCATTGCCGCTGTCGATTGGGGGGGTCTGCTGCCTTGTCTATGGCTATATGCACCCCTATCTGCCTCAGTCGGCGTCGCAGCCTCTGTCAGCGTCTCTGTAGGCGTCTCAGTCGCTGCCGCTGTCGATTGGGGGGGTCTGCTGCCCTCTCTATGCCTATATCTACCCCTATCTGCCTCTGTCAGCGTCTCTGTACGCGTTTCAATCGATGCCGCTGTCGATTGTGGGGTCTGCTGCCTTCTGTATGCCTGTATCTTCGCCTATCTGCCTCAGTCGGCGTCTCAGTCGGCGTCGCTGTAGGCGTCTCAATCGCTGTCGATTGGGGAGTCTGCTGCCTTCTCTTTGCCTATATCTACCCCTATCTGCCTCACTCGGCGTTTCAGTCGGCATCGCAGCCTCTGTCAGCGTCTCTGTAGGCGTCGATTGGGGGATCTGCTGCTTACTACATGCCTATATCAACCCCCATCTGCCTCAGTCGGCGTCTCAGCCTCTTCCAGCGTCTCTGCAGGCGTCTCAGTCGTTGCCGCTGTCGATTGGGGGGACTGCTGCCTTCTCTATGCCTATATCTACCCCTATCTGCCTCAGTCGGCGTCTCGGTCGGCTCGCAGCCTCTGTCAGCGTCTCTGTATTCGTCTCAGTCGCTGCCGCTGTCGATTGGGGGGACTGCTGCCTTCTCTATGCCTATATCTACCCCTATCTGCCTCAGTCGGCGTCTCGGTCGGCTCGCAGCCTCTGTCAGCGTCTCTGTAGGCGTCTCAGTAGCTGCCGCTGTCGATTGGGGGGTCAGCTGGTTTCTCTATGCCTATATCTACCCCTATCCGCCTCAGTCGGCATCGCAGCCTCTTCCAGCGTCTCTGCAGGCGTCTCAGTCGTTGCCGCAGTCGATTGGGGGATCTGCTGCCTTCTCTATGGCTATATACACCCCTATCTGCCTCAGTCGGCGTCGCAGCCTCTGTCAGCGTCTCTGTAGGCGTCTCAGTCGCTGCCGCTGTCGATTGGGGGGGTCTGCTGCCCTCTCTATGCCAATATCTACCCCTATCTGCCACTGTACGCGTTTCAATCGATGCCGCTGTCGATTCGTGGGTCTGCTGCCTTCTCTATGCCTGTATCTACGCCTATCTGCCTCAGTCGGCGTCGCTGTAGGCGTCTCAGTCGGCGGCGCAGCCTCTGTCAGCGTCTCTGTAGGCGTCTCAGTCGCTGCCGCAGTCGATTGGGGGGTCTGCTGCCATTTCTATGCCTATAACCACCCCCATCTGCCTCAGTCGGCGTCTCAGCCTCCTCCAGCGTATCTGCAGGCGTCTCAGTCGTTGCCGCTGTCGATTGGGGGGACTGCTGCCTTCTCTATGGCTATATACACCTTTATCTGCCTCAGTCGGCGTCGCAGTCAGTGTCGCAGCTTCTGTCAGCGTCTCTATAGGCGTCTCAGTAGCTGCCGCTGTAGATTTTGGGGTCTGCTGGCTTCTGTATGCCTATATACACCCCTATCTGCCTCAGTCGGCGTCGCAACCTCTGTCAGCGTCTCAGTCGGCGTCGCTGTAGGCGTCTCAGTCGCTGTCGATTGGTGGGCTGCTGCCTTCTCTATGCCTATATCTACCCCTATCTACCTCAGTCGGCGTCGCAGCCAGCTTCGCAGCTTCTGTCAGCGTCTCTGTAGGCGTCTCAGTAGCTGCCGCTGTAGATTGGGGGGTCTGCTGCCTTCTGTATGCCTATATACACCCCTATCTGCCCCTGTCAGCGTCTCTGTAGGTGTCTCAGTAGCTCAGGGGGTCTGCTGCCTTCTCTATGAGTATATCTACCCCTATCTGCCTCAGTCGGCGTCTCAGTCGGCGTCGCAGCCTCTGTCAGCGTCTCTGTAGCTGTCTCAGTCGCTGCCGCAGTCGATTGGGGGGTCTGCTGCCATCACTATGCCTATATCCACCCCCATCTGCCTCATTCTGCGTCTCAGCCTCTTCCAGCGTCTCTGCAGGCGACTCAGTCGCTGCCACTGTCGATTCGGGGGTCTGCTGCCTTCTCTATGCCTTTATCTACACCTATCTGCCTCAGTCGGCGTCTCAGTCGGCGTCGCAGCCTCTGTCAGCGTCTCTGTAGGCGACTCAGTCGCTGCCACTGTCGATTCGGGGGTCTGCTGCCTTCTCTATGCCTTTATCTACCCCTATCTGCCTCAGTCGGCGTCTCAGTCGGCGTCGCAGCCTCTGTCAGCGTCTCTGTAGGCGTCTCAGTCGCTGCCGCTGTCGATTGGGGGGTCTGCTGCCTTCTCTATGCCTATATCTACCCCTATCTGCCTCAGTCGGCGTCGCAGTCAGCGTCGCAGCTTCTGTCAGCGTCTCTGTAGGCGACTCAGTCGCTGCCACTGTCGATTCGGGGGTCTGCTGCCTTCTCTATGCCTATATCTACCCCTATCTGCCTCAGTCGGCGTCTCAGTCGGCGTCGCAGCCTCTGTCAGCGTCTCTGTAGGCGACTCAGTCGCTGCCACTGTAGATTCGGGGGTCTGCTGCCTTCTCTATGCCTTTATCTACCCCTATCTGCCTCAGTCGGCGTCTCAGTCGGCGTCGCAGCCTCTGTCAGCGTCTCTGTAGGCGTCTCAGTCGCTGCCGCTGTCGATTGGGGGGTCTGCTGCCTTCTCTATGCCTATATCTACCCCTATCTGCCTCAGTCGGCGTCGCAGTCAGCGTCGCAGCTTCTGTCAGCGTCTCTGTAGGCGACTCAGTCGCTGCCACTGTCGATTGGGGGGTCTGCTGCCTTCTCTATGCCTATATCTACCCCTATCTGCCTCAGTCGGCGTCTCAGTCGGCGTCGCTGTAGGCGTCTCAGTCGCTGTCGATTGGGGGGGCTGCTGCCTTCTCTATGCCTATATCTACCCCTATCTGCCTCAGTCGGCGTCTCGGTCGGCTCGCAGCCTCTGTCAGCGTCTCTGTAGGCGTCTCAGTCGCTGCCGCTGTCTATTGGGGGGTCTGCTGCCTTCTCTATGCCTCTATCTACCCCTATCTGCCTCAGTCGGCATCGCAGCCTCTGTCAGCGTCTCTGTAGGCGTCTCAGTAGCTGCCGCTGTCGATTGGGGGGGTCTGCTGGTTTCTCTATGCCTATATCTACCCCTATCCGCCTCAGTCGGCATCGCAGCCTCTTCCAGCGTCTCTGCAGGTGTCTCAGTCGTTGCCGCTGTCGATTGGGGGGTCTGCTGCCTTCTCTATGCCTATATCTACCCCTATCTGCCTCAGTCGGCGTCGTAGTCAGCGTCGCAGCTTCTGTCAGCGTCTCTGTAGGCGTCTCAGTCGCTGCCGCTGTCGATTGGGGGGTCTGCTGCCTTCTCTATGCCTATATCTACCCCTATCTGCCTCACTCGGCGTGTCAGTCGGCATCGCAGCCTCTGTCAGCGTCTCTGTAGGCGTCTCAGTTGCTGCCGCTGTCGATTGGGGGGTCTGCTGCCTTCTCTATGCCTATATCTACCCCTATCTGCCTCAGTCGGCGTCGCAGTCAGTGTCGCAGCTTCTGTCAGCGTCTCTGTAGGCGGGGGTCTGCTGCCCTCTCTATGCCTATATCTACCCCTATCTGCCTCAGTCGGCGTCGCAGTGAGCGTCGCAGCTTCTGTCAGCGTCTCTGTAGGCGTCTCAGTAGCTGCCGCTGTAGATTGGGGGTCTGCTGCCTTCTCTATGCCTATATACACCTCTATCTGCCTCACTGGGCGTCGCAGCCTCTGTCAGCGTCTCAGTCGGCGTCGCTGTAGGCGTCTCAGTCGCTGTCGATTGGGGGGGCTGCTGCCTTCTCTATGCCTATATCTACCCCTATCTGCCTCAGTCGGCGTCGCAGTCAGCGTCGCAGCTTCTGTCAGTGTCTCTGTAGGCGTCTCAGTCGCTGCCGCTGTCGATTGGGGGGTCTGCTGCCTTCTCTATGCCTCTCTTTACCCCTATCTGCCTCAGTCGGCGTCGCAGCATCTGTCAGCGTCTCTGTAGGAGTCTCAGTAGCTGCCGCAGTCGATTGGGGGGTCTGCTGCCATCTCTATGCCTATATCCACCCCCATCAGCCTCAGTCGGCGTCTCAGCCTCTTCCAGCGTCTCTGCAGGCGTCTCAGTCGCTGCCGCTGTCGATTCGGGGGTCTGCTGCCTTCTCTATGCCTTTATCTACCCCTATCTGCCTCAGTCGGCGTCTCAGTCGGCGTCGCAGACTCTGCAAGCGTCTCTGTACGCGTCTCAAGCGATGCCGCTGTCGATTGGTGGGTCTGCTGCTTTGTCTATGTTTGCTTCTATGCCTATCTGCCTCAGTAGGCGTCTCGGTCGGCGTCTCGGTCGGCTCGCAGCCTCTGTCAGCGTCTCTGTAGGCGTCTCAGTCGCTGCCGCTGTCGATTGGGGGGATCTGCTGCCTTCACTATGCCTATATCTACCCCTATCCTCCTCAGTCGGCGTGTCAGTCGGCGTCGCAGCCAATGTCAGCGTCTCTGTAGGCGTCTCAGTCGCTGCCGCAGTCGATTGGGGGGTCTGCTGCCATCTCTATTCCTATATCCAGCCCCATCTGCCTCAGTCGGCGTCTCAGCCTCTTCCAGCGTCTCTGCAGGCGTCTCAGTCATTGCCGCTGTCGATTGGGGGGGTCTGCTGCCTTATCTATGGCTATATGCACCCCTATCTGCCTCAGTCAGCGTCTCTGTAGGCGTCTCAGTAGCTGCCGCTGTAGATTGGGGGTCTGCTGCCTTCTCTATGCCTATATACACACCTATCTGCCTCAGTCGGCGTCGCAGCCTCTGCCAGCGTCTCTGTATGCATCTTAGTCGCTGCCGATGTCGGTTGGGGTCTCTGCTGCCTTCTCTATGCCTATATCTACCCCTATCCGCCTCAGTTGGCGTCTCAGTCGGCGTCGCAGCCTCTGTCAGCGTCTCTGTAGGTGTCTCAATCGCTGCAGTTGTCGATTGGGGGGTCTGCTACCTGCAACATGCTTATATATACACCTATCTGCCTTAGCTGGTGTCGCAGCCTCTGTCAGCGTCTCTGAAGGCGTCTCAGTCGCTGCCGCTGTCGATTGGGGGGATCTGCTGCCTTCAC
Organism: Clusia tigrina; assembly: GCA_920105625.2. NCBI lineage: Eukaryota > Metazoa > Arthropoda > Insecta > Diptera > Clusiidae > Clusia > Clusia tigrina. Next base: position 77,577,686 of record OV050031.1, on the reverse strand, counting down.
TATGCCTATATCTACCCCTATCCTCCTCAGTCGGCGTGTCAGTCGGCGTCGCAGCCAATGTCAGCGTCTCTGTAGGCGTCTCAGTCACTGCCGCAGTCGATTGGGGGGTCTGCTGCCATCTCTATTCCTATATCCAGCCCCATCTGCCTCAGTCGGCGTCTCAGCCTCTTCCAGCGTCTCTGCAGGCGTCTCAGTCATTGCCGCTGTCGATTGGGGGGGGGGTCTGCTGCCTTATCTATGGCTATATGCACCCCTATCTGCCTCAGTCGGCGTCGGTGTAGGCGTCTCAGTCTCTGTCGATTGGGGGCTTCTGCCTTCTCTATGCCTATATCTACCCCAATCCGCCTCAGTCGGCGTCTCAGTCGGCGGCGAAGCCTCTGTCAGCGTCTCTGTAGGCGTCTCAGTCGCTGCCGCAGTCGATTAGGGGGTCTGCTGCCATCTCTATGCCTATATCCACCCCCATCTGCCTCAGTCGGCGTCTCAGCCTCCTCCAGCGTCTCTGCAGATGTCTCAGTCGTTGCCGCTGTCGATTGGGGGGACTGCTGCCTTCTCTATGGCTATATACACCTTTATCTGCCTCAGTCGGCGTCGCTGTCAGTGTCGCAGCTTCTGTCAGCGTCTCTGTAGGCGTCTCAGGCGATGACGCTGTCGATTGGTGGGTCTGCTGCCTTGTCTATGCTTACATGTATGCCTATCTGCCTCAGTCGGCGTCGCTGTAGGCGTCTCAGTCGCTGTCGATTCGGGGGCTTCTGCTTCTCTATGCCTATATCTACCCCTATCCGCCTCAGTCGGCGTCTCAGTCGGCGGCGCAGCCTATGTCAGCGTCTCTGTAGGCGTCTCAGTCGCTGCCGCAGTCGATTGGGGGGTCTGCTGCCATCTCTATGCCTATATCCACCCCCATCTGCCTCAGTCGGCGTCTCAGTCTCCTCCAGCGTCTCAGTCTCCTCCAGCGTCTCTGCAGGCGTCTCAGTCGTTGCCGCTGTCGATTGGGGGGACTGCTGCCTTCTCTATGCCTATATCTACCCCTATCTGCCTCAGTCGGCGTCTCGGTCGGCTCGCAGCCTCTGTCAGCGTCTCTGTAGGCGTCTCAGTAGCTGCCGCTGTCGATTGGGGGGTCAGCTGGTTTCTCTATGCCTATATCTACCCCTATCCGCCTCAGTCGGCATCGCAGCCTCTTCCAGCGTCTCTGCAGGCGTCTCAGTCGTTGCCGCAGTCGATTGGGGGATCTGCTGCCTTCTCTATGGCTATATACACCCCTATCTGCCTCAGTCGGCGTCGCAGCCTCTGTCAGCGTCTCTGTAGGCGTCTCAGTCGCTGCCGCTGTCGATTGGGGGGGTCTGCTGCCCTCTCTATGCCAATATCTACCCCTATCTGCCACTGTACGCGTTTCAATCGATGCCGCTGTCGATTCGTGGGTCTGCTGCCTTCTCTATGCCTGTATCTACGCCTATCTGCCTCAGTCGGCGTCGCTGTAGGCGTCTCAGTCGGCGGCGCAGCCTCTGTCAGCGTCTCTGTAGGCGTCTCAGTCGCTGCCGCAGTCGATTGGGGGGTCTGCTGCCATTTCTATGCCTATAACCACCCCCATCTGCCTCAGTCGGCGTCTCAGCCTCCTCCAGCGTATCTGCAGGCGTCTCAGTCGTTGCCGCTGTCGATTGGGGGGACTGCTGCCTTCTCTATGGCTATATACACCTTTATCTGCCTCAGTCGGCGTCGCAGTCAGTGTCGCAGCTTCTGTCAGCGTCTCTATAGGCGTCTCAGTAGCTGCCGCTGTAGATTTTGGGGTCTGCTGGCTTCTGTATGCCTATATACACCCCTATCTGCCTCAGTCGGCGTCGCAACCTCTGTCAGCGTCTCAGTCGGCGTCGCTGTAGGCGTCTCAGTCGCTGTCGATTGGTGGGCTGCTGCCTTCTCTATGCCTATATCTACCCCTATCTACCTCAGTCGGCGTCGCAGCCAGCTTCGCAGCTTCTGTCAGCGTCTCTGTAGGCGTCTCAGTAGCTGCCGCTGTAGATTGGGGGGTCTGCTGCCTTCTGTATGCCTATATACACCCCTATCTGCCCCTGTCAGCGTCTCTGTAGGTGTCTCAGTAGCTCAGGGGGTCTGCTGCCTTCTCTATGAGTATATCTACCCCTATCTGCCTCAGTCGGCGTCTCAGTCGGCGTCGCAGCCTCTGTCAGCGTCTCTGTAGCTGTCTCAGTCGCTGCCGCAGTCGATTGGGGGGTCTGCTGCCATCACTATGCCTATATCCACCCCCATCTGCCTCATTCTGCGTCTCAGCCTCTTCCAGCGTCTCTGCAGGCGACTCAGTCGCTGCCACTGTCGATTCGGGGGTCTGCTGCCTTCTCTATGCCTTTATCTACACCTATCTGCCTCAGTCGGCGTCTCAGTCGGCGTCGCAGCCTCTGTCAGCGTCTCTGTAGGCGACTCAGTCGCTGCCACTGTCGATTCGGGGGTCTGCTGCCTTCTCTATGCCTTTATCTACCCCTATCTGCCTCAGTCGGCGTCTCAGTCGGCGTCGCAGCCTCTGTCAGCGTCTCTGTAGGCGTCTCAGTCGCTGCCGCTGTCGATTGGGGGGTCTGCTGCCTTCTCTATGCCTATATCTACCCCTATCTGCCTCAGTCGGCGTCGCAGTCAGCGTCGCAGCTTCTGTCAGCGTCTCTGTAGGCGACTCAGTAGCTGCCACTGTCGATTGGGGGGTCTGCTGCCTTCTCTATGCCTATATCTACCCCTATCTGCCTCAGTCGGCGTCTCAGTCGGCGTCGCAGCCTCTGTCAGCGTCTCTGTAGGCGACTCAGTCGCTGCCACTGTAGATTGGGGGGTCTGCTGCCTTCTCTATGCCTTTATCTACCCCTATCTGCCTCAGTCGGCGTCTCAGTCGGCGTCGCAGCCTCTGTCAGCGTCTCTGTAGGCGTCTCAGTCGCTGCCGCTGTCGATTGGGGGGTCTGCTGCCTTCTCTATGCCTATATCTACCCCTATCTGCCTCAGTCGGCGTCGCAGTCAGCGTCGCAGCTTCTGTCAGCGTCTCTGTAGGCGTCTCAGTCGCTGCCACTGTCGATTCGGGGGTCTGCTGCCTTCTCTATGCCTTTATCTACCCCTATCTGCCTCAGTCGGCGTCTCAGTCGGCGTCGCTGTAGGCGTCTCAGTCGCTGTCGATTGGGGGGGCTGCTGCCTTCTCTATGCCTATATCTACCCCTATCTGCCTCAGTCGGCGTCTCGGTCGGCTCGCAGCCTCTGTCAGCGTCTCTGTAGGCGTCTCAGTCGCTGCCGCTGTCTATTGGGGGGTCTGCTGCCTTCTCTATGCCTCTATCTACCCCTATCTGCCTCAGTCGGCATCGCAGCCTCTGTCAGCGTCTCTGTAGGCGTCTCAGTAGCTGCCGCTGTCGATTGGGGGGGTCTGCTGGTTTCTCTATGCCTATATCTACCCCTATCCGCCTCAGTCGGCATCGCAGCCTCTTCCAGCGTCTCTGCAGGTGTCTCAGTCGTTGCCGCTGTCGATTGGGGGGTCTGCTGCCTTCTCTATGGCTATATCTACCCCTATCTGCCTCAGTCGGCGTCGTAGTCAGCGTCGCAGCTTCTGTCAGCGTCTCTGTAGGCGTCTCAGTCGCTGCCGCTGTCGATTGGGGGGTCTGCTGCCTTCTCTATGCCTATATCTACCCCTATCTGCCTCAGTCGGCGTGTCAGTCGGCATCGCAGCCTCTGTCAGCGTCTCTGTAGGCGTCTCAGTTGCTGCCGCTGTCGATTGGGGGGTCTGCTGCCTTCTCTATGCCTATATCTACCCCTTTCTGCCTCAGTCGGCGTCGCAGTCAGTGTCGCAGCTTCTGTCAGCGTCTCTGTAGGCGGGGGTCTGCTGCCCTCTCTATGCCTATATCTACCCCTATCTGCCTCAGTCGGCGTCGCAGTGAGCGTCGCAGCTTCTGTCAGCGTCTCTGTAGGCGTCTCAGTAGCTGCCGCTGTAGATTGGGGGTCTGCTGCCTTCTCTATGCCTATATACACCTCTATCTGCCTCACTGGGCGTCGCAGCCTCTGTCAGCGTCTCAGTCGGCGTCGCTGTAGGCGTCTCAGTCGCTGTCGATTGGGGGGTCTGCTGCCTTCTCTATGCCTATATCTACCCCTATCTGCCTCAGTCGGCGTCGCAGTCAGCGTCGCAGCTTCTGTCAGTGTCTCTGTAGGCGTCTCAGTCGCTGCCGCTGTCGATTGGGGGGTCTGCTGCCTTCTCTATGCCTCTCTTTACCCCTATCTGCCTCAGTCGGCGTCGCAGCATCTGTCAGCGTCTCTGTAGGAGTCTCAGTAGCTGCCGCAGTCGATTGGGGGGTCTGCTGCCATCTCTATGCCTATATCCACCCCCATCTGCCTCAGTCGGCGTCTCAGCCTCTTCCAGCGTCTCTGCAGGCGTCTCAGTCGCTGCCGCTGTCGATTGGGGGGTCTGCTGCCTTCTCTATGCCTTTATCTACCCCTATCTGCCTCAGTCGGCGTCTCAGTCGGCGTCGCAGACTCTGCAAGCGTCTCTGTACGCGTCTCAAGCGATGCCGCTGTCGATTGGTGGGTCTGCTGCTTTGTCTATGTTTGCTTCTATGCCTATCTGCCTCAGTAGGCGTCTCGGTCGGCGTCTCGGTCGGCTCGCAGCCTCTGTCAGCGTCTCTGTAGGCGTCTCAGTCGCTGCCGCTGTCGATTGGGGGGATCTGCTGCCTTCACTATGCCTATATCTACCCCTATCCTCCTCAGTCGGCGTGTCAGTCGGCGTCGCAGCCAATGTCAGCGTCTCTGTAGGCGTCTCAGTCGCTGCCGCAGTCGATTGGGGGGTCTGCTGCCATCTCTATGCCTATATCTACCCCTATCCGCCTCAGTCGGCGTCTCAGCCTCTTCCAGCGTCTTTGCAGGCGTCTCAGTCATTGCCGCTGTCGATTGGGGGGGTCTGCTGCCTTCTCTATGGCTATATACACCCCTATCTGCCTCAGTCAGCGTCTCTGTAGGCGTCTCAGTAGCTGCCGCTGTAGATTGGGGGTCTGCTGCCTTCTCTATGCCTATATACACACCTATCTGCCTCAGTCGGCGTCGCAGCCTCTGCCAGCGTCTCTGTATGCATCTTAGTCGCTGCCGATGTCGGTTGGGGTCTCTGCTGCCTTCTCTATGCCTATATCTACCCCTATCCGCCTCAGTTGGCGTCTCAGTCGGCGTCGCAGCCTCTGTCAGCGTCTCTGTAGGTGTCTCAATCGCTGCAGTTGTCGATTGGGGGGTCTGCTACCTGCAACATGCTTATATATACACCTATCTGCCTTAGCTGGTGTCGCAGCCTCTGTCAGCGTCTCTGAAGGCGTCTCAGTCGCTGCCGCTGTCGATTGGGGGGATCTGCTGCCTTCACTATGCCTATATCTACCCCTATCCTCCTCAGTCGGCGTGTCAGTCGGCGTCGCAGCCAATGTCAGCGTCTCTGTAGGCGTCTCAGTCACTGCCGCAGTCGATTGGGGGGTCTGCTGCCATCTCTATTCCTATATCCAGCCCCATCTGCCTCAGTCGGCGTCTCAGCCTCTTCCAGCGTCTCTGCAGGCGTCTCAGTCATTGCCGCTGTCGATTGGGGGGGGGGTCTGCTGCCTTATCTATGGCTATATGCACCCCTATCTGCCTCAGTCGGCGTCGGTGTAGGCGTCTCAGTCTCTGTCGATTGGGGGCTTCTGCCTTCTCTATGCCTATATCTACCCCAATCCGCCTCAGTCGGCGTCTCAGTCGGCGGCGAAGCCTCTGTCAGCGTCTCTGTAGGCGTCTCAGTCGCTGCCGCAGTCGATTAGGGGGTCTGCTGCCATCTCTATGCCTATATCCACCCCCATCTGCCTCAGTCGGCGTCTCAGCCTCCTCCAGCGTCTCTGCAGATGTCTCAGTCGTTGCCGCTGTCGATTGGGGGGACTGCTGCCTTCTCTATGGCTATATACACCTTTATCTGCCTCAGTCGGCGTCGCTGTCAGTGTCGCAGCTTCTGTCAGCGTCTCTGTAGGCGTCTCAGGCGATGACGCTGTCGATTGGTGGGTCTGCTGCCTTGTCTATGCTTACATGTATGCCTATCTGCCTCAGTCGGCGTCGCTGTAGGCGTCTCAGTCGCTGTCGATTCGGGGGCTTCTGCTTCTCTATGCCTATATCTACCCCTATCCGCCTCAGTCGGCGTCTCAGTCGGCGGCGCAGCCTATGTCAGCGTCTCTGTAGGCGTCTCAGTCGCTGCCGCAGTCGATTGGGGGGTCTGCTGCCATCTCTATGCCTATATCCACCCCCATCTGCCTCAGTCGGCGTCTCAGTCTCCTCCAGCGTCTCAGTCTCCTCCAGCGTCTCTGCAGGCGTCTCAGTCGTTGCCGCTGTCGATTGGGGGGACTGCTGCCTTCTCTATGGCTATATACACCTTTATCTGCCTCAGTCGACGTCGCAGTCAGTGTCGCAGCTTCTGTCAGCGTCTCTTTAGGCGTCTCAGTAGCTGCCGCTGTAGATTGGGGGGTCTGCTGCCTTCTCTATGCCTATATACACCCCTATCTGCCTCAGTCGGCGTCGCAGCCTCTGTCAGCGTCTCAGTCGGCGTCGCTGTAGGCGTCTCAGTCGCTGTCGATTGGTGGGCTGCTGCCTTCTCTATGCCTATATCTACCCCTATCTACCTCAGTCGGCGTCGCAGTCAGCTTCGCAGCTTCTGTCAGCGTCTCTGTAGGCGTCTCAGTAGCTGCCGCTGTAGATTGGGGGGTCTGCTGCCTTCTGTAAGCCTATATACACCCCTATCTGCCTCTGTCAGCGTCTCTGTAGGCGTCTCAGTAGCTCAGGGGGTCTGCTGCCTTCTCTATGAGTTTATCTACCCCTATCTGCCTCAGTCGGCGTCTCAGTCGGCGTCGCAGTCTCTGTCAGCGTCTCTGTAGGTGTCTCAGTCGCTGCCGCAGTCGATTGGGGGGGTCTGCTGCCATCACTATGCCTATATCCACCCCCATCTGCCTCAGTCGGCGTCTCAGCCTATTCCAGCGTCTCTGCAGGCGTCTCAGTCGCTGCCGCTGTCGATTCGGGGGTCTGCTGCCTTCTCTATGCCTTTATCTACCCCTATCTCCCTCAGTAGACGTCGCAGTCAGCGTCGCAGCTTCTGGCAGTGTCTCTGTAGGCGTCTCAGACGATGCCGCTGTCGATTGGGGGGTCTGCTACCTTCTCTATGTCTATATGCACCAGAGAGGGTTAGACATAGGCATAGAAAAGGCAGCAGACCCCCCAATCGACAACGGCAGCGACTGACATGCCTACAGAGACGCTGACAAGAGGTTGCGACGCCGACTGAGACGACGACTGAGGCAGATAGGGGTAGATCTAAGCATAGAGAAGGCAGCAGACCCCCCTATCGACAGCGGCAGCGACTGAAACGCCGACATAGACGCTGACAGAAGCTGCGATGCCGACTGAGACGCCGACTGAGGCAGATAGGGGTAGATATAGGCATAGAGATGGCATCAGACCCCCCAATCGACAGCGGCAGCGACTGAGACGCATTCAGAGACTCTGACAGAGGCTGCGACGCCGACTGAGACGCCGACTGAGGCAGGTAGGTGTAGATACAGGCATAGAGAAGGCAGCAGACCCCCCAATCGATAGCGGCAGCGACTGAGACGCCGACATAGACGCTGACAGAGGCTGCGATGCCGACTGAGACGCCGACTGAGGCAGATAGGTGTAGATATTGGCATAGAGAAGGCAGCAGACCCCCCAATCGATAGCGGCAGCAACTGAGACGCCTACAGAGACGCTGACAGAGGCTTCGACGCCGACTGAGACGCCTACTGAGGCAGATAAGGGTAGATATAGGCATATAAGAGGCAGCAGACCCCCCCAATCGATAGCGGCAGCAGCTGAGACGCCTACAGAGACGCTTACAGAGGCTTCGACGTCGACTGAGACGCCGACTGAGGCAGATAGGGGTAGATCTAAGCATAGAGAAGGCAGCAGACCCCCTATCGACAGCGGCAGCGACTGAAATACCGACATAGACGCTGACAGAGGCTGCGATGCCGACTGAGACGCCGACTGAGGCAGATAGGGGTAGATATAGGCATAGAGATGGCATCAGACCCCCCAATCGACAGCGGCAGCGACTGAGACGCATTCAGAGACGCTGACAGAGGCTGCGACGCCGACTGAGACGCCGACTGAGGCAGATAAGGGTAGATATAGGCATAGAAGAGGCAGCAGACCCCCCAATCGACAGCGGCAGCGACTGAGACGCCTACAGAGACGCTGATATAGGCAGAGACGTCGACTGAGACGCCGACTGAGGCAGATAGGGGTAGATATAGGCATAGAAGAGGCAGCAGACCCCCTATCGACAGCGGCAGCGACTGAGACGCAAACAGAGACGCCGACGGAGGCTGCGACGCCGACTGAGGCAGATAGGGGCAGATATTGGCATAGAGAGACCAGCAGACCCCCCAATCGACAGCGGGAGCGACTGAGATGCCTCCAGAGACGCTGACAGAGGCTGCGACGCTGACAGAGGCTGCGACGATGACTGAGACGCCGACTGAGGCAGAGAGGATTGGACATAGGCATATAGAAGGCAGCAGACCCCGCAATCGACAGCGGCAACAACTGAGACGCCTGCAGAGACGCCTGCAGAGACGCTGACAAAGGCTGCGACGCGGACTGAGACACCGACTGAGGCAGATAGGGGTAGATATTGGCGTAGAGAGGCAGCAGATCCCCCAATCGACAGCGGCAGCGACTGAGACGCCTACAGAGACGCTGACAGAGGCTGCGACACCGACTGAGACGCCTACAGAGACGCTGACAGAGGCTGCGACGCCGACTGAGACGCCGACTGAGGCAGAGAGGAGTAGAGATAGGCATAGAGAAGGAAGCAGACCCCCCAATCGACAGCGGCAGCGACTGAGACGCCGACATAGACGCTGACAGAGGCTGCGATGCCGACTGAGACGCCGACTGAGGCAGATAGGTGTAGATATTGGCATAGAGAAGGCAGCAGACCCCCAATCGATAGCGGCAGCGACTGAGACGCCGACATAGACGCTGACAGACGCTGCGATGCCGACTCAGACGCCGACTGAGGCAGATAGGGGTAGATATAGGCATAGAGATCTCATCAGACCCCCCAATCGACAGTGGCAGCGACTGAGACGCCTGCAGAGACGCTGACAGAGGCTGCGACGCTGACAGAGGCTGCGAGGACGACTGAGACGCCGACTGAGGCAGAGAGGGTTAGACATAGGCATAGAGAAGGCAGCAGACCCCCCAATCGACAGTGGCAGCGACTGAGATGCTTACAGAGACGTTGGCAAGAGGATGCGACGCCGACAGAGACGCCGACTGAGGCAAATTTGGTTAGACATAGGCATAGAGAAGGCAGCAGACCACCCAATCGACAACGGCAACAACTGAGACGCCTACAGAGACGCTGACAGAGGCTGCGAAGCGGACTGAGACGCCGACTGGGGCAGATAGGGGTACATATAGGCGTAGAGAGGCAGCAGATCCCCCAATCGACAGCGGCAACGACTGAGACGCCTACAGAGACGCTGACAGAGGCTGCGACACCGACTGAGACGCCGACTGAGGCAGATAGGGGTAGATATTGGCATAGAGAAGGCAGCAGACCCCCCAATCGATAGCGGCAGCGACTAAGACGCGAACATAGACGCTGACAGAGGCTGCGATGCCGACTTAGGCTTAGAGAATGCAGCAGACCCCCCAATCGATAGCGGCAGCAACTGAGGCGCCTACAGAGACGCTGGCAGGGGCTTCGACGCCGACTGAGACGCCGACTGAGGCAGATAAGGGTAGATATAGGCATAGAAGAGGCAGCAGACCCCCCAATCGATAGCGGCAGCAGCTGAGACACCTACAGAGACGCTTACAGAGGCTTCGACGCCGAGTAAGACGCCGACTGAGGCAGATAAGGGTAGATATAGGCATAGAAGAGGCAGCAGACCCCCCAATCGACAACGGCAGCGACTGAGACGCCTACAGAGACGTTGACAAGAGGTTGCGACGCCGACTGAGGTAGATAGGGGTAGATATAGGCATAGAGAAGGCAGCAGACCCCCAATCTCCAGCGGCAGCGACTGAGACGCCTACAGAGACGCTGACAGAGGCTGCGACGCCGACTGAGGCAGATAGGGGTAGATATTGGCATAGAGTGAGCAGCAGACCCCCCAATCGACAGCGGCAGCGACTGAGACGCCTACAGAGACGCTGACAGAGGGTGCGACGCTGACAGATGCTGCGACGCCGACTGAGACCCCGACTGAGGCAGAGAGGGGTATATATATGCTTAGAGTAGGCAGCAGACCCCCCAATCGACAGCGGCAGCGACCGAGACGGCTACAGAGACGCTTAAAGAGGCTGCGACGCTCACAGAAGCTGCGACTGAGGCAGGTAGGGGTAGATATAGGCATAGAGAAGGCAGCAGACCCCCCAATCGACAGCGGCAACAACTGAGAAGCATACAGAGACGCTGGCAGAGGGTGCAACGCTGACTGAGATGCTGACTGAGGCAGATAGGGGTAGATATTGGCATAGAGAAGGCAGCAGACCCCCCAGTCGACAGCGGCAGTGACTGAGACGCCGACGTAGACGCTGCCAGAGGCTGCGATGCCGACTGAGACGCCGACTGAGGCAGAGAGGGGTAGATATAGGCATAGAGATCTCATCAGACCCGCCCAATCGACAGCGGCAGCGACTTATACGCATTCAGAGACGCTGACAGAGGCTGCGACGCCTACTGAGACGCCGACTGAGGCACGTAGGGGTAGATATAGGCATAGAGAAGGCAGCAGACCCCCCAATCGACAGCGGCAGCAACTGAGACGCTTGCAGAGACGCTGACAGAGGGTGCGACGCCGACTGAGATGCCGACTGAGGCAGATAGGGGTAAATATAGGCATCGAGAAGGCAGAAGACCCCCCAATCGACAGCGGCAGCGACTGAGACGTCTGCAGAGACGCTGACAGATTCTGCGACGCTGACAGAGGCTGCGACGACGACTGAGACGCCGACTGAGGCAGAGAGGGTTAGACATAGGCATAGAAAAGGCAGCAGACGCCCCAATCGACAGCGGCAGCGACTGAGATGCTTACAGAGACGTTGACAAGAGGATGCGACGCCGACAGAGACGCCGACTGAGGCAGATGGGGTTAGACATAGGCATAGAGAAGGCAGCAGATAACCCAATCGACAGCGGCAACAACTGAGACGCCTACAGAGACGCTGACAGAGGCAGATAGGTGTAGATATAGGCGTAGAGAGGCAGCATATCCCCCAATCGACAGCGGCAGCGACTTAGACGCCTACAGAGACGCTGACAGAGGCTGCGACACCGACTGAGACGCCGACTGAGGCAGATAGGGGTAGATATAGGCTTAGAGAATGCAGCAGACCCCCCAATCAAAAGCGGCAGCTACTGCGACGCCTACAGAGATGCTGAGAGAGGCTGCGGCGCCGACTGAGGCAGATAGGGGTAGTTATAAGCATAGCGAAAGCAGCAGACCCCCCAATCGGCAACGGCAGCGACTGAGATGCCTACAGAGACGCTGACAAGAGGCTGCCTCACCGACTGAGACGCCGACTGAAGCAGATAGGGGTAGATATTGGCATAGAGAAGGCAGCAGACCCCCACAATCGATAGCGGCAGCAACTCAGACGCCTACAGAGACGCTGACAGAGGCTTCGACGCAGACTGAGACGCCGACTGAGGCAGATAAGGGTAGATACAGGCATAGAAAAGGCAGCAGACCCCCCCCAATCGACAACGGCTGCGACTGAGACGCCTACAGAGACGCTGACAAGAGGATGCGACGCCGACTGAGACGCCGACTGAGACGCCGACTGAGACGCCGACTGAGACGCCGACTGAGGCAGATAGGAGTAGATATAGGCATAGAGAAGGCAGCAGACCCCCAATCGACAGCGGCAGCGACTGAGACGCCTACAGAGACGCTGATATAGGCAGAGACGTCGACTGAGACGCCGACTGAGGCAGATAGGGTAGATATAGGCTTAGAGAAGGCAGCAAACCCCCCAATGGACAGCGGCAGCAACTGAGACGCATTCAGAGACGCTGAAAGAGGCTGCGACGCCGACTGATTCGCGAACTGAGGCAGATAAGGGTAGATATAGGCTTAGAGAAGGCAGCAGACCCCCCAATCGACAACGGCAGCGACTGAGATGCCTACAGAGACGTTGACAAGAGCATGCGACGCCGACTGAGACGCCGACTGAGGCAGATAGGGGTAGATATAGGCATAGAGAAGGCAGCAGACCCCCAATCGACAGCGGCACCGACTAAGACGCCTACAGAGACGCTGACAGAGGCTGCGACGCCGACTGAGACGCCGACTGAGGCAGAGAGGGTTAGACATAGGCATAGAAAAGGCAGCAGACCCCCCAATCGACAACGGCAGCGACTGACATGCCTACAGAGACGCTGACAAGAGGTTGCGACGCCGACTGAGACGACGACTGAGGCAGATAGGGGTAGATCTAAGCATAGAGAAGGCAGCAGACCCCCCTATCGACAGCGGCAGCGACTGAAACGCCGACATAGACGCTGACAGAAGCTGCGATGCCGACTGAGACGCCGACTGAGGCAGATAGGGGTAGATATAGGCATAGAGATGGCATCAGACCCCCCAATCGACAGCGGCAGCGACTGAGACGCATTCAGAGACTCTGACAGAGGCTGCGACGCCGACTGAGACGCCGACTGAGGCAGGTAGGTGTAGATATAGGCATAGAGAAGGCAGCAGACCCCCCAATCGATAGCGGCAGCGACTGAGACGCCGACATAGACGCTGACAGAGGCTGCGATGCCGACTGAGACGCCGACTGAGGCAGATAGGTGTAGATATTGGCATAGAGAAGGCAGCAGACCCCCCCAATCGATAGCGGCAGCAACTGAGACGCCTACAGAGACGCTGACAGAGGCTTCGACGCCGACTGAGACGCCGACTGAGGCAGATAAGGGTAGATATAGGCATATAAGAGGCAGCAGACCCCCCCAATCGATAGCGGCAGCAGCTGAGACGCCTACAGAGACGCTTACAGAGGCTTCGACGTCGACTGAGACGCCGACTGAGGCAGATAGGGGTAGATCTAAGCATAGAGAAGGCAGCAGACCCCCTATCGACAGCGGCAGCGACTGAAACGCCGACATAGACGCTGACAGAGGCTGCGATGCCGACTGAGACGCCGACTGAGGCAGATAGGGGTAGATATAGGCATAGAGATGGCATCAGACCCCCCAATCGACAGCGGCAGCGAGTGAGACGCATTCAGAGACGCTGACAGAGGCTGCGACGCCGACTGAGACGGCGACTGAGGCAGATAAGGGTAGATATAGGCATAGAAGAGGCAGCAGACCCCCCAATCGACAGCGGCAGCGACTGAGACGCCTACAGAGACGCTGATATAGGCAGAGACGTCGACTGAGACGCCGACTGAGGCAGATAGGGGTAGATATAGGCATAGAGAAGGCATCAGACCCGCCAATCGACAGCGGCAGCGACTGAGACGCATTCAGAGACGCTGACAGAGGCTGCGACGCCGACTGAGACGCCGACTGAGGCAGATAAGGGTAGATATAGGCATAGAAGAGGCAGCAGACCCCCTATCGACAGCGGCAGCGACTGAGACGCAAACAGAGACGCCGACGGAGGCTGCGACGCCGACTGAGGCAGATAGGGGCAGATATTGGCATAGAGAGACCAGCAGACCCCCCAATCGACAGCGGCAGCGACTGAGATGCCTACAGAGACGCTGAAGGAGGGTGCGACGCTGACAGAGGCTGCGACGACGACTGAGACGCCGACTGAGGCAGAGAGGGTTAGACATAGGCACAGAGAAGACAGCAGACAACCGAATCGACAGCGGCAACAACTGAGACGCCTACAGAGACGCTGATAGAGGCTGCGACGCCGACTGAGATGACGACTGAGGCAGATAGGGGTAAATATAGGCATAGAGAAGGCAGCAAACCCCCCAATCGACAGCGGGAGCGACTGAGATGCCTCCAGAGACGCTGACAGAGGCTGCGACGCTGACAGAGGCTGCGACCATGACTGAGACGCCGACTGAGGCAGAGAGGATTGGACATAGGCATATAGAAGGCAGCAGACCCCGCAATCGACAGCGGCAACAACTGAGACGCCTGCAGAGACGCCTGCAGAGACGCTGACAAAGGCTGCGACGCGGACTGAGACACCGACTGAGGCAGATAGGGGTAGATATTGGCGTAGAGAGGCAGCAGATCCCCCAATCGACAGCGGCAGAGACTGAGACGCCTACAGAGACGCTGACAGTGGCTGCGACACCGACTGAGACGCCTACAGAGACGCTGACAGAGGCTGCGACACCGACTGAGACGCCGACTGAGGCAGAGAGGAGTAGAGATAGGCATAGAGAAGGAAGCAGACCCCCCAATCGACAGCGGCAGCGACTGAGACGCCGACATAGACGCTGACAGAGGCTGCGATGCCGACTGAGACGCCGACTGAGGCAGATAGGTGTAGATATTGGCATAGAGAAGGCAGCAGACCCCCAATCGATAGCGGCAGCGACTGAGACGCCGACATAGACGCTGACAGACGCTGCGATGCCGACTCAGACGCCGACTGAGGCAGATAGGGGTAGATATAGGCATAGAGATCTCATCAGACCCCCCAATCGACAGTGGCAGCGACTGAGACGCCTGCAGAGACGCTGACAGAGGCTGCGACGCTGACAGAGGCTGCGACGACGACTGAGACGCCGACTGAGGCAGAGAGGGTTAGACATAGGCATAGAGAAGGCAGCAGACCCCCCAATCGACAGCGGCAGCGACTGAGATGCTTACAGAGACGTTGGCAAGAGGATGCGACGCCGACAGAGACGCCGACTGAGGCAAATTTGGTTAGACATAGGCATAGAGAAGGCAGCAGACCACCCAATCGACAACGGCAACAACTGAGACGCCTACAGAGACGCTGACAGAGGCTGCGAAGCGGACTGAGACGCCGACTGAGGCAGATAGGGGTACATATAGGCGTAGAGAGGCAGCAGATCCCCCAATCGACAGCGGCAACGACTGAGACGCCTACAGAGACGCTGACAGAGGCTGCGACACCGACTGAGACGCCGACTGAGGCAGATAGGGGTAGATATTGGCATAGAGAAGGCAGCAGACCCCCCAATCGATAGCGGCAGCGACTGAGACGCGAACATAGACGCTGACAGAGGCTGCGATGCCGACTTAGGCTTAGAGAATGCAGCAGACCCCCCAATCGATAGCGGCAGCAACTGAGGCGCCTACAGAGACGCTGGCAGGGGCTTCGACGCCGACTGAGACGCCGACTGAGGCAGATAAGGGTAGATATAGGCATAGAAGAGGCAGCAGACCCCCCAATCGATAGCGGCAGCAGCTGAGACACCTACAGAGACGCTTACAGAGGCTTCGACGCCGACTAAGACGCCGACTGAGGCAGATAAGGGTAGATATAGGCATAGAAGAGGCAGCAGACCCCCCAATCGACAACGGCAGCGACTGAGACGCCTACAGAGACGTTGACAAGAGGTTGCGACGCCGACTGAGGCAGATAGGGGTAGATATAGGCATAGAGAAGGCAGCAGACCCCCAATCTCCAGCGGCAGCGACTGAGACGCCTACAGAGACGCTGACAGAGGCTGTGACGCTGACAGTGGCTGCGACGCCGACTGAGACGCCGATTGAGGCAGAGAGGATTAGACATAGGCATAGAGAAGGCAGCAGACAACCCAATCGACAGCGGCAACAACTGAGACGCATACAGAGACGCTGATAGAGGCTGCGACGCCGACTGAAACGCCGACTGAGGGAGATAGGTGTAGATATAGGCGTAGAGAGGCAGCAGATCCCCCAATCGACAGCGGCAGCGACTGAGACGCCTACAGAGACGGTGACAGAGGCTGCGACACCGACTGAGACGCCGACTGAGGCAGATAGGGGTAGATATAGGCTTAGAGAATGCAGCAGACCCCCCAATCAAAAGCGGCAGCTACTGCGACACCTACAGAGACGCTGAGAGAGGCTGCGGCGCCGACTGAGGCAGATAGGGGTAGTTATAAGCATAGCGAAAGCAGCAGACCCCCCAATCGGCAACGGCAGCGACTGAGATGCCTACAGAGACGCTGACAAGAGGCTGCCTCACCGACTGAGACGCCGACTGAAGCAGATAGGGGTAGATATTGGCATAGAGAAGGCAGCAGACCCCCCCAATCGATAGCGGCAGCAACTCAGACGCCTACAGAGACGCTGACAGAGGCTTCGACGCAGACTGAGACGCCGACTGAGGCAGATAAGGGTATATACAGGCATAGAAAAGGCAGCAGACCCCCCCCCAATCGACAACGGCTGCGACTGAGACGCCTACAGAGACGCTGACAAGAGGATGCGACGCCGACTGAGACGCCGACTGAGACGCCGACTGAGACGCCGACTGAGGCAGATAGGAGTAGATATAGGCATAGAGAAGGCAGCAGACCCCCAATCGACAGCGGCAGCGACTGAGACGCCTACAGAGACGCTGATATAGGCAGAGACGTCGACTGAGACGCCGACTGAGGCAGATAGGGTAGATATAGGCTTAGAGAAGGCAGCAAACCCCCCAATGGACAGCGGCAGCAACTGAGACGCATTCAGAGACGCTGAAAGAGGCTGCGACGCCGACTGATTCGCGAACTGAGGCAGATAAGGGTAGATATAGGCTTAGAGAAGGCAGCAGACCCCCCAATCGACAACGGTAGCGACTGAGATGCCTACAGAGACGTTGACAAGAGCATGCGACGCCGACTGAGACGCCGACTGAGGCAGATAGGGGTAGATATAGGCATAGAGAAGGCAGCAGACCCCCAATCGACAGCGGCAGCGACTGAGACGCATTCAGAGACTCTGACAGAGGCTGCGACGCCGACTGAGACGCCGACTGAGGCAGGTAGGTGTAGATATAGGCATAGAGAAGGCAGCAGACCCCCCAATCGATAGCGGCAGCGACTGAGACGCCGACATAGACGCTGACAGAGGCTGCGATGCCGACTGAGACGCCGACTGAGGCAGATAGGTGTAGATATTGGCATAGAGAAGGCAGCAGACCCCCCCAATCGATAGCGGCTGCAACTGAGACGCCTACAGAGACGCTGACAGAGGCTTCGACGCCGACTGAGACGCCGACTGAGGCAGATAAGGGTAGATATAGGCATATAAGAGGCAGCAGACCCCCCCAATCGATAGCGGCAGCAGCTGAGACGCCTACAGAGACGCTTACAGAGGCTTCGACGTCGACTGAGACGCCGACTGAGGCAGATAGGGGTAGATCTAAGCATAGAGAAGGCAGCAGACCCCCTATCGACAGCGGCAGCGACTGAAACGCCGACATAGACGCTGACAGAGGCTGCGATGCCGACTGAGACGCCGACTGAGGCAGATAGGGGTAGATATAGGCATAGAGATGGCATCAGACCCCCCAATCGACAGCGGCAGCGACTGAGACGCATTCAGAGACGCTGACAGAGGCTGCGACGCCGACTGAGACGGCGACTGAGGCAGATAAGGGTAGATATAGGCATAGAAGAGGCAGCAGACCCCCCAATCGACAGCGGCAGCGACTGAGACGCCTACAGAGACGCTGATATAGGCAGAGACGTCGACTGAGGCGCCGACTGAGGCAGATAGGGGTAGATATAGGCATAGAGAAGGCATCAGACCCGCCAATCGACAGCGGCAGCGACTGAGACGCATTCAGAGACGCTGACAGAGGCTGCGACGCCGACTGAGACGCCGACTGAGGCAGATAAGGGTAGATATAGGCATAGAAGAGGCAGCAGACCCCCTATCGACAGCGGCAGCGACTGAGACGCAAACAGAGACGCCGACGGAGGCTGCGACGCCGACTGAGGCAGATAGGGGCAGATATTGGCATAGAGAGACCAGCAGACCCCCCAATCGACAGCGGCAGCGACTGAGATGCCTACAGAGACGCTGAAGGAGGGTGCGACGCTGACAGAGGCTGCGACGACGACTGAGACGCCGACATAGGCACAGAGAAGACAGCAGACAACCGAATCGACAGCGGCAACAACTGAGACGCCTACAGAGACGCTGATAGAGGCTGCGACGCCGACTGAGATGACGACTGAGGCAGATAGGGGTAAATATAGGCATAGAGAAGGCAGCAAACCCCCCAATCGACAGCGGGAGCGACTGAGATGCCTCCAGAGACGCTGACAGAGGCTGCGACGCTGACAGAGGCTGCGACGATGACTGAGACGCCGACTGAGGCAGAGAGGATTGGACATAGGCATATAGAAGGCAGCAGACCCCGCAATCGACAGCGGCAACAACTGAGACGCCTGCAGAGACGCCTGCAGAGACGCTGACAAAGGCTGCGACGCGGACTGAGACACCGACTGAGGCAGATAGGGGTAGATATTGGCGTAGAGAGGCAGCAGATCCCCCAATCGACAGCGGCAGCGACTGAGACGCCTACAGAGACGCTGACAGAGGCTGCGACACCGACTGAGACGCCTACAGAGACGCTGACAGAGGCTGCGACACCGACTGAGACGCCGACTGAGGCAGAGAGGAGTAGAGATAGGCATAGAGAAGGAAGCAGACCCCCCAATCGACAGCGGCAGCGACTGAGACGCCGACATAGACGCTGACAGAGGCTGCGATGCCGACTGAGACGCCGACTGAGGCAGATAGGTGTAGATATTGGCATAGAGAAGGCAGCAGACCCCCAATCGATAGCGGCAGCGACTGAGACGCCGACATAGACGCTGACAGACGCTGCGATGCCGACTCAGACGCCGACTGAGGCAGATAGGGGTAGATATAGGCATAGAGATCTCATCAGACCCCCCAATCGACAGTGGCAGCGACTGAGACGCCTGCAGAGACGCTGACAGAGGCTGCGACGCTGACAGAGGCTGCGACGACGACTGAGACGCCGACTGAGGCAGAGAGGGTTAGACATAGGCATAGAGAAGGCAGCAGACCCCCCAATCGACAGTGGCAGCGACTGAGATGCTTACAGAGACGTTGGCAAGAGGATGCGACGCCGACAGAGACGCCGACTGAGGCAAATTTGGTTAGACATAGGCATAGAGAAGGCAGCAGACCACCCAATCGACAACGGCAACAACTGAGACGCCTACAGAGACGCTGAGAGAGGCTGCGAAGCGGACTGAGACGCCGACTGAGGCAGATAGGGGTACATATAGGCGTAGAGAGGCAGCAGATCCCCCAATCGACAGCGGCAACGACTGAGACGCCTACAGAGACGCTGACAGAGGCTGCGACACCGACTGAGACGCCGACTGAGGCAGATAGGGGTAGATATTGGCATAGAGAAGGCAGCAGACCCCCCAATCGATAGCGGCAGCGACTAAGACGCGAACATAGACGCTGACAGAGGCTGCGATGCCGACTTAGGCTTAGAGAATGCAGCAGACCCCCCAATCGATAGCGGCAGCAACTGAGGCGCCTACAGAGACGCTGGCAGGGGCTTCGACGCCGACTGAGACGCCGACTGAGGCAGATAAGGGTAGATATAGGCATAGAAGAGGCAGCAGACCCCCCAATCGATAGCGGCAGCAGCTGAGACACCTACAGAGACGCTTACAGAGGCTTCGACGCCGAGTAAGACGCCGACTGAGGCAGATAAGGGTAGATATAGGCATAGAAGAGGCAGCAGACCCCCCAATCGACAACGGCAGCGACTGAGACGCCTACAGAGACGTTGACAAGAGGTTGCGACGCCGACTGAGGTAGATAGGGGTATATATAGGCATAGAGAAGGCAGCAGACCCCCAATCTCCAGCGGCAGCGACTGAGACGCCTACAGAGACGCTGACAGAGGCTGTGACGCTGACAGTGGCTGCGACGCCGACTGAGACGCCGATTGAGGCAGAGAGGATTAGACATAGGCATAGAGAAGGCAGCAGACAACCCAATCGACAGCGGCAACAACTGAGACGCATACAGAGACGCTGATAGAGGCTGCGACGCCGACTGAAACGCCGACTGAGGGAGATAGGTGTAGATATAGGCGTAGAGAGGCAGCAGAACCCCCAATCGACAGCGGCAGCGACTGAGACGCCTACAGAGACGGTGACAGAGGCTGCGACACCGACTGAGACGCCGACTGAGGCAGATAGGGGTAGATATAGGCTTAGAGAATGCAGCAGACCCCCCAATCAAAAGCGGCAGCTACTGCGACACCTACAGAGACGCTGAGAGAGGCTGCGGCGCCGACTGAGGCAGATAGGGGTAGAGATAAGCATAGAGAAGGCAGCAGACCCCCCAATCGGCCACGGCAGCGACTGAGATGCCTACAGAGACGCTGACAAGAGGCTGCGACACCGACTGAGACGCCGACTGAGGCAGATAGGGGTAGATATTGGCATAGAGAGACCAGCAGACCCCCCAATCGACAGCGGCAGCGACTGAGATGCCTACAGAGACGCTGACGGAGGGTGCGACGCTGACAGAGGCTGCGACGACGACTGAGACACCGACTGAGGCAGAGAGGGTTAGACATAGGCACAGAGAAGACAGCAGACAACCGAATCGACAGCGGCAACAACTGAGACGCCTACAGAGACGCTGATAGAGGCTGCGACGCCGACTGAGATGCCGACTGAGGCAGATAGGGGTAAATATAGGCATAGAGAAGGCAGCAGACCCCATAATCGACAGCGGCAGCGACTGAGACGCCTGCAGAGACGCTGACAGAGGCTGCGACGCTGACAGAGGCTACGACGACGACTGAGACGCCGACTGAGGCAGAGAGGATTGGACATAGGCATAGAGAAGGCAGCAGACCCCGCAATCGACAGCGGCAACAACTGAGACGCCTGCAGAGACGCTGACAAAGGCTGCGACGCGGACTGAGACACCGACTGAGGCAGATAGGGGTAGATATAGGCTTAGAGAATGCAGCAGACACCCCAATGAAAAGCGGCAGCTACTGCGAAGCCTACAGAGACGCTGAGAGAGGCTGCGGCGCCGACTGAGGCAGATAGGGGCAGATATAAGCATAGAGAAGGCAGCAGACCCCCCAATGGACAGCGGCAGCGACTGAGACGTACTCAGAGATGCTGACAGAGGCTTCGACGCCGACTGAGACGCCGACTGAGGCAGATAGGGGTAGATATAGGCATAGAGAAGGCAGCAGACCCCCCAATGGACAGCGGCAGCGACTGAGACGTACTCAGAGTTGCTGACAGAGGCTTCGACGCTGACTGAGGCAGATAAGGGTAGCTATAGGCATAGAAAAGGCAGCAGACCCACCAATCGACAACGGCAGCGACTGAGACGCCTACAGAGACGTTGACAAGAGTATGCGACGCCGACTGAGACGCCGACTGAGGCAGATAGGGGTAGATATAGGCATAGAGAAGGCAGCAGACCCCCAATCGACAGCGGCAGCGACTGAGACGCCTACAGAGACGCTGGCAGAGGCTGCTACGCTGACAGAGGCTGCGACGCCGACTGAGATGCCGATTGAGGCAGAGAGGGTTAGACATAGGCATAGAGAAGGCAGCAGACAACCCAATCGACAGCGGCAACAGCTGAGACGCCTACAGAGACGCTGATAGAGGCTGCAACGCCGACTGAGATGCCGACTGAGGCAGATAGAGGTAAATATAGGCATATAGAAAGCAGCAGACCCCCCAATCGACAGCGGCAGCGACTGAGACGCCGACAGAGACGCTGACAGAGGCTGCGACGCCGACTGAGACCCCGACTGAGGCAGAGAGGGGAAAATATAGGTTTAGAGAAGGCAGCAGCCCCCCCAATCGACAGCGGCAGCGACTGAGACACCGACAGAGACGCTGACAGAGGCTGCGACGCCGACTGAGACCCCGAATGAGGCAGAGAGGGGAAAATATAGGCTTAGAAAAGGCAGCAGACCCCCCAATCGACAGCGGCAGCGACTGAGACGCCTACAGAGAAGCTGACAGAGGGTGCGGCGCTGACTGAGACGCTGACTGAGGCAGATAGGGTTGGATATTGGCATAGAGAAGGCCGCAGACCTGCAGAAACGCTGACAGCGGCTGCGAAGCCGACTGTGGCGCCGACTGAGGCAGATAGGGGAAGAGATAGGCATAGAGGAGTCAGCAGACCCCCCAATCACGAGCGGCAGCGACTCAGACGCCTACAGAGGCGCTGACAGAGGCTGCGACGCCGACTGAGGCAGATAGGGGTAAATATAGGCATAGAGAAGGCAGCAGACCCCCAATCGACAGCGGCAACAACTGAGACCCATACAGAGACGCCGAAAGTGGCTGCGACGCCGACTATGATGCCGACTGAGGCAGATAGGGGTAGATACTGGCATAGAGAAAGTAGCAAACCCCCCAATCGACAGCGGCAGCGACTGAGACGCCTACAGAGACGCTGATATAGGCAGAGCCGTCGACTGAGACGCCGACTGAGGCAGATAGGGGTAGATATAGGCTTAGAGAAGGCAGCAGACCCCCCAATCGACAGCGGCAACAAATGAGACGCCTACAGAAACACTGACAGAGGCTGCGACGCCGACTGAGATGCCGACTGAGGCAGGTAGGGATAGATATAGGCATAGAGAAGCCAGCAGACCCCCAAATCGACAGCGGCAGCGACTGAGACGCCTACAGAGACGCTGACTGAGACGCTGACTGAGGCAGATAGCGGTAGATATTGGCATAGAGAAAGCAGCAGACCCCCCAATCGACAGCGGCAGCGAGTGAGACGCCTACAGAGACGCTGACAGAGGGTGCGACGCTGACTGAGACGCTGACTTAGCCAGATAGGGGTAGATATTGGCATAGAGAGACCAGCAGACCCCCCCAATCGACAGCGGCAGCGACTGAGACGTCTACAGAGACGCTGACAGAGGGTGCGACGCTGACAGAGGAAGCAACGCCGACTGAGACGCCGACTGAGGCAGAGAGGGGTAGACACAGGCATAGAGAAGGCAGCAGACCCCCCAATCGACAGCGGCAGCGACTGAGGCGCCTATAGAGACGCTGACTGAGAAGCTGACTGAGGCAGATAGGGGTAGATATTGGCATAGAGAAGGCAGCAGACCCCCCAATCGACAGCGGTAGCGACTGAGACGCCGACATAGACGCTGACAGAGGCTGCGATGCCGACTGAGACGCCGACTGAGGCAGATAGTGGTAGATATAGGCATAGAGAAGGCATCAGACCCGCCAATCGACAGCGGCAACGACGCATTCAGAGACGCTGACAGAGGCTGCGACGCCGACTGAGACGCCGACTGAGGCCGATAAGGGCAGATATTGGCATAGAGAAGGCAGCAGACCCCCCAATCGACAGCGGCAGCGACTGAGACGCCTACAGAGACGCTGACAGAGGCTACGACGCCGACTGAGAGGCCGACTGAGGCAGAGAGGGTTAGACACAGGCATAGAGAAGGCAGCAGACAACCCAATCGACAGCGGCAACAACTGAGACGCATACAGAGACGCTGAAAGTGGCTGCGACGCTGACTGAAATGCCGACTGAGGCAGATAGGGGTAGATATTAGCATAGAGAAGGTAGCAAACCCCCCAATCGACAGCGGCAGCGACTGAGACGCCTACAGAGACGGTGATATAGGCAGAGCCGTCCACTGAGACGCCGACTGAGGCAGATAGGAAAATATATAGGCTTAGAGAATGCAGCAGACCCCCCAATCGACAGCGGCAACAAATGAGACGCCTACAGAAACGCTGACAGAGGCTGCGACGCCGACTGAGATGCCGACTGAGGCAGGTAGGGATAGATATAGGCATAGAGAAGCCAGCAGACCCCCCAATCGACAGCGGCAGCGACTGAGACGCCTACAGAGACGCTGAGTGAGACGCTGACTGAGGCAGATAGGTGTAGATATTGGCATAGAGAAAGCAGCACACCCCCCAATCGACAGCGGCAGCGACTGAGACGCCGACATAGAAGTCTGACAGAGGCTGCGATGCCGACTGAGATGCCGACTGAGGCAGATAGGGGAAGAGATAGGCTTAGAGAAGGCAGCAGACCCCCCAATCGACAGCGGCAACAAATGAGACGCCTACAGAGACGCTGACATAGGCTGCGACGACGACTGAGACGTCAAATGAGGCTGATAGGGTTAGATTTAGGTATAGAGAAGGCAGCAGACCCCCCCAATCGAAAGCGGCAGCGACTGAGACACCTAAAGAGACGCTGACAGAGGCTGCGACGCCGACTGAGGAAGATAGGGGTAGATATTGGCATAGAGAGACCAGCAGACCCCCCCAATTGACAGCGGCAGCGAGTGAGACGCATTCAGAGACGCTGACAGATGCTGCGACGCCGACTGATTCCCGGACTGAGGCAGATAAGGGTAGATATAGGCTTAGAGAAGGCAGCAGACCGCCCAATCGACAGCGGCAACAAATGAGACGCCTACAGAAACGCTGACAGAGGCTGTGACGCCGACTGAGATGCCGAATGAGGCAGGTAGGGATAGATATAGGCATAGAGAAGCCAGCAGACCCCCCAATCGACAGCGGCAGCGAGTGAGACGCATTCAGAGACGCTGACAGAGGCTGCGATGCCGACTGAGATGCCGACTGAGGCAGATAGGGGAAGAGATAGGCATAGAGGAGTCAGCAGACCCCCCCCAATCAACAGCGGCAGCGCCTGAGACGCCTACAGAGACGCTGATATAGGCTGCGACGACGACTGAGACGTCAAATGAGGCTGATAGGGTTAGATTTAGGTATAGAGAAGGCAGCAGACCCCCCAATCGATAGCGGCAGCGACTAAGACGCGAACATAGACGCTGACAGAGGCTGCGATGCCGACTTAGGCTTAGAGAATGCAGCAGACCCCCCAATCGATAGCAGCAGCAACTGAGGCGCCTACAGAGACGCTGGCAGGGGCTTCGACGCCGACTGAGACGCCGACTGAGGCAGATAAGGGTAGATATAGGCATAGAAGAGGCAGCAGACCCCCCAATCGATAGCGGCAGCAGCTGAGACACCTACAGAGACGCTTACAGAGGCTTCGACGCCGAGTAAGACGCCGACTGAGGCAGATAAGGGTAGATATAGGCATAGAAGAGGCAGCAGACCCCCCAATCGACAACGGCAGCGACTGAGACGCCTACAGAGACGTTGACAAGAGGTTGCGACGCCGACTGAGGTAGATAGGGGTATATATAGGCATAGAGAAGGCAGCAGACCCCCAATCTCCAGCGGCAGCGACTGAGACGCCTACAGAGACGCTGACAGAGGCTGTGACGCTGACAGTGGCTGCGACGCCGACTGAGACGCCGATTGAGGCAGAGAGGATTAGACATAGGCATAGAGAAGGCAGCAGACAACCCAATCGACAGCGGCAACAACTGAGACGCATACAGAGACGCTGATAGAGGCTGCGACGCCGACTGAAACGCCGACTGAGGGAGATAGGTGTAGATATAGGCGTAGAGAGGCAGCAGAACCCCCAATCGACAGCGGCAGCGACTGAGACGCCTACAGAGACGGTGACAGAGGCTGCGACACCGACTGAGACGCCGACTGAGGCAGATAGGGGTAGATATAGGCTTAGAGAATGCAGCAGACCCCCCAATCAAAAGCGGCAGCTACTGCGACACCTACAGAGACGCTGAGAGAGGCTGCGGCGCCGACTGAGGCAGATAGGGGTAGAGATAAGCATAGAGAAGGCAGCAGACCCCCCAATCGGCCACGGCAGCGACTGAGATGCCTACAGAGACGCTGACAAGAGGCTGCGACACCGACTGAGACGCCGACTGAGGCAGATAGGGGTAGATATTGGCATAGAGAGACCAGCAGACCCCCCAATCGACAGCGGCAGCGACTGAGATGCCTACAGAGACGCTGACGGAGGGTGCGACGCTGACAGAGGCTGCGACGACGACTGAGACACCGACTGAGGCAGAGAGGGTTAGACATAGGCACAGAGAAGACAGCAGACAACCGAATCGACAGCGGCAACAACTGAGACGCCTACAGAGACGCTGATAGAGGCTGCGACGCCGACTGAGATGCCGACTGAGGCAGATAGGGGTAAATATAGGCATAGAGAAGGCAGCAGACCCCATAATCGACAGCGGCAGCGACTGAGACGCCTGCAGAGACGCTGACAGAGGCTGCGACGCTGACAGAGGCTACGACGACGACTGAGACGCCGACTGAGGCAGAGAGGATTGGACATAGGCATAGAGAAGGCAGCAGACCCCGCAATCGACAGCGGCAACAACTGAGACGCCTGCAGAGACGCTGACAAAGGCTGCGACGCGGACTGAGACACCGACTGAGGCAGATAGGGGTAGATATAGGCTTAGAGAATGCAGCAGACCCCCCAATGAAAAGCGGCAGCTACTGCGAAGCCTACAGAGACGCTGAGAGAGGCTGCGGCGCCGACTGAGGCAGATAGGGGCAGATATAAGCATAGAGAAGGCAGCAGACCCCCCAATGGACAGCGGCAGCGACTGAGACGTACTCAGAGATGCTGACAGAGGCTTCGACGCCGACTGAGACGCCGACTGAGGCAGATAGGGGTAGATATAGGCATAGAGAAGGCAGCAGACCCCCCAATGGACAGCGGCAGCGACTGAGACGTACTCAGAGTTGCTGACAGAGGCTTCGACGCTGACTGAGGCAGATAAGGGTAGCTATAGGTATAGAAAAGGCAGCAGACCCACCAATCGACAACGGCAGCGACTGAGACGCCTACAGAGACGTTGACAAGAGTATGCGACGCCGACTGAGACGCCGACTGAGGCAGATAGGGGTAGATATAGGCATAGAGAAGGCAGCAGACCCCCAATCGACAGCGGCAGCGACTGAGACGCCTACAGAGACGCTGGCAGAGGCTGCTACGCTGACAGAGGCTGCGACGCCGACTGAGATGCCGATTGAGGCAGAGAGGGTTAGACATAGGCATAGAGAAGGCAGCAGACAACCCAATCGACAGCGGCAACAGCTGAGACGCCTACAGAGACGCTGATAGAGGCTGCAACGCCGACTGAGATGCCGACTGAGGCAGATAGAGGTAAATATAGGCATATAGAAAGCAGCAGACCCCCCAATCGACAGCGGCACCGACTGAGACGCCGACAGAGACGCTGACAGAGGCTGCGACGCCGACTGAGACCCCGACTGAGGCAGAGAGGGGAAAATATAGGTTTAGAGAAGGCAGCAGCCCCCCCAATCGACAGCGGCAGCGACTGAGACACCGACAGAGACGCTGACAGAGGCTGCGACGCCGACTGAGACCCCGAATGAGGCAGAGAGGGGAAAATATAGGCTTAGAAAAGGCAGCAGACCCCCCAATCGACAGCGGCAGCGACTGAGACGCCTACAGAGAAGCTGACAGAGGGTGCGGCGCTGACTGAGACGCTGACTGAGGCAGATAGGGTTGGATATTGGCATAGAGAAGGCCGCAGACCTGCAGAAACGCTGACAGCGGCTGCGAAGCCGACTGTGGCGCCGACTGAGGCAGATAGGGGAAGAGATAGGCATAGAGGAGTCAGCAGACCCCCCAATCACGAGCGGCAGCGACTCAGACGCCTACAGAGGCGCTGACAGAGGCTGCGACGCTGACTGAGGCAGATAGGGGTAAATATTGGCATAGAAAGAGCAGCAGACCCCCCAATCGACAGCGGCAGCGACTGAGACGCCTAGAGAGACGCTGACAGAGGGTGCGACGCTGACAGAGGCTGCGACGA
Source organism: Clusia tigrina (assembly GCA_920105625.2). Lineage (NCBI taxonomy): Eukaryota > Metazoa > Arthropoda > Insecta > Diptera > Clusiidae > Clusia > Clusia tigrina. The sequence goes on along the minus strand of OV050031.1, from coordinate 77,549,958 downwards.
CTGAGATGCCGACTGAGGCAGAGAGGGTTAGACAGAGGCATAGAGAAGGCAGCACATAACCGAATCGACAGCGGCAACAACTGAGCCGCCCACAGAGACGCTGATAGAGGCTGCGACGCCGACTGAGATGCCGACTGAGGCAGATAGGGGTAGATATAAGCATTGAGAAGGCAGCAGACCCCCCCAATCGACAACGGCAGCGACTGAGATGCCTACAGAGACGCTGACAAGAGGCTGCGATGCCGACTGAGACGCCGACTGAGGCAGATAGGGGTAGATATAGGCGTAGAGAGGTAGCAGATCCCCCAATCGACAGCGGCAGCGACTGAGACGCCTACAGAGACGCTGAGAGAGGCTGCGGCGCCGATTGAGGCAGACAGGGGTAGATATAGGCATAGAGATGGCATCAGACCCCCCAATCGACAGCGGCAGCGACTGAGAAGCATTCAGAGACGCTGACAGAGGCTGCGACGCCGACTGAGACGCCGACTGAGTCAGGTAGGGGTAGATATAGGCATAGAGAAGGCAGCACACCTCCCAATCGACAGCGGCAGCGACTGAGACGCCTACAGGGATGCTGACAGAGGGTGCGACGCTGACAGAGGCTGCGACGACGACTGAGACGCCGACTGAGGCAGAGAGGGTTAGACATAGGCGTAGAGAAGGCAGCAGACAACCGAATCGACAGCGGCAACAACTGAGACGCCTACAGAGACGCTGATAGAGGCTGCGACGCCGACTGAGATGCCGACTGAGGCAGATAGGGGTAGATATAGGCATAGAGATGGCATCAGTCCCCCCAATCGACAGCGGAAGCGACTGAGACGCCGACAGAGACGCTGACAGAGGCTGCGACACCGACTGAGACGCCGACTGAGGCAGGTAGGGGTAGATATAGGCATAGAGAAGGCAGCAGACCTCCCAATCGACAGCGGCAGCGACTGAGACGCCTACAGAGACGCTGACAGACGGTGCGACGCTGACAGAGGCAGCAACGCCGACTGAGACGCCGACTGAGGCAGAGAGGGGTAGATATAGGCATAGAAAATGCAGCAGACCCCCCAATCGACAGCGGCAGCGAGTGAGACGCCTGCAGAGATGCTGACAGAGGCTGCGACGCTGACAGAGGCTTCGACGCCGACAGAGACGCCGACTGAGGCAGATAGGGTTAGACATAGGCATAGAGAAGGCAGCAGATAGCCCAATCGACAGCGGCAACCACTGAGACGCCTACAGAGACGCTGACATAGGCTGCGACGCCGACTGAGACGTCGAATGAGGCAGATAGGGTTAGATATAGGTATAGAGAAGGCAGCAGACCCCCCAATCGACAGCGGCAGCGACTGAGACGCCTACAGAGACGCTGACTGAGACGCCGACTTAGGCAGATAGGGGCAGATATCGGCATAGAGAAGGTAGCACACCCCCCAGTGGACAGCGGCAGAGACTGAGACGCATTCAGAGATGCTGACAGAGGCTGCGAAGCTGACTGAGACGCCGACTAAGGCAGATAAGGGTAGATATAGGCATAGAAAAGGCAGCAGACCCCCCAATCGACAACGGCAGCGACTGAGACGCCTACAGAGACGTTGACATGAGGATGCGACGCCGACTGAGACGCCGACTGAGGCAGATAGGGGTAGATATAGGCATAGAGAAGGCAGCAGCCCCCAATCGACAGCGGCAGCGACTGAGACGCCTACAGAGACGTTGACATGAGGATGCGACGCCGACTGAGACGCCGACTGAGACGCCGACTGAGGCAGATAGGGGTAAATATAGGCATAGAGAAGGCAGCAGACCCCCAATCGACAGCGGCAACAACTGAGACCCATACAGAGACGCCGAAAGTGGCTGCGACGCCGACTATGATGCCGACTGAGGCAGATAGGGGTAGATACTGGCATAGAGAAAGTAGCAAACCCCCCAATCGACAGCGGCAGCGACTGAGACGCCTACAGAGACGCTGATATAGGCAGAGCCGTCGACTGAGACGCCGACTGAGGCAGATAGGGGTAGATATAGGCTTAGAGAAGGCAGCAGACCCCCCAATCGACAGCGGCAACAAATGAGACGCCTACAGAAACACTGACAGAGGCTGCGACGCCGACTGAGATGCCGACTGAGGCAGGTAGGGATAGATATAGGCATAGAGAAGCCAGCAGACCCCCAAATCGACAGCGGCAGCGACTGAGACGCCTACAGAGACGCTGACTGAGACGCTGACTGAGGCAGATAGCGGTAGATATTGGCATAGAGAAAGCAGCAGACCCCCCAATCGACAGCGGCAGCGAGTGAGACGCCTACAGAGACGCTGACAGAGGGTGCGACGCTGACTGAGACGCTGACTTAGCCAGATAGGGGTAGATATTGGCATAGAGAGACCAGCAGACCCCCCCCAATCGACAGCGGCAGCGACTGAGACGTCTACAGAGACGCTGACAGAGGGTGCGACGCTGACAGAGGAAGCAACGCCGACTGAGACGCCGACTGAGGCAGAGAGGGGTAGACACAGGCATAGAGAAGGCAGCAGACCCCCCAATCGACAGCGGCAGCGACTGAGGCGCCTATAGAGACGCTGACTGAGAAGCTGACTGAGGCAGATAGGGGTAGATATTGGCATAGAGAAGGCAGCAGACCCCCCAATCGACAGCGGTAGCGACTGAGACGCCGACATAGACGCTGACAGAGGCTGCGGTGCCGACTGAGACGCCGACTGAGGCAGATAGTGGTAGATATAGGCATAGAGAAGGCATCAGACCCGCCAATCGACAGCGGCAACGACGCATTCAGAGACGCTGACAGAGGCTGCGACGCCGACTGAGACGCCGACTGAGGCCGATAAGGGCAGATATTGGCATAGAGAAGGCAGCAGACCCCCCAATCGACAGCGGCAGCGACTGAGACGCCTACAGAGACGCTGACAGAGGCTACGACGCCGACTGAGAGGCCGACTGAGGCAGAGAGGGTTAGACACAGGCATAGAGAAGGCAGCAGACAACCCAATCGACAGCGGCAACAACTGAGACGCATACAGAGACGCTGAAAGTGGCTGCGACGCTGACTGAAATGCCGACTGAGGCAGATAGGGGTAGATATTAGCATAGAGAAGGTAGCAAACCCCCCAATCGACAGCGGCAGCGACTGAGACGCCTACAGAGACGGTGATATAGGCAGAGCCGTCCATTGAGACGCCGACTGAGGCAGATAGGAAAATATATAGGCTTAGAGAAGGCAGCAGACCCCCCAATCGACAGCGGCAACAAATGAGACGCCTACAGAAACGCTGACAGAGGCTGCGACGCCGACTGAGATGCCGACTGAGGCAGGTAGGGATAGATATAGGCATAGAGAAGCCAGCAGACCCCCCAATCGACAGCGGCAGCGACTGAGACGCCTACAGAGACGCTGAGTGAGACGCTGACTGAGGCAGATAGGTGTAGATATTGGCATAGAGAAAGCAGCACACCCCCCAATCGACAGCGGCAGCGACTGAGACGCCGACATAGAAGTCTGACAGAGGCTGCGATGCCGACTGAGATGCCGACTGAGGCAGATAGGGGAAGAGATAGGCTTAGAGAAGGCAGCAGACCCCCCAATCGACAGCGGCAACAAATGAGACGCCTACAGAGACGCTGACATAGGCTGCGACGACGACTGAGACGTCAAATGAGGCTGATAGGGTTAGATTTAGGTATAGAGAAGGCAGCAGACCCCCCCAATCGAAAGCGGCAGCGACTGAGACACCTAAAGAGACGCTGACAGAGGCTGCGACGCCGACTGAGGAAGATAGGGGTAGATATTGGCATAGAGAGACCAGCAGACCCCCCCAATTGACAGCGGCAGCGAGTGAGACGCATTCAGAGACGCTGACAGATGCTGCGACGCCGACTGATTCCCGGACTGAGGCAGATAAGGGTAGATATAGGCTTAGAGAAGGCAGCAGACCGCCCAATCGACAGCGGCAACAAATGAGACGCCTACAGAAACGCTGACAGAGGCTGTGACGCCGACTGAGATGCCGAATGAGGCAGGTAGGGATAGATATAGGCATAGAGAAGCCAGCAGACCCCCCAATCGACAGCGGCAGCGAGTGAGACGCATTCAGAGACGCTGACAGAGGCTGCGATGCCGACTGAGATGCCGACTGAGGCAGATAGGGGAAGAGATAGGCATAGAGGAGTCAGCAGACCCCCCCCAATCAACAGCGGCAGCGCCTGAGACGCCTACAGAGACGCTGATATAGGCTGCGACGACGACTGAGACGTCAAATGAGGCTGATAGGGTTAGATTTAGGTATAGAGAAGGCAGCAGACCCCCCAATCGAAAGCGGCAGCGACTGCGACGCCTAAAGAGACGCTGACAGAGGCTGCGACGCCGACTGAGGAAGATAGGGGTAGATATTGGCATAGAGAGACCAGCAGACCCCCCCAATTGACAGCGGCAGCGAGTGAGACGCATTCAGAGACGCTGACAGAGGCTGCGACGCCGACTGATTCGCGGACTGAGGCAGATAAGGGTAGATATAGGCTTAGAGAAGGCAGCAGACCGCAAAATCGACAGCGGCAACAAATGAGACGCCTACAGAGACGCTGAAAGTGGCTGCGACGCTGACTGAGATGCCGACTGAAGCAGATAGGGGTAGATATTGGCATAGAGAAGGTAGCAAACCCCCCAATCGACAGCGGCAGCGACTGAGACGCCTACAGAGACGCTGATATAGGCAGAGCCGTCGACTGAGACGCTAACTGAGGCAGATAGGGGTAGATATAGGCTTAGAGAAGGCAGCAGACCCCCCAATCGACAGCGGCAACAAATGAGACGCCTACAGAAACACTGACAGCGGCTGCGACGCCGACTGAGATGCCGACTGAGGCAGGTAGGGATAGATATAGGCATAGAGAAGCCAGCAGACCCCCAAATCGACAGCGTCAGCGACTGAGACGCCTATAGAGACGCTGACTGAGACGCTGACTGAGGCAGATAGGGGTAGATATTGGCATAGAGAAAGCAGAAGACCACCCAATCGACAGCGGCAGCGACTCAGACGCCGACATAGACGCTGACAGAGGCTGCGATGTCGACTGAGACGCCGACTGAGGCAGATAGGGGTAGATATAGGCATAGAGAAGGCATCAGACCCGCCAATCGACAGCGGCAGCGACTGAGACACCTGCAGAGACACTGACAGAGGCTGCGAAGCCGACTGAGGCGCCGACTGAGGCAGATAGGGGAAGAGATAGGCATAGAGGAGTCAGCAGACCCCCCCAATCAACAGCGGCAGCGACTGAGACGCCTACAGAGACGCTGACATAGGCTGCGACGCCGACTGAGACGTCGAATGAGGCAGATAGGGTTAGATATAGGTATAGAGAAGGCAGCAGACCCCCCAATCGACAGCGGCAGCGACTGAGACGCCTAAAGAGACGCTGACAGAGACTGCGACGATGACTGGGGCAGATAGGGGTAGATATTGGCATAGAGAGACCAGCAGACCCCCCCAATCGACAGCGGCAGCGACTGAGACGCATTCAGAGACGCTGACAGAGGCTGCGACGCCGATTGATTCGCGGACTGAGGCAGATAAAGGTAGATATAGGCTTAGAGAAGGCAGCAGACCCCCCCAATCGACAGCGGCAACAAATGAGACGCCTACAGAGACGCTGACAGAGGCTGCGACGCCGACGGAGATGCCGACTGAGGCAGGTAGGGATAGATATAGGCATTGAGAAGCCTGCAGACCCCCCAATCGACAGCGGCAGCGACTGAGACGCGTACAGAGACGCTGATCGAGACGCTGACTGAGGCAGATAGGGGTAGATATTGGCATAGAGAAAGCAGCAGACCCCCAATCGACAGCGGCAGCGACTGAGACGCCGACATAGACGCTGACAGACGTTGCGATGCCGACTGAGACGCCGACTGAGGCAGATAGGGGTAGATATAGGCATAGAGAAGGCATCAGACCCGCCAATCGACAGCGGCAGCGACTGAGACACCTGCAGAGACGCTGACAGAGGCTGCGAAGCCGACTGTGGCGCCGACTGAGGCAGATAGGTGAAGAGATAGGCATAGAGGAGTCAGCAGACCCCCAATAAACAGCGGCAGCGACTGAGACGCCTACAGAGACGCTGACATAGGCTGCGACGCCGACTGAGACGTCGAATGAGGCAGATAGGGTTAGATATAGGTATAGAGAAGGCAGCAGACCCCCCCAATCGACAGCGACAGCGACTGAGACCCCTACAGAGACGCTGACAGAGGCTACGATGCCGACTGAGGCAGAGATGGTTAGACATAGGCATAGATAAAGCAGCAGACAACCCAATCGACAGCGGCAACAACTGAGACGCCTACAGAGACGCTGATAGAGGCTGCAACGCCGACTGAGATGCCGACGGAGGCAGATAGAGGTAAATATAGGCATATAGAAGGCAGCAGACCCCCCAATCGACAGCGGCAGCGACTGAGACGCCGACAGAGACGCTGACAGAGGCTGCGACGCCGACTGAGACCCCGACTGAGGCAGAGAGGGGTAAATATAGGCTTAGAGAAGGCAGCAGACCCCCCAATCGACAGCGGCAGCGACTGAGACGGCTGCAGAGACGCTGAAAGAGGCTGCGACGCTGACAGAGGCTGCGACTGAGGCAGGTAGGGGTAGATATAGGCATAGAGATGGCAGCAGACCCCCCAATCGACAGCGGCAGCGACTGAGACGCCTACAGAGACGCTGACAGAGGGTGCGACGCTGACTGAGACGCTGACTGAGACGCTGACTGAGGCAGATAGGGGTAGATATTGGCATAGAGAAGGCAGAAGACCTGCAGAAACGCTGACAGCGGCTGCGAAGCGCAGATAGGGGAAGAGATAGGCTTACAGAAGGCAGCAGACCCGCCAATAGACAGCGGCAGCGACTGAGACACCTGCAGAGACGCTGACAGAGGCTGCGACGCCGACTGAGACCCCGACTGAGGCAGAGAGGGGTAAATATAGGCTTAGAATAGGCAGCAGACCCTACAGCTGCAACAACTGAGACGCATACAGAGACGCTGATAGAGGCTGCGACGCCGACTGAGACGCCGACTGAGGCAGATAGGTGTAGATATAGGCGTAGAGAGGCAGCAGATCCCCCAATCGACAGCGGCAGCGACTGAGACGCCTACAGAGACGGTGACAGAGGCGGCGGCACCGACTGAGACGCCGACTGAGGCAGATAGGTAGATATAGGCTTAGAGAATGCAGCAGACCCCCCAATCAAAAGCGGCAGCTACTGCGACGCCTGCAGAGACGCTGAGAGAGACTGCGGCGCCGACTGAGGTAGATAGGGGTAGATATAAGCATAGAGAAGGCAGCAGACCCCCCAATCGGCAACGGCAGCGACTGAGATGCCTACAGAGACGCTGACAAGAGGCTGCGACACCGACTGAGACGCCGACTGAGGCAGATAGGGGTAGATATTGGCATAGAGAAGGCAGCAGAGAAGGCTGCGACGCCGACTGAGGCAGATAGGGGCAGATATTGGCATAGAGAGACCAGCAGACCCCCCAATCGACAGCGGCAGCGACTGAGATGCCTACAGAGACGCTGACAGAGGGTGCGACGCTGACAGAGGCTGCGACGACGACTGAGACGCCGACTGAGGCAGAGAGGGTTAGACATAGGCAGAGAGAAGACAGCAGACAACCGAATCGACAGCGGCAACAACTGAGACGCCTACAGAGACGCTGATAGAGGCTGCGACGCCGACTGAGACGCCGACTGAGGCAGATAGGGGTAGATATAGGCATAGAGAAGGCAGCAGACCCCCAATCGACAGCGGCAGCGACTGAGACGCCTACAGAGACGCTGGCAGAGGCTGCGACGCTGACAGAGGCTGCGACGCCGACTGAGACGCCGATTGAGGCAGAGAGGGTTAGACATAGGCATAGAGAAGGCAGCAGACAACCCAATGGACAGCGGCAGCGACTGAGACTTACTCAGAGTTGCTGACAGAGGCTTCGACGCCGACTGAGGCAGATAAGGGTAGCTATAGGCATAGAAAAGGCAGCAGACCCCCCAATGGACAGCGGCAGCGACTGAGACGTACTCAGAGTTGCTGACAGAGGCTTCGACGCCGACTGAGGCAGATAAGGGTAGCTATAGGCATAGAAAAGGCAGCAGACCCACCAATCGACAACGGCAGCGACTGAGACGCCTACAGAGACGTTGACAAGAGGATGCGACGCCGACTGAGACGCCGACTGAGGCAGATAGGGGTAGATATAGGCATAGAGAAGGCAGCAGACCCCCAATCGACAGCGGCAGCGACTGAGACGCCTACAGAGACGCTGGCAGAGGCTGCGACGCTGACAGAGGCTGCGACGCCGACTGAGACGCCGATTGAGGCAGAGAGGGTTAGACATAGGCATAGAGAAGGCAGCAGACAACCCAATCGACAGCGGCAACAGCTGAGACGCCTACAGAGACGCTGATAGAGGCTGCAACGCCGACTGAGATGCCGACTGAGGCAGATAGAGGTAAATATAGGCATATAGAAAGCAGCAGACCCCCCAATCGACAGCGGCAGCGACTGAGACGCCGACAGAGACGCCGACAGAGACGCTGACAGAGGCTGCGACGCCGACTGAGACCCCGACTGAGGCAGAGAGGGGAAAATATAGGCTTAGAGAAGGCAGCAGACCCCCCAATCGACAGCGGCAGCGACTGAGACACCGACAGAGACGCTGACAGAGGCTGCGACGCCGACTGAGACCCCGAATGAGGCAGAGAGGGGAAAATATAGGCTTAGAGAAGGCAGCAGACCCCCCAATCGACAGCGGCAGCGACTGAGACGCCTACAGAGAAGCTGACAGAGGGTGCGACGGTGACTGAGACGCTGACTGAGGCAGATAGGGTTGGATATTGGCATAGAGAAGGCAGCAGACCTGCAGAAACGCTGATAGCGGCTGCGAAGCCGACTGTGGCGCCGACTGAGGCAGATAGGGGAAGAGATAGGCATAGAGGAGTCAGCAGACCCCCCAATCAAGAGCGGCAGCGAGTCAGACGCCTACAGAGGCGCGGACAGAGGCTGCGACGCCGACTGAGGCAGATAGGGGTAGATATTGGCATAGAAAGAGCAGCAGACCCCCCAATCGACAGCGGCAGCGACTGAGACGCCTACAGAGACGCTGACAGAGGGTGCGACGCTGACAGAGGCTGCGACGACGACTGAGATGCCGACTGAGGCAGAGAGGGTTAGACAGAGGCATAGAGAAGGCAGCAGACAACCGAATCGACAGCGGCAACAACTGAGACGCCCGCAGAGACGCTGATAGAGGCTGCGACGCCGACTGAGATGCCGACTGAGGCAGATTGGGGTAAATATAGGCATAGAAAAGGCAGCAGACCCCCCAATCGACTGCGGAAGCGACTGAGACGCCGACAGAGGCGCTGACAGAGGCTGCGACACCGACTGAGACGCCGACTGAGGCAGATAGGGGTAGATATAGGCTTAGAGAATGCAGCAGACCCCCCAATCAAAAGCGGCAGCTACTGCGACGCCTACAGAGACGCTGACAGAGGCTGCGACGCCGACTGAGAGGTCGACTGGGCAGATAGGGTTAAATATAAGCATAGAGAAGGCAGCAGACCCCCCAATCGACAGCGGCAGGGACTGAGACGCCTACAGAGACGCTGACAGAGGCTGAGATGCCGACTGAGGCAGATAGGGGTAGATATAGGCGTAGAGATAGCAGCAGATCCCCCCCCCCAATCGACATCGGCAGCGACTGAGACGCCTACAGAGACGCTGACAGAGGGTGCGACGCTGACAGAGGCAGCAACGCCGACTGAGACGCCGACTGAGGCAGAGAGGGGTAGATATAGGCATAGAAAATGCAGCAGACCCCCCAATCGACAGCGGCAGCGAGTGAGACGCCTGCAGAGATGCTGACAGAGGCTGCGACGCTGACAGAGGCTTCGACGCCGACAGAGACGCCGACTGAGGCAGATAGGGTTAGACATAGGCATAGAGAAGGCAGCAGATAACCCAATCGACAGCGGCAACCACTGAGACGCCTACAGAGACGCTGACAGAGGCTGCGACGCGGACTGAGACGCCGACTGAGGCAGATAGGGGTAGATATAGGCGTAGAAAGAGCAGCAGACCCCCCCCCAATCGACAGCGGCAGCGACTGAGACGCCTACAGAGACGCTGACAGAGGGTGCAACGCTGACAGAGGCAGCAACGCCGACTGAGACGCCGACTGAGGCAGAGAGGGGTATACATAGGCATAGAGAAGGCAGCAGACCCCCCAATCGACTGCGGCAACAACTGAGACGCCTACAGAGACGCTGACAGAGGCTGAGAAGCCGACTGTGACGCCTACTGAGACAGGTAGGAGTAGATATAGGCATAGAGAAGGCAGCAGACCCCCCACTCGACAGCGACAGCGACTGAAACGCCTACAGAGACGCTGACAGAGGCTGCGATGCCGACTGAGGCAGAAATGGTTAGACATAGGCATAGATAAAGCAGCAGACAACCCAATCGACAACGGCAACAACTGAGACGGCTACAGAGACGCTGATAGAGGCTGCAACGCCGACTGAGATGCCGACTGAGGCAGATAGAGGTAAATATAGGCTTATAGAAGGCAGCAGACCCCCCAATCGACAGCGGCAGCGACTGAGACGCCGACAGAGACGCTGACAGAGGCTGCGACGCCGACTGAGAACCCGACTGAGGCAGAGAGCGGTAAATATAGGCTTATAGAAGGCAGCAGACCCCCAATCGACAGCGGCAGCGACTGAGACGGCTACAGAGACGCTGAAAGAGGCTGCGACGCTGACAGAGGCTGCGACTGAGGCAGGTAAGGGTAGATATAGGCATAGAGAAGGTAGCAAACCCCCCAATCGACAGCGGCAGCGACTGAGACGCCTACAGAGACGCTGACATAGGCTGCGACGCCAACTGAGACGACGAATGAGGCACATAGGGCTAGATATAGGTATAGAGAAGGCAGCAGACCCCCCAATCGACAGCGGCAGCGACTGAGACGCCTACAGAGACTCTGACTGATTCGCCGACTGAGGCAGATAGGGGTAGATATCGGCATAGAGAAGGCAGCACACCCCCCAGTGGACAGCGGCAGCGACTGAGACGCATTCAGAGATGCTGACAGAGGCTGCGAAGCCGACTGAGACGCCGACTAAGGCAGATAAGGGTAGATATAGGCATAGAAAAGGCAGCAGACCCCCAATCGACAGCGGCAGCGACTGAGACGCCTACAAAGACGCTGACAGAGGCTGCGACGCTGACAGAGGCTGCGACGCTGACAGAGGCTGCGACGCCGACTGATTCGCGGACTAAGGCAGATAAGGGTAGATATAGGCTTAGAGAAGGCAGCAGACCCCCCAATCGACAGCGGCAACAAATGAGACGCCTACAGAAACGCTGACAGAGGCTGCGACGCCGACTGAGATGCCGACTGAGGCAGGTAGGGATAGATATAGGCATAGAGAAGCCAGCAGACCCCCCAATCGACAGCGGCAGCGACTGAGACGCCTACAGAGACGCTGACTGAGACGCCGACTGAGGCAGATAGGGGTAGATATAGGCATAGAGAAGGCAGCACACCCCCCTGTGGACAGCGGCAGCGACTGAGACGCATTCAGAGATGCTGACAGAGGCTGCGACGCCGACTGAGACGCCGACTAAGGCAGATAAGGGTTGATATAGGCATAGAAAAGGCAGCAGACCCCCCAATCGACAAAGGCAGCGACTGAGACGCCTACAGAGACGTTGACATGAGGATGCGACGCCGACTGAGACGCCGACTGAGGCAGATAGGGGTAAATATAGGCATAGAGAAGGCAGCAGACCCCCAATCGACAGCGGCAACAACTGAGACGCATACAGAGACGCCGAAAGTGGCTGCGACGCCGACTCTGATGCCGACTGAGGCAGATAGGGGTAGATACTGGCATAGAGAAAGTAGCAAACCCCCCAATCGCCAGCGGCAGCGACTGAGACGCCTACAGAGACGCTGATATAGGCAGAGCCGTCGACTGAGACGCCGACTGAGGCAGATAGGGGTAGATATAGGCTTAGAGAAGGCAGCAGACCCCCCAATCGACAGCGGCAACAAATGAGACGCCTACAGAAACACTGACAGAGGCTGCGACGCCGACTGAGATGCCGACTGAGGCAGGTAGGGATAGATATAGGCATAGAGAAGCCAGCAGACCCCCAAATCGACAGCGGCAGCGACTGAGACTTCTACAGAGACGCTGACTGAAACGCTGACTGAGGCAGATAGCGGTAGATATTGGCATAGAGAAAGAAGCAGACCCCCCAATCGACAGTGGCAGCGACAGAGACGCCGACATAGACGCTGACAGAGGCTGCGATGTCGACTGAGACGCCGACTGAGGCAGATAGGGGTAGATATAGGCTTAGAGAAGGCACCAGACCCGCCAATCGACAGCGGCAGCGACTCAGACACCTGCAGAGAAGCTGACAGAGGCTGCGAAGCCGACTGTGGCGCCGACTGAGGCAGATTGGGGAAGAGATAGGCATAGAGGAGTCAGCAGACCCCCCAATCAACAGCGGCAGCGACTGAGACGCCTACAGAGACGCTGACATAGGCTGCGACGCCGACTGAGATGTCGAATGAGGCAGATAGGGTTAGATATAGGTATAGAGAAGGCAGCCGACCCCCCCAATCGACAGCGGCAGTGACTGAGACGCCTAAAGAGACGCTGACAGAGGCTGCGACGCCGACTGAGGCAGATAGGGGTAGATATTGTCATAGAGAGACCAGCAGACCCCCCAATCGACAGCGGCAGCGACTGAGGCGCATTCAGAGATGCTGACAGAGGCTGCGATGCCGACTGATTCGCGGACTGAGGCAGATAAGGGTAGATATAGGCATAGAGAGACCAGCAGACCCCCCAATCGACAGCGGCAGCGACTGAGACGTCTACAGAGACGCTGACAGAGGGTGCGACGCTGACAGAGGAAGCAACGCCGACTGAGACGCCGACTGAGGCAGAGAGGGGTAGACATAGGCATAGAGAAGGCAGCAGACCCCCAATCGACAGCGGCAGCGACTGAGACGCCTACAGAGACGCTGACAGAGGCTGCGACGCCGACTGAGATGCCGACTGAGGCAGGTAGGGATAGATATAGGCATAGAGAAGCCAGCAGACCCCCCAATCGACAGCGGCAGCGACTGATACGCCTACAGAGACGCTGACTGAGACGCTGACTGAGGCAGATAGGGGTAGATATTGGCATAGAGAAAGCAGCAGACCCCCCTATCGACAGCGGCAGCGACTGGGACGCCTACAGAGACGCTGACATAGGCTGCGACGCCGACTGAGACGTCCAATGAGGCAGATAGGGTTAGATACAGGTATAGAGAAGGCAGCAGACCCCTCCAATCGACAGCGGCAGCGACGGAGACGCCTACAGAGACGCTGACAGAGGCTGCGACGCCGACTGAGGCAGATAGGGGTAGATATTGGCATAGAGAAGGCAGCAGACCCCCCAATCGACAGCGGCAGCGACTGAGACGCCTACAGAGACGCTGACAGAGGGTGCGACGCTGACTGAGACGCTGACTGAGGCAGATAGGGGTAGATATTGGCATAGAGAGACCAGCAGACCCCCCCAATCGACAGCGGCAGCGACTGAGACGTCTACAGAGACGCTGACAGAGGGTGCGACGCTGACAGAGGAAGCAACGCCGACTGAGACGCCGACTGAGGCAGAGAGGGGTAGACAAAGGCATAGAGAAGGCAGCAGACCCCCAATCGACAGCGGCAGCGACTGAGGCGCCTATAGAGACGCTGACTGAGAAGCTGACTGAGGCAGATAGGGGTAGATATTGGCATAGAGAAGGCAGCAGACCCCCCAATCGACAGCGGTAGCGACTGAGACGCCGACATAGACGCTGACAGAGGCTGCGATGCCGACTGAGACGCCGACTGAGGCAGATAGTGGTAGATATAGGCATAGAGAAGGCATCAGACCCGCCAATCGACAGCGGCAACGACGCATTCAGAGACGCTGACAGAGGCTGCGACGCCGACTGAGACGCCGACTGAGGCCGATAAGGGTAGATATTGGCATAGAGAAGGCAGCAGACCCCCCAATCGACAGCGGCAGCGACTGAGACGCCTACAGAGACGCTGACTGAGGGTGCGACGCTGACTGAGACGCTGACTTAGCCAGATAGGGGTAGATATTGGTATAGAGAAGGCAGCAGACCTGCAGAAACGCTGACAGCGGCTGCGAAGCCGACTGTGGCGCCGACTGAGGCAGATAGGGGAAGAGAGAGGCATAGAGGAGTCAGCAGACCCCCCAATCAAGAGCGGCAGCGACTGAGACGCCTACAGAGATACTGACAGAGGCTGCGACGCCGACTGAGGCAGATAGGGGTAGATATTGGCATAGAGAGAGCAGCAGACCCCCCAATCGACAGCGGCAGCGACTGAGACGCCTACCGAGACGCTGACAGAGGCTGCGACGACGACTGAGATGCCGTCTGAGGCAGAGAGGGTTAGACATAGGCATAGAGAAGGCAGCAGAGAACCGAATCGACAGCGGCAACAACTGGGACGCCCACAGAGACGCTGATAGAGGCTGCGACGCCGACTGAGATGCCGACTGAGGCAGATAGGAGTAAATATAGGCATAGAAAAGGCAGCAGACCCCCCAATCGACAGCGGCTGCGACTGAGACGCCGACAGAGACGTTGACAGAGGCTGCGACACCGACTGAGACGCCGACTGAGGCAGATAGGGGTAGATATAGGCTTAGAGAATGCAGCAGACCCCCCAATCAAAAGCGGCAGCTACTGCGACGCCTACAGAGACACTGACAGAGGCTGCGACGCCGACTGAGACGTTGACTGAGGCAGATAGGGTTATATATAGGCATAGAGAAGGCAGCAGACCCCCCAATCGACAGCGGCAGCGACTCAGACGCCTACAGAGACGCTGACAGAGGCTGCGACGCCGACTGAGACAGATAGGGGCTGATATAAGCATAGAGAATGCAGCAGACCCCTCCAATCGACAACGGCAGCGACTGAGGCACCTACAGAGACGCTGAGAGAGGCTGCTGCGCCGACTGAGGCAGATAGGGGTAGATATTGTCATAGAGAGACCAGCAGACCCCCCAATCGACAGCGGCAGCGACTGAGGCGCATTCAGAGATGCTGACAGAGGCTGCGATGCCGACTGATTCGCGGACTGAGGCAGATAAGGGTAGATATAGGCATAGAGAGACCAGCAGACCCCCCCAATCGACAGCGGCAGCGACTGAGACGTCTACAGAGACGCTGACAGAGGGTGCGACGCCGACTGAGGCAGATAGGGGTAGATATTGTCATAGAGAGACCAGCAGACCCCCCAATCGACAGCGGCAGCGACTGAGACGCCTAAAGAGACGCTGACATAGGCTGCGACGCCGACTGAGATGTCGAATGAGGCAGATAGGGTTAGATATAGGTATAGAGAAGGCAGCCGACCCCCCAATCGACAGCGGCAGTGACTGAGACGCCTAAAGAGACGCTGACAGAGGCTGCGACGCCGACTGAGGCAGATAGGGGTAGATATTGTCATAGAGAGACCAGCAGACCCCCCAATCGACAGCGGCAGCGACTGAGGCGCATTCAGAGATGCTGACAGAGGCTGCGATGCCGACTGATTCGCGGACTGAGGCAGATAAGGGTAGATATAGGCATAGAGAGACCAGCAGACCCCCCCAATCGACAGCGGCAGCGACTGAGACGTCTACAGAGACGCTGACAGAGGGTGCGACGCTGACAGAGGAAGCAACGCCGACTGAGACGCCGACTGAGGCAGAGAGGGGTAGACATAGGCATAGAGAAGGCAGCAGACCCCCAATCGACAGCGGCAGCGACTGAGACGCCTACAGAGACGCTGACAGAGGCTGCGACGCCGACTGAGATGCCGACTGAGGCAGGTAGGGATAGATATAGGCATAGAGAAGCCAGCAGACCCCCCAATCGACAGCGGCAGCGACTGATACGCCTACAGAGACGCTGACTGAGACGCTGACTGAGGCAGATAGGGGTAGATATTGGCATAGAGAAAGCAGCAGACCCCCCTATCGACAGCGGCAGCGACTGGGACGCCTACAGAGACGCTGACATAGGCTGCGACGCCGACTGAGACGTCCAATGAGGCAGATAGGGTTAGATACAGGTATAGAGAAGGCAGCAGACCCCTCCAATCGACAGCGGCAGCGACGGAGACGCCTACAGAGACGCTGACAGAGGCTGCGACGCCGACTGAGGCAGATAAGGGTAGATATTGGCATAGAGAAGGCAGCAGACCCCCCAATCGACAGCGGCAGCGACTGAGACGCCTACAGAGACGCTGACAGAGGGTGCGACGCTGACTGAGACGCTGACTTAGCCAGATAGGGGTAGATATTGGCATAGAGAGACCAGCAGACCCCCCCAATCGACAGCGGCAGCGACTGAGACGTCTACAGAGACGCTGACAGAGGGTGCGACGCTGACAGAGGAAGCAACGCCGACTGAGACGCCGACTGAGGCAGAGAGGGGTAGACAAAGGCATAGAGAAGGCAGCAAACCCCCAATCGACAGCGGCAGCGACTGAGGCGCCTATAGAGACGCTGACTGAGAAGCTGACTGAGGCAGATAGGGGTAGATATTGGCATAGAGAAGGCAGCAGACCCCCCAATCGACAGCGGTAGCGACTGAGACGCCGACATAGACGCTGACAGAGGCTGCGGTGCCGACTGAGACGCCGACTGAGGCAGATAGTGGTAGATATAGGCATAGAGAAGGCATCAGACCCGCCAATCGACAGCGGCAACGACGCATTCAGAGACGCTGACAGAGGCTGCGACGCCGACTGAGACGCCGACTGAGGCCGATAAGGGTAGATATTGGCATAGAGAAGGCAGCAGACCCCCCAATCGACAGCGGCAGCGACTGAGACGCCTACAGAGACGCTGACTGAGGGTGCGACGCTGACTGAGACGCTGACTTAGCCAGATAGGGGTAGATATTGGTATAGAGAAGGCAGCAGACCTGCAGAAACGCTGACAGCGGCTGCGAAGCCGACTGTGGCGCCGACTGAGGCAGATAGGGGAAGAGAGAGGCATAGAGGAGTCAGCAGACCCCCCAATCAAGAGCGGCAGCGACTGAGACGCCTACAGAGATACTGACAGAGGCTGCGACGCCGACTGAGGCAGATAGGGGTAGATATTGGCATAGAGAGAGCAGCAGACCCCCCAATCGACAGCGGCAGCGACTGAGACGCCTACAGAGACGCTGACAGAGGCTGCGACGACGACTGAGATGCCGTCTGACGCAGAGAGGGTTAGACATAGGCATAGAGAAGGCAGCAGAGAACCGAATCGACAGCGGCAACAACTGGGACGCCCACAGAGACGCTGATAGAGGCTGCGACGCCGACTGAGATGCCGACTGAGGCAGATAGGAGTAAATATAGGCATAGAAAATGCAGCAGACCCCCCAATCGACAGCGGCTGCGACTGAGACGCCGACAGAGACGTTGACAGAGGCTGCGACACCGACTGAGACGCCGACTGAGGCAGATAGGGGTAGATATAGGCTTAGAGAATGCAGCAGACCCCCCAATCAAAAGCGGCAGCTACTGCGACGCCTACAGAGACACTGACAGAGGCTGCGACGCCGACTGAGACGTTGACTGAGGCAGATAGGGTTATATATAGGCATAGAGAAGGCAGCAGACCCCCCAATCGACAGCGGCAGCGACTCAGACGCCTACAGAGACGCTGACAGAGGCTGCGACGCCGACTGAGGCAGATAGGGGCAGATATAAGCATAGAGAAGGCAGCAGACCCCTCCAATCGACAACGGCAGCGACTGAGGCACCTACAGAGACGCTGAGAGAGGCTGCTGCGCCGACTGAGGCAGATAGGGGTAGATATAGGCATAGAGATGACATCAGACCCCACAATCGACAGCGGCAGCGTCTGAGACGCATTCAGAGACTCTGACAGAGGCTGCGACACCGACTGAGACGCCGACTGAAGCAGATAATGGTAGATATTGGCATAGAGAAGGCAGCAGACACCCCCACTCGATAGCGGCAGCAACTGAGACGCCTACAGAGACGCTGATATTGGCTGAGACTTCGACTGAGGCGCCGACTGAGGCAGATAGGGGTAGATATAGGCATAGAGAATGCAGCAGACCCCCCAATGGACAGCGGCAGCGACTGAGACGCATTCAGAGATGCTGACAGAGGCAGCGACGCCGACTGAGACGCCGTCTGAGGCAGATAAGGGTAGATATAGGCATAGAAACGGCAGCAGACCCCCCAATCGAAAACGGCAGCGACTGAGACGCCTACAGAGACGTTGACATGAGGATGCGACGCCGACTGAGCGCCGACTGAGGCAGATAGGGGTAGATATAGGCATAGAGAAGGCAGCAGACCCCCCCAATCGAAAGCGGCAGCGACTGAGACGCCTAAAGAGACGCTGACAGGGGCTGCGACGCCGACTGAGGAAGATAGGGGTAGATATTGGCATAGAGAGACCAGCAGACCCCCCCAATTGACAGCGGCAGCGACTGAGACGCCTACAGAGACGCTGATATAGGCTGCGACGACGACTGAGACGTCAAATGAGGCTGATAGGGTTAGATTTAGGTATAGAGAAGGCAGCAGACCCCCCCAATCGAAAGCGGCAGCGACTGAGACGCCTAAAGAGACGCTGACAGAGGCTGCGACGCCGACAGAGGCTGCGACGCCGACTGAGGAAGATAGGGGTAGATATTGGCATAGAGAGACCAGCAGACCCCCCCAATTGACAGCGGCAGCGAGTGAGACGCATTCAGAGACGCTGACAGAGGCTGCGACGCCGACTGATTCGCGGACTGAGGCAGATAAGGGTAGATATAGGCTTAGAGAAGGCAGCAGACCGCCCAATCGACAGCGGCAACAAATGAGACGCCTACAGAAACGCTGACAGAGGCTGCGACGCCGACTGAGATGCCGACTGAGGCAGGTAGGGATAGATATAGGCATAGAGAAGCCAGCAGACCCCCCCATCGACAGCGGCAGCGACTGAGACGCCTACAGAGACGCTGAGTGAGACGCTGACTGAGGCAGATAGGGGTAGATATTGGCATAGAGAAAGCAGCAGACCCCCCAATCGACAGCGGCAGCGACTGAGACGCCGACATAGAAGTCTGACAGAGGCTGCGATGCCGACTGAGATGCCGACTGAGGCAGATAGGGGAGGAGATAGGCATAGAGGAGTCAGCAGACCCCCCAATCAACAGCGGCAGCGACTGAGACGCCTACAGAGACGCTGACATAGGCTGCGACGACGACTGAGACGTCAAATGAGGCTGATAGGGTTAGATTTAGGTATAGAGAAGGCAGCAGACCCCCCGATCGAAAGCGGCAGCGACTGAGTCGCCTAAAGAGACGCTGACAGAGGCTGCGACGCCGACTGAGGAAGATAGGGGTAGATATTGGCATAGAGAGACCAGCAGACCCCCCCAATTGACAGCGGCAGCGACTGAGACGCATTCAGAGACGCTGACAGAGGCTGCGACGCCGACTGATTCGCGGACTGAGGCAGATAAGGGTAGATATAGGCTTAGAGAAGGCAGCAGACCCCCCAATCGACAGCGGCAACAAAGGAGACGCCTACAGAAACGCTGACAGAGGCTGCGACGCCGACTGAGATGCCGACTGAGGCAGGTAGGGATAGATATAGGCATAGAGAAGCCAGCAGACCCCCCAATCGACAGCGGCACCGACTGAGACGCCTACAGAGACGCTGACTGAAACGCTGACTGAGGCAGATAGGGGTAGATATTGGCATAGAGAAAGCAGCAGACCCCCCAATCGACAGCGGCAGCGACTGAGACGCCGACATAGACGCTGACAGAGGCTGCGATGTCGACTGAGACGCCGACTGAGGCAGATAGGGGTAGATATAGGCATACAGAAGGCATCAGACCCGCCAATCGACAGCGGCAGCGACTGAGACACTTGCAGAGACGCTGACAGAGGCTGCGAAGCCGACTTAGGCAGATAGTGGAAGAGATAGGCATAGAGGTGTCAGCAGACCCCCCCCCAATCAACAGCGGCAGCGACTGAGACGCCTACAGAGACGCTGACATAGGCTGCGACGCCGACTGAGACGTCGAATGAGGCAAATAGGGTTAGATATAGGTATAGAGAAGGCAGCAGACCCCCCCAATCGACAGCGGCAGCGACTGAAACGCCTACAGAGACGCTGACTGAGACGCCGACTGAGGCAGATAGGGGTAGATATAGGCATAGAGAAAGCAGCAGACAACCCAATCGACAGCGGCAACAACTGAGACGCATACAGAGACGCTGAAAGTGGCTGCGACGCCGACGGAGATGCCGACTGAAGCAGATAGGGGTAGATATTGGCATAGAGAAGGTAGCAAACCCCCCAATCGACAGCGGCAGCGACTGAGACGCCTACAGAGACGCTGATATAGGCAGAGCCGTCGACTTCTACGCTAACTGAGGCAGATAGGGGTAGATATAGGCTTAGAGAAGGCAGCAGACCCCCCAATCGACAGCGGCAACAAATGAGACGCCTACAGAAACGCTGACAGAGGCTGCGACGCCGACTGAGGCAGATAGGGGTAGATATTGGCATAGAGAGACCAGCAGACCCCCCAATCGACAGCGGCAGCGACTGAGACGTCTACAGAGACGCTGACAGGGGGTGCGACGCTGACAGAGGAAGCAACGCCGACTGAGACGCCGACTGAGGCAGAGAGGGGTAGACATAGGCATAGAGAAGGCAGCAGACCCCCCAATCGACAGCGGCAGCGACTGAGACGCC
The DNA here is from genome assembly GCA_920105625.2 of Clusia tigrina. Lineage (NCBI taxonomy): Eukaryota > Metazoa > Arthropoda > Insecta > Diptera > Clusiidae > Clusia > Clusia tigrina. The sequence continues at coordinate 77,529,080 of OV050031.1, read as the reverse complement.
TACAGAGACGCTGACTGAGACGCTGACTGAGGCAGATAGTGGTAGATATAGGCATAGAGAAGGCATCAGACCCGCCAATCGACAGCGGCAGCGACTGAGACACCTGCAGAGACGCTGACAGAGGCTGCGAAGCCGACTGTGGCGCCGACTGAGGCAGATAGGGGAAGAGAGAGGCATAGAGGAGTCAGCAGACCCCCCAATCAAGAGCGGCAGCGACTGAGACGCCTACAGAGATACTGACAGAGGCTGCGACGCCGACTGAGGCAGATAGGGGTAGATATTGGCATAGAGAGAGCAGCAGACCCCCCAATCGACAGCGGCAGCGACTAAGACGCCTACCGAGATGCTGACAGAGGCTGCGACGACGACTGAGATGCCGTCTGAGACAGAGAGGGTTAGACATAGGCATAGAGAAGGCAGCAGACAACCGAATCGACAGCGGCAACAACTGGGACGCCCACAGAGACGCTGATAGAGGCTGCGACGCCGACTGAGATGCCGACTGAGGCAGATAGGAGTAAATATAGGCATAGAAAAGGCAGCAGACCCCCCAATCGACAGCGGCTGCGACTGAGACGCCGACAGAGACGTTGACAGAGGCTGCGACACCGACTGAGACGCCGACTGAGGCAGATAGGGGTAGATATAGGCTTAGAGAATGCAGCAGACCCCCCAATCAAAAGCGGCAGCTACTGCGACGCCTACAGAGACGCTGACAGAGGCTGCGACGCCGACTGAGACGTCGACTGAGGCAGATAGGGTTAGATATAGGCATAGAGAAGGTAGCAGACCCCCCAATCGACAGCGGCAGCGACTCAGACGCCTACAGAGACGCTGACAGAGGCTGCGACGCCGACTGAGGCAGATAGGGGTAGATATAAGCATAGAGAAGGCAGCAGACCCCTCCAATCGACAACGGCAGCGACTGAGACGCCTACAGAGACTCTGAGAGAGGCTGCGGCGCCGACTGAGGCAGATAGGGGTAGATATAGGCATAGAGATGACATCAGACCCCACAATCGACAGCGGCAGCGACTGAGACGCATTGAGAGACTCTGACAGAGGCTGCGACACCGACTGAGACGCCGACTGAGGCAGATATGGGGTAGATATAGGCTTAGAGAATGCAGCAGACCCCCAAATCAAAAGCGGCAGCTACTGCGACGCCTACAGAGACGCTGACAAGAGGCTGCGATGCCGACTGAGACGCCGACTGAAGCAGATAATGGTAGATATTGGCATAGAGAAGGCAGCAGACACCCCCACTCGATAGCGGCAGCAACTGAGACGCCTACAGAGACGCTGATATTGGCTGAGACTTCGACTGAGACGCCGACTGAGGCAGATAGGGGTAGATATAGGCATAGAGAATGCAGCAGACCCCCCAATGGACAGCGGCAGCGACTGAGACGCCTGCAGAGACGCTGACAGAGGCTGCGACGCTGACAGAGGCTTCGACGATGACTGAGACGCCGACTGAGGCAGAGAGGATTGGACATAGGCATAGAGAAGGCAGCAGACCCCGCAATCGACAGCGGCAACAACTGAGACGCCTGCAGAGACGCTGACAAAGACTGCGACGCGGACTGAGACACCGACTGAGGCAGATAGGGGAAGATATTGGCGTAGAGAGGCAGCAGATCCCCCAATCGACAGCGGCAGAGACTGAGATGCCTACAGAGACGCTGACAAGAGGCTGCGACACCGACTGAGACGCCGACTGAGGCAGATAGGGGTAGATATTGGCATAGAGAAGGCAGCAGAGAAGGCTGCGACGCCGACTGAGGCAGATAGGGGCAGATATTGGCATAGAGAGACCAGCAGACCCCCCAATCGACAGCGGCAGCGACTGAGATGCCTACAGAGACGCTGACAGAGGGTGCGACGCTGACAGAGGCTGCGACGACGACTGAGACGCCGACTGAGGCAGAGAGGGTTAGACATAGGCACAGAGAAGACAGCAGACAACCGAATCGACAGCGGCAACAACTGAGACGCCTACAGAGACGCTGATAGAGGCTGCGACGCCGACTGAGATGCCGACTGAGGCAGATAGGGGTAAATATAGGCATAGAGAAGGCAGCAGAGCCCCCAATCGACAGCGGCAGCGACTGAGACGCCTGCAGAGACGCTGACAGAGGCTGCGACGCTGACAGAGGCTTCGACGACGACTGAGACGCCGACTGAGGCAGAGAGGATTGGACATAGGCATAGAGAAGGCAGCAGAACCCGCAATCGACAGCGGCAACAACTGAGACGCCTGCAGAGACGCTGACAAAGGCTGCGACGCGGACTGAGACACCGACTGAGGCAGATAGAGGAAGATATTGGCGTAGAGAGGCAGCAGATCCCCCAATCGACAGCGGCAGAGACTGAGACGCCTACAGAGACGCTGACAGAGGCTGCGACACCGACTGAGACGCCGACTGAGGCAGATAGGGGTAGATATAGGCTTAGAGAATGCAGCAGACCCCCCAATCAAAAGCGGGAGCTACTGCGAAGCCTACAGAGACGCTGAGAGAGGCTGAGGCGCCGACTGAGGCAGATAGGGGCAGATATAAGCATTGAGAAGGCAGCAGACCCCCCAATGGACTGCTGCAGCGACTGAGACGTACTCAGAGATGCTGACAGAGGCTTCGACGCCGACTGAGACGCCGACTGAGGCAGATAGGGGTAGATATAGGCATAGAGAAGGCAGCAGACCCCCCAATGGACAGCGGCAGCGACTGAGACGTACTCAGAGTTGCTGACAGAGGCTTCGACGCCGACTGAGGCAGATAAGGGTAGCTATAGGCATAGAAAAGGCAGCAGACCCACCAATCGACAACGGCAGCGACTGAGACGCCTACAGAGACGTTGACAAGAGGATGCGACGCCGACTGAGACGCCGACTGAGGCAGATAGGGGTAGATATAGGCATAGAGAAGGCAGCAGACCCCCAATCGACAGCGGCAGCGACTGAGACGCCTACAGAGACGCTGGCAGAGGCTGCGACGCTGACAGAGGCTGCGACGCCGACTGAGACGCCGATTGAGGCAGAGAGGGTTAGACATAGGCATAGAGAAGGCAGCAGACAACCCAATCGACAGCGGCAACAGCTGAGACGCCTACAGAGACGCTGATAGAGGCTGCAACGCCGACTGAGATGCCGACTGAGGCAGATAGAGGTAAATATAGGCATATAGAAAGCAGCAGACCCCCCAATCGACAGCGGCAGCGACTGAGACGCCGACAGAGACGCCGACAGAGAAGCTGACAGAGGCTGCGACGCCGACTGAGACCCCGACTGAGGCAGAGAGGGGAAAATATAGGCTTAGAGAAAGCAGCAGACCCCCCAATCGACAGCGGCAGCGACTGAGACACCGACAGAGACGCTGACAGAGGCTGCGACGCCGACTGAGACCCCGAATGAGGCAGAGAGGGGAAAATATAGGCTTAGAGAAGGCAGCAGACCCCCCAATCGACAGCGGCAGCGACTGAGACGCCTACAGAGAAGCTGATAGAGGGTGCGACGGTGACTGAGACGCTGACTGAGGCAGATAGGGTTGGATATTGGCATAGAGAAGGCAGCAGACCTGCAGAAACGCTGATAGCGGCTGCGAAGCCGACTGTGGCGCCGACTGAGGCAGATAGGGGAAGAGATAGGCATAGAGGAGTCAGCAGACCCCCCAATCAAGAGCGGCAGCGAGTCAGACGCCTACAGAGGCGCGGACAGAGGCTGCGACGCCGACTGAGGCAGATAGGGGTAGATATTGGCATAGAAAGAGCAGCAGACCCCCCAATCGACAGCGGCAGCGACTGAGACGCCTACAGAGACGCTGACAGAGGGTGCGACGCTGACAGAGGCTGCGACGACGACTGAGATGCCGACTGAGGCAGAGAGGGTTAGACAGAGGCATAGAGAAGGCAGCAGACAACCGAATCGACAGCGGCAACAACTGAGACGCCCGCAGAGACGCTGATAGAGGCTGCGACGCCGACTGAGATGCCGACTGAGGCAGATTGGGGTAAATATAGGCATAGAAAAGGCAGCAGACCCCCCAATCGACAGCGGAAGCGACTGAGACGCCGACAGAGACGCTGACAGAGGCTGCGACTGAGACGCCGACTGAGGCAGATAGGGGTAGATATAGGCTTAGAGAATGCAGCAGACCCCCCAATCAAAAGCGGCAGCTACTGCGACGCCTACAGAGACGCTGACAGAGGCTGCGACGCCGACTGAGAGGTCGACTGAGGCAGATAGGGTTAAATATAGGCATAGAGAAGGCAGCAGACCCCCCAATCGACAGCGGCAGCGACTGAGACGCCTACAGAGACGCTGACAGAGGCTGAGACGCCGACTGAGGCAGATAAGAAAAGATATAGGCTTAGAGAAGGCAGCAGACCCCCCAATCGACAGCGGCAACAAATGAGACGCCTACAGAAACGCTGACAGAGGCTGCGACGCCGACTGAGATGCCGACTGAGGCAGGTAGGGATAGATATAGGCACAGAGAAGGTAGCAAACCCCCCAATCGACAGCGGCAGCGACTGAGACGCCTACAGAGACGCTGATATAGGCAGAGCCGTCGACTGATACGCTAACTGAGGCAGATAGAGGTAGATATAGGCTTAGAGAAGGCAGCAGACCCCCAATCGACAGCGGCAACAAATGAGACGCCTACAGAAACGCTGACAGAGACTGCGACGCCGACTGAGATGCCGACTGAGGCAGGTAGGGATAGATATAGGCATAGAGAAGCCAGCAGACCCCCCAATCGACAGCGGCAGCGACTGGAGACGCCTACAGAGACGCTGACAGAGGCTGCGACGCCGACTGAGGAAGATAGGGGTAGATATTGGCATAGAGAGACCAGCAGACCCCCCCAATTGACAGCGGCAGCGACTGAGACGCCTACAGAGACGCTGATATAGGCAGAGCCGTCCACTGAGACGCCGACTGAGGCAGATAAGAAAAGATATAGGCTTAGAGAAGGCAGCAAACCCCCCAATCGACAGCGGCAACAAATGAGACGCCTAAAGAGACGCTCACAGAGGCTGCGACGCCGACTGAGGAAGATAGGGGTAGATATTGGCATAGAGAGACCAGCAGACCCCCCCAATTGACAGCGGCAGGGAGTGAGACGCATTCAGAGACGCTTACAGAGGCTGCGACGCCGACTGATTCGCGGACTGAGGCAGATAAGGGTAGATATAGGCATAGAGAAAGCAGCAGACAACCCAATCGACAGCGCCAACAACTGAGACGCTGAAAGTGGCTGCGACGCCGACTGAGATGCCGACTGAAGCAGATAGGGGTAGATATTGGCATAGAGAAGGTAGCAAACCCCCCAATCGACAGCGGCAGCGACTGAGACGCCTACAGAGACGCTGATATAGGCAGAGCCGTCGACTGATACGCTAACTGAGGCAGATAGGGGTAGATATAGGCATAGAGAAGGCATCAGACCCGCCAATCGACAGCGGCAGCGACTGAGACACCTGCAGAGACGCTGACAGAGGCTGCGAAGCCGACTGAGGCGCCGACTGAGGCAGATAGTGGAAGAGATAGGCATAGAGGAGTCAGCAGACCCCCCCAATCAACAGCGGCAGCGACTGAGACGCCTACAGAGACGCTGACATAGGCTGCGACGCCGACTGAGACGTCGAATGAGGCAAATAGGGTTAGATATAGGCATAGAGGAGTCAGCAGACCCCCCCAATCGACAGCGGCAGCGACTGAGACGCCTAAAGATACGCTGACAGAGGCAGCGACGATGACTGAGGCAGATAGGGGCAGATATTGGCATAGAGAGACCAGCAGACCCCCCCAATCGACAGCGGCAGCGACTGAGACGCATTCAGAGACGCTGACAGAGGCTGCGACGCCGACTGATTCGCGCACTGAGGCAGATAAGGGTAGATATAGGCTTAGAGAAGGCAGCAGACTCCCCAATCGACAGCGGCAACAAATGAGACGCCTACAGAGACGCTGACAGAGGCTGCAACGCCGACGGAGATGCCGACTGAGGCAGGTAGGGATAGATATAGGCATAGAGAAGCCAGCAGACCCCCCAATCGACAGCGGCAGCGACTGAGACGCGTACAGAGACGCTGACCGAGACGCTGACTGAATCAGATAGGGGTAGATATTGGCATAGAGAAAGCAGCAGACCCCCAATCGACAGCGGCAGCGACTGAGACGCCGACAGAGACGCTGACAGAGGCTGCGACGCCGACTGAGACCCCGACTGAGGCAGAGAGGGGAAAATATAGGCTTAGAGAAGGCACCAGACCCCCCAATCGACAGCGGCAGCGACTGAGACGCCTACAGAGAAGCTGACAGAGGGTGCGACGGTGACTGAGACGCTGACTGAGGCAGATAGGGTTGGATATTGGTATAGAGAAGGCAGCAGACCTGCAGAAACGCTGACAGCGGCTGCGAAGCCGACTGTGGCGCCGACTGAGCAGATAGGGGAAGAGATAGGCATGGAGGAGTCAGCAGACCCCCCAATCAAGAGCGGCAGCGACTCAGACGCCTACAGAGGCGCTGACAAAGGCTGCGACGCCGACTGAGGCAGATAGGGGTAGATATTGGCATATAAAGAGCAGCAGACCCCCCAATCGACAGCGGCAGCGACTGAGACGCCTACAGAGACGCTGACAGAGGGTGCGACGCTGACAGAGGCTGCGACGACGACTGAGATGCCGACTGAGGCAGAGAGGGTTAGACAGAGGCATAGAGAAGGCAGCAGACAACCGAATCGACAGCGGCAACAACTGAGACGCCCACAGAGACGCTGATAGAGGCTGCGACGCCGACTGAGATGCCGACTGAGGCAGATTGGGGTAAATATAGGCATAGAAAAGGCAGCAGACCCCCCAATCGACTGCGGAAGCGACTGAGACGCCGACAGAGGCGCTGACAGAGGCTGCGACACCGACTGAGACGCCGACTGAGGCAGATAGGGGTAGATATAGGCTTAGAGAATGCAGCAGACCCCCCAATCAAAAGCGGCAGCTACTGCGACGCCTACAGAGACGCTGACAGAGGCTGTGACGCCGACTGAGAGGTCGACTGGGCAGATAGGGTTAAATATAAGCATAGAGAAGGCAGCAGACCCCCAATCGACAGCGGCAGGGACTGAGACGCCTACAGAGACGCTGACAGAGGCTGAGATGCCGACTGAGGCAGATAGGGGTAGATATAGGCGTAGAGATAGCAGCAGATCCCCCCCCCAATCGACATCGGCAGCGACTGAGACGCCTACAGAGACGCTGACAGAGGGTGCGACGCTGACAGAGGCAGCAACGCCGACTGAGACGCCGACTGAGGCAGAGAGGGGTAGATATAGGCATAGAAAATGCAGCAGACCCCCCAATCGACAGCAGCAGCGAGTGAGACACCTGCAGAGATGCTGACAGAGGCTGCGACGCTGACAGAGGCTTCGACGCCGACAGAGACGCCGACTGAGGCAGATAGGGTTAGACATAGGCATAGAGAAGGCAGCAGATAACCCAATCGACAGCGGCAACCACTGAGACGCCTACAGAGACGCTGACAGAGGCTGCGACGCGGACTGAGACGCCGACTGAGGCAGATAGGGGTAGATATAGGCGTAGAAAGAGCAGCAGACCCCCCCCAATCGACAGCGGCAGCGACTGAGACGCCTACAGAGACGCTGACAGAGGGTGCAACGCTGACAGAGGCAGCAACGCCGACTGAGACGCCGACTGAGGCAGAGAGGGGTAGACATAGGCATAGAGAATGCAGCAGACCCCCCCAATCGACTGCGGCAACAACTGAGACGCCTACAGAGACGCTGACAGAGGCTGAGAAGCCGACTGTGACGCCTACTGAGACAGGTAGGAGTAGATATAGGCATAGAGAAGGCAGCAGACCCCCCACTCGACAGCGACAGCGACTGAAACGCCTACAGAGACGCTGACAGAGGCTGCGATGCCGACTGAGGCAGAAATGGTTAGACATAGGCATATATAAAGCAGCAGACAACCCAATCGACAACGGCAACAACTGAGACGGCTACAGAGACGCTGATAGAGGCTGCAACGCCGACTGAGATGCCGACTGAGGCAGATAGAGGTAAATATAGGCTTATAGAAGGCAGCAGACCCCCCAATCGACAGCGGCAGCGACTGAGACGCCGACAGAGACGCTGACAGAGGCTGCGACGCCGACTGAGAACCCGACTGAGGCAGAGAGCGGTAAATATAGGCTTATAGAAGGCAGCAGACCCCCAATCGACAGCGGCAGCGACTGAGACGGCTACAGAGACGCTGAAAGAGGCTGCGACGCTGACAGAGGCTGCGACTGAGGCAGGTAAGGGTAGATATAGGCATAGAGAAGGTAGCAAACCCCCCAATCGACAGCGGCAGCGACTGAGACGCCTACAGAGACGCTGACATAGGCTGCGACGCCAACTGAGACGTCGAATGAGGCACATAGGGCTAGATATAGGTATAGAGAAGGCAGCAGACCCCCCAATCGACAGCGGCAGCGACTGAGACGCCTACAGAGACTCTGACTGATTCGCCGACTGAGGCAGATAGGGGTAGATATCGGCATAGAGAAGGCAGCACACCCCCCAGTGGACAGCGGCAGCGACTGAGACGCATTCAGAGATGCTGACAGAGGCTGCGAAGCCGACTGAGACGCCGACTAAGGCAGATAAGGGTAGATATAGGCATAGAAAAGGCAGCAGACCCCCAATCGACAGCGGCAGCGACTGAGACGCCTACAAAGACGCTGACAGAGGCTGCGACGCTGACAGAGGCTGCGACGCTGACAGAGGCTGCGACGCTGACAGAGGCTGCGACGCCGACTGATTCGCGGACTAAGGCAGATAAGGGTAGATATAGGCTTAGAGAAGGCAGCAGACCCCCCAATCGACAGCGGCAACAAATGAGACGCCTACAGAAACGCTGACAGAGGCTGCGACGCCGACTGAGATGCCGACTGAGGCAGGTAGGGATAGATATAGGCATAGAGAAGCCAGCAGACCCCCCAATCGACAGCGGCAGCGACTGAGACGCCTACAGAGACGCTGACTGAGACGCCGACTGAGGCAGATAGGGGTAGATATAGGCATAGAGAAGGCAGCACACCCCCCTGTGGACAGCGACAGCGACTGAGACGCATTCAGAGATGCTGACAGAGGCTGCGACGCCGACTGAGACGCCGACTAAGGCAGATAAGGGTTGATATAGGCATAGAAAAGGCAGCAGACCCCCCAATCGACAACGGCAGCGACTGAGACGCCTACAGAGACGTTGACATGAGGATGCGACGCCGACTGAGACGCCGACTGAGGCAGATAGGGGTAAATATAGGCATAGAGAAGGCAGCAGACCCCCAATCGACAGCGGCAACAACTGAGACGCATACAGAGACGCCGAAAGTGGCTGCGACGCCGACTCTGATGCCGACTGAGGCAGATAGGGGTAGATACTGGCATAGAGAAAGTAGCAAACCCCCCAATCGCCAGCGGCAGCGACTGAGACGCCTACAGAGACGCTGATATAGGCAGAGCCGTCGACTGAGACGCCGACTGAGGCAGATAGGGGTAGATATAGGCTTAGAGAAGGCAGCAGACCCCCCAATCGACAGCGGCAACAAATGAGACGCCTACAGAAACACTGACAGAGGCTGCGACGCCGACTGAGATGCCGACTGAGGCAGGTAGGGATAGATATAGGCATAGAGAAGCCAGCAGACCCCCAAATCGACAGCGGCAGCGACTGAGACTTCTACAGAGACGCTGACTGAAACGCTGACTGAGGCAGATAGCGGTAGATATTGGCATAGAGAAAGAAGCAGACCCCCCAATCGACAGTGGCAGCGACAGAGACGCCGACATAGACGCTGACAGAGGCTGCGATGTCGACTGAGACGCCGACTGAGGCAGATAGGGGTAGATATAGGCTTAGAGAAGGCACCAGACCCGCCAATCGACAGCGGCAGTGACTGAGACGCCTAAAGAGACGCTGACAGAGGCTGCGACGCCGACTGAGGCAGATAGGGGTAGATATTGTCAGAGAGAGACCAGCAGACCCCCCAATCGACAGCGGCAGCGACTGAGGCGCATTCAGAGATGCTGACAGAGGCTGCGATGCCGACTGATTCGCGGACTGAGGCAGATAAGGGTAGATATAGGCATAGAGAGACCAGCAGACCCCCCAATCGACAGCGGCAGCGACTGAGACGTCTACAGAGACGCTGACAGAGGGTGCGACGCTGACAGAGGAAGCAACGCCGACTGAGACGCCGACTGAGGCAGAGAGGGGTAGACATAGGCATAGAGAAGGCAGCAGACCCCCAATCGACAGCGGCAGCGACTGAGACGCCTACAGAGACGCTGACAGAGGCTGCGACGCCGACTGAGATGCCGACTGAGGCAGGTAGGGATAGATATAGGCATAGAGAAAGCAGCAGACCCCCCAATCCACAGCGGCAGCGACTGAGACGCCTACAGAGACGCTGACTGAGACGCTGACTGAGGCAGATAGGGGTAGATATTGGCATAGAGAAAGCAGCAGACCCCCCTATCGACAGCGGCAGCGACTGGGACGCCTACAGAGACGCTGACATAGGCTGCGACGCCGACTGAGACGTCCAATGAGGCAGATAGGGTTAGATACAGGTATAGAGAAGGCAGCAGACCCCTCCAATCGACAGCGGCAGCGACGGAGACGCCTACAGAGACGCTGACAGAGGCTGCGACGCCGACTGAGGCAGATAAGGGTAGATATTGGCATAGAGAAGGCAGCAGACCCCCCAATCGACAGCGGCAGCGACTGAGACGCCTACAGAGACGCTGACAGAGGGTGCGACGCTGACTGAGACGCTGACTTAGCCAGATAGGGGTAGATATTGGCATAGAGAGACCAGCAGACCCCCCTATCGACAGCGGCAGCGACTGAGACGTCTACAGAGACGCTGACAGAGGGTGCGACGCTGACAGAGGAAGCAACGCCGACTGAGACGCCGACTGAGGCAGAGAGGGGTAGACAAAGGCATAGAGAAGGCAGCAGACCCCCAATCGACAGCGGCAGCGACTGAGGCGCCTATAGAGACGCTGACTGAGAAGCTGACTGAGGCAGATAGGGGTAGATATTGGCATAGAGAAGGCAGCAGACCCCCCAATCGACAGCGGTAGCGACTGAGACGCCGACATAGACGCTGACAGAGGCTGCGGTGCCGACTGAGACGCCGACTGAGGCAGATAGTGGTAGATATAGGCATAGAGAAGGCATCAGACCCGCCAATCGACAGCGGCAACGACGCATTCAGAGACGCTGACAGAGGCTGCGACGCCGACTCAGACGCCGACTGAGGCCGATAAGGGTAGATATTGGCATAGAGAAGGCTGCAGACCCCCCAATCGACAGCGGCAGCGACTGAGACGCCTACAGAGACGCTGACTGAGGGTGCGACGCTGACTGAGACGCTGACTTAGCCAGATAGGGGTAGATATTGGTATAGAGAAGGCAGCAGACCTGCAGAAACGCTGACAGCGGCTGCGAAGCCGACTGTGGCGCCGACTGAGGCAGATAGGGGAAGAGAGAGGCATAGAGGAGTCAGCAGACCCCCCAATCAAGAGCGGCAGCGACTGAGACGCCTACAGAGATACTGACAGAGGCTGCGACGCCGACTGAGGCAGATAGGGGTAGATATTGGCATAGAGAGAGCAGCAGACCCCCCAATCGACAGCGGCAGCGACTGAGACGCCTACCGAGACGCTGACAGAGGCTGCGACGACGACTGAGATGCCGTCTGACGCAGAGAGGGTTAGGCATAGGCATAGAGAAGGCAGCAGACCCCCCAATCGACAGCGGCTGCGACTGAGACGCCGACAGAGACGTTGACAGAGGCTGCGACACCGACTGAGACGCCGACTGAGGCAGATAGGGGTAGATATAGGCTTAGAGAATGCAGCAGACCCCCCCAATCAAAAGCGGCAGCTACTGCGACGCCTACAGAGACACTGACAGAGGCTGCGACGCCGACTGAGACGTTGACTGAGGCAGATAGGGTTATATATAGGCATAGAGAAGGCAGCAGACCCCCCAATCGACAGCGGCAGCGACTCAGACGCCTACAGAGACGCTGACAGAGGCTGCGACGCCGACTGAGGCAGATAGGGGCTGATATAAGCATAGAGAAGGCAGCAGACCCCTCCAATCGACAACGGCAGCGACTGAGGCACCTACAGAGACGCTGAGAGAGGCTGCTGCGCCGACTGAGGCAGATAGGGGTAGATATTGTCATAGAGAGACCAGCAGACCCCCCAATCGACAGCGGCAGCGACTGAGGCGCATTCAGAGATGCTGACAGAGGCTGCGATGCCGACTGATTCGCGGACTGAGGCAGATAAGGGTAGATATAGGCATAGAGAGACCAGCAGACCCCCCCAATCGACAGCGGCAGCGACTGAGACGTCTACAGAGACGCTGACAGAGGGTGCGACGCCGACTGAGGCAGATAGGGGTAGATATTGTCATAGAGAGACCAGCAGACCCCCCAATCGACAGCGGCAGCGACTGAGACGCCTAAAGAGACGCTGACAGGGGCTGCGACGCCGACTGAGGAAGATAGGGGTAGATATTGGCATAGAGAGACCAGCAGACCCCCCCAATTGACAGCGGCAGCGACTGAGACGCCTACAGAGACGCTGACATAGGCTGCGACGCCGACTGAGATGTCGAATGAGGCAGATAGGGTTAGATATAGGTATAGAGAAGGCAGCCGACCCCCCAATCGACAGCGGCAGTGACTGAGACGCCTAAAGAGACGCTGACAGAGGCTGCGACGCCGACTGAGGCAGATAGGGGTAGATATTGTCATAGAGAGACCAGCAGACCCCCCAATCGACAGCGGCAGCGACTGAGGCGCATTCAGAGATGCTGACAGAGGCTGCGATGCCGACTGATTCGCGGACTGAGGCAGATAAGGGTAGATATAGGCATAGAGAGACCAGCAGACCCCCCCAATCGACAGCGGCAGCGACTGAGACGTCTACAGAGACGCTGACAGAGGGTGCGACGCTGACAGAGGAAGCAACGCCGACTGAGACGCCGACTGAGGCAGAGAGGGGTAGACATAGGCATAGAGAAGGCAGCAGACCCCCAATCGACAGCGGCAGCGACTGAGACGCCTACAGAGACGCTGACAGAGGCTGCGACGCCGACTGAGATGCCGACTGAGGCAGGTAGGGATAGATATAGGCATAGAGAAGCCAGCAGACCCCCCAATCGACAGCGGCAGCGACTGATACGCCTACAGAGACGCTGACTGAGACGCTGACTGAGGCAGATAGGGGTAGATATTGGCATAGAGAAAGCAGCAGACCCCCCTATCGACAGCGGCAGCGACTGGGACGCCTACAGAGACGCTGACATAGGCTGCGACGCCGACTGAGACGTCCAATGAGGCAGATAGGGTTAGATACAGGTATAGAGAAGGCAGCAGACCCCTCCAATCGACAGCGGCAGCGACGGAGACGCCTACAGAGACGCTGACAGAGGCTGCGACGCCGACTGAGGCAGATAAGGGTAGATATTGGCATAGAGAAGGCAGCAGACCCCCCAATCGACAGCGGCAGCGACTGAGACGCCTACAGAGACGCTGACAGAGGGTGCGACGCTTACTGAGACGCTGACTTAGCCAGATAGGGGTAGATATTGGCATAGAGAGACCAGCAGACCCCCCCAATCGACAGCGGCAGCGACTGAGACGTCTACAGAGACGCTGACAGAGGGTGCGACGCTGACAGAGGAAGCAACGCCGACTGAGACGCCGACTGAGGCAGAGAGGGGTAGACAAAGGCATAGAGAAGGCAGCAGACCCCCAATCGACAGCGGCAGCGACTGAGGCGCCTATAGAGACGCTGACTGAGAAGCTGACTGAGGCAGATAGGGGTAGATATTGGCATAGAGAAGGCAGCAGACCCCCAATCGACAGCGGTAGCGACTGAGACGCCGACATAGACGCTGACAGAGGCTGCGATGCCGACTGAGACGCCGACTGAGGCAGATAGTGGTAGATATAGGCATAGAGAAGGCATCAGACCCGCCAATCGACAGCGGCAACGACGCATTCAGAGACGCTGACAGAGGCTGCGACGCCGACTGAGACGCCGACTGAGGCCGATAAGGGTAGATATTGGCATAGAGAAGGCAGCAGACCCCCCAATCGACAGCGGCAGCGACTGAGACGCCTACAGAGACGCTGACTGAGGGTGCGACGCTGACTGAGACGCTGACTTAGCCAGATAGGGGTAGATATTGGTATAGAGAAGGCAGCAGACCTGCAGAAACGCTGACAGCGGCTGCGAAGCCGACTGTGGCGCCGACTGAGGCAGATAGGGGAAGAGAGAGGCATAGAGGAGTCAGCAGACCCCCCAATCAAGAGCGGCAGCGACTGAGACGCCTACAGAGATACTGACAGAGGCTGCGACGTCGACTGAGGCAGATAGGGGTAGATATTGGCATAGAGAGAGCAGCAGACCCCCCAATCGACAGCGGCAGCGACTGAGACGCCTACCGAGACGCTGACAGAGGCTGCGACGACGACTGAGATGCCGTCTGACGCAGAGAGGGTTAGACATAGGCATAGAGAAGGCAGCAGAGAACCGAATCGACAGCGGCAACAACTGGGACGCCCACAGATACGCTGATAGAGGCTGCGACGCCGACTGAGATGCCGACTGAGGCAGATAGGAGTAAATATAGGCATAGAAAATGCAGCAGACCCCCCAATCGACAGCGGCTGCGACTGAGACGCCGACAGAGACGTTGACAGAGGCTGCGACACCGACTGAGACGCCGACTGAGGCAGATAGGGGTAGATATAGGCTTAGAGAATGCAGCAGACCCCCCAATCAAAAGCGGCAGCTACTGCGACGCCTACAGAGACACTGACAGAGGCTGCGACGCCGACTGAGACGTTGACTGAGGCAGATAGGGTTATATATAGGCATAGAGAAGGCAACAGACCCCCCAATCGACAGCGGCAGCGACTCAGACGCCTACAGAGACGATGACAGAGGCTGCGACGCCGACTGAGGCAGATAGGGGCAGATATAAGCATAGAGAAGGCAGCAGACCCCTCCAATCGACAACGGCAGCGACTGAGGCACCTACAGAGACGCTGAGAGAGGCTGCTGCGCCGACTGAGGCAGATAGGGGTAGATATAGGCATAGAGATGACATCAGACCCCACAATCGACAGCGGCAGCGTCTGAGACGCATTCAGAGACTCTGACAGAGGCTGCGACACCGACTGAGACGCCGACTGAAGCAGATAATGGTAGATATTGGCATAGAGAAGGCAGCAGACACCCCCACTCGATAGCGGCAGCAACTGAGACGCCTACAGAGACGCTGATATTGGCTGAGACTTCGACTGAGGCGCCGACTGAGGCAGATAGGGGTAGATATAGGCATAGAGAATGCAGCAGACCCCCCAATGGACAGCGGCAGCGACTGAGACGCATTCAGAGATGCTGACAGAGGCAGCGACGCCGACTGAGACGCCGTCTGAGGCAGATAAGGGTAGATATAGGCATAGAAACGGCAGCAGACCCCCCAATCGAAAACGGCAGCGACTGAGACGCCTACAGAGACGTTGACATGAGGATGCGACGCCGACTGAGCGCCGACTGAGGCAGATAGGGGTAGATATAGGCATAGAGAAGGCAGCAGACCCCCCCAATCGAAAGCGGCAGCGACTGAGACGCCTAAAGAGACGCTGACAGGGGCTGCGACGCCGACTGAGGAAGATAGGGGTAGATATTGGCATAGAGAGACCAGCAGACCCCCCCAATTGACAGCGGCAGCGACTGAGACGCCTACAGAGACGCTGATATAGGCTGCGACGACGACTGAGACGTCAAATGAGGCTGATAGGGTTAGATTTAGGTATAGAGAAGGCAGCAGACCCCCCCAATCGAAAGCGGCAGCGACTGAGACGCCTAAAGAGACGCTGACAGAAGCTGCGACGCCGACAGAGGCTGCGACGCCGACTGAGGAAGATAGGGGTAGATATTGGCATAGAGAGACCAGCAGACCCCCCCAATTGACAGCGGCAGCGAGTGAGACGCATTCAGAGACGCTGACAGAGGCTGCGACGCCGACTGATTCGCGGACTGAGGCAGATAAGGGTAGATATAGGCTTAGAGAAGGCAGCAGACCGCCCAATCAACAGCGGCAACAAATGAGACGCCTACAGAAACGCTGACAGAGGCTGCGACGCCGACTGAGATGCCGACTGAGGCAGGTAGGGATAGATATAGGCATAGAGAAGCCAGCAGACCCCCCCATCGACAGCGGCAGCGACTGAGACGCCTACAGAGACGCTGAGTGAGACGCTGACTGAGGCAGATAGGGGTAGATATTGGCATAGAGAAAGCAGCAGACCCCCCAATCGACAGCGGCAGCGACTGAGATGCCGACATAGAAGTCTGACAGAGGCTGCGATGCCGACTGAGATGCCGACTGAGGCAGATAGGGGAGGAGATAGGCATAGAGGAGTCAGCAGACCCCCCAATCAACAGCGGCAGCGACTGAGACGCCTACAGAGACGCTGACATAGGCTGCGACGACGACTGAGACGTCAAATGAGGCTGATAGGGTTAGATTTAGGTATAGAGAAGGCAGCAGACCCCCCGATCGAAAGCGGCAGCGACTGAGTCGCCTACAGAAACGCTGACAGAGGCTGCGACGCCGACTGAGATGCCGACTGAGGCAGGTAGGGATAGATATAGGCATAGAGAAGCCAGCAGACCCCCCAATCGACAGCGGCACCGACTGAGACGCCTACAGAGACGCTGACTGAAACGCTGACTGAGGCAGATAGGGGTAGATATTGGCATAGAGAAAGCAGCAGACCCCCCAATCGACAGCGGCAGCGACTGAGACGCCGACATAGACGCTGACAGAGGCTGCGATGTCGACTGAGACGCCGACTGAGGCAGATAGGGGTAGATATAGGCATACAGAAGGCATCAGACCCGCCAATCGACAGCGGCAGCGACTGAGACACTTGCAGAGACGCTGACAGAGGCTGCGAAGCCGACTGAGGCGCCGACTGAGGCAGATAGTGGAAGAGATAGGCATAGAGGAGTCAGCAGACCCCCCCAATCAACAGCGGCAGCGACTGAGACGCCTACAGAGACGCTGACTGAAACGCTGACTGAGGCAGATAGGGGTAGATATTGGCATAGAGAAAGCAGCAGACCCCCCAATCGACAGCGGCAGCGACTGAGACGCCGACATAGACGCTGACAGAGGCTGCGACGCCGACTGAGATGCCGACTGAGGCAGGTAGGGATAGATATAGGCATAGAGAAGCCAGCAGACCCCCCAATCGACAGCGGCAGCGACTGAAACGCCTACAGAGACGCTGACTGAGACGCCGACTGAGGCAGATAGGGGTAGATATAGGCATAGAGAAAGCAGCAGACAACCCAATCGACAGCGGCAACAACTGAGACGCATACAGAGACGCTGAAAGTGGCTGCGACGCCGACTGAGATGCCGACTGAAGCAGATAGGGGTAGATATTGGCATAGAGAAGGTAGCAAACCCCCCAATCGACAGCGGCAGCGACTGAGACGCCTACAGAGACGCTGATATAGGCAGAGCCGTCGACTTCTACGCTAACTGAGGCAGATAGGGGTAGATATAGGCTTAGAGAAGGCAGCAGACCCCCCAATCGACAGCGGCAACAAATGAGACGCCTACAGAAACGCTGACAGAGGCTGCGACGCCGACTGAGGCAGATAGGGGTAGATATTGGCATAGAGAGACCAGCAGACCCCCAATCGACAGCGGCAGCGACTGAGACGCCTACAGAGACGCTGACTGAGACGCTGACTGAGGCAGATAGTGGTAGATATAGGCATAGAGAAGGCATCAGACCCGCCAATCGACAGCGGCAGCGACTGAGACACCTGCAGAGACGCTGACAGAGGCTGCGAAGCCGACTGAGGCGCCGACTGAGGCAGATAGTGGAAGAGATAGGCATAGAGGAGTCAGCAGACCCCCCCAATCAACAGCGGCAGCGACTGAGACGCCTACAGAGACGCTGACTGAGGCAGATAGGGGTAGATATTGGCATAGAGAGACCAGTAGACCCCCCCAATCGACAGCGGCAGCGACTGAAACGCATTCAGAGACGCTGGCAGAGGCTGCGACGCCGACTGATTCGCGGACTGAGGCAGATAAGGGTAGATGTAGGCTTAGAGAAGGCAGCAGACCCCCCAATCGACAGCGGCAACAAATGAGACGCCTACAGAGACGCTGACAGAGGCTGCGACGCCGACTGAGGCAGATAGGGGTAGATATTGGCATAGAGAGACCAGCAGACCCCCCAATCGACAGCGGCAGCGACTGAGACGTCTACAGAGACGCTGACAGAGGGTGCGACGCTGACAGAGGAAGCAACGCCGACTGAGACGCCGACTGAGGCAGAGAGGGGTAGACATAGGCATAGAGAAGGCAGCAGACCCCCCAATCGACAGCGGCAGCGACTGAGACGCCTACAGAGACGCTGACTGAGACGCTGACTGAGGCAGATAGTGGTAGATATAGGCATAGAGAAGGCATCAGACCCGCCAATCGACAGCGGCAACGACGCATTCAG
Source organism: Clusia tigrina (assembly GCA_920105625.2). Taxonomy (NCBI): domain Eukaryota; kingdom Metazoa; phylum Arthropoda; class Insecta; order Diptera; family Clusiidae; genus Clusia; species Clusia tigrina. The sequence continues at coordinate 77,510,437 of OV050031.1, read as the reverse complement.
AGACGCTGACAGAGGCTGCGACGCCGACTGAGACGCCGACTGAGGCAGCAGACCCCCCCAATCGACAGCGGAAGCGACTGAGACGCCTACAGAGACGCTGACAGAGGGTGCGACGCTGACAGAGGCAACAACGCCGACTTAGACGCCGACTGAGGCAGAGAGGGGTAGACATAGGCATAGAGAAGGCAGCAGACCCCCCAATCGACAGCGGCAACAACTGAGTCGCCTACAGAGACGCTGACAGAGGCTGAGAAGCCCACTGTGACGCCGACTGAGGTAGGAGTAGATATAGGCATAGACAAGGCAGCAGTCCCCCCAATCGACAGCGGCAGCGACTGAAACGCCTACAGAGACGCTGACAGAGGCTGCGATGCCGACTGAGGCAGAGATGGTTAGACATAGGCATAGATAAAGCAGCAGACAACCCAATCGACAGCGGCAACAACTGAGACGCCTACAGAGACGCTGCTAGAGGCTGCAACGCCGACTGAGATGCCGACGGAGGCAGATAGAGGTAAATATAGGCATATAGGCCTATATTTACCCCGACTGAGGCAGAGAGGGGTAAATATAGGCTTAGAGAAGGCAGCAGACCCCCCAATCGACAGCGGCAGCGACTGAGACGGCTGCAGAGACGCTGAAAGAGGCTGCGACGCTGACAGAGGCTGCGACTGAGGCAGGTAGGGGTAGATATAGGCATAGAGATGGCAGCAGACCCCCCAATCGACAGCGGCAGCGACTGAGACGCCTACAGAGACGCTGACAGAGGGTGCGACGCTGACTGAGACGCTGACTGAGACGCCGACTGAGGCAGATAGGGGTAGATATAGGCGTAGAGAGAGCAGCAGACCCCCCCCCAATCGACAGCCGTAGCGACTGAGACGCCTACAGAGACGCTGACAGAGGGTGCAACGCTGACAGAGGCAGCAACGCCGACTGAGACGCCGACTGAGGCAGAGAGGGGTAGATATAGGCATAGAGAAGGCAGCAGACCCCCCAATCGACAGCGGCAGCGACTGAGACGCCTACAGAGACGCTGACAGAGGGTGCGACGCTGACAGAGGCAGCAACGCCGACTGAGACGCCGACTGAGGCAGAGAGGGGTAGACATAGGCATAGAGAAGGCAGCAGACCCCCCAATCGACAGCGGCAACAACTGATTCGCCTACAGAGAAGCTGACAGAGGCTGAGAAGCCGACTGTGACACCTACTCAGGCAGGTTGGAGTAGATATAGGCATAGAGAAGGCAGCAGACCCCCCAATCGACAGCGGCAGCGACTGAAACGCCTACAGAGACGCTGACAGAGGCTGCGATGCCGACTGAGGCAGAGATGGTTAGACATAGGCATAGATAAAGCAGCAGACAATCCAATCGACAACGGCAACAACTGAGACGCCTACAGAGACGCTGATAGAGGCTGCAAGCCGACTGAGATGCCGACTGACGCAGATAGAGGTAAATATAGGCATATAGAAGGCAGCAGACCCCCCAATCGACAGCGGTAGCGACTGAGACGCCGACAGAGACGCTGACAGAGGCTGCGACGCCGACTGAGACCCCGACTGAGGCAGAGAGGGGTAAATATAGGCTTAAAAAAGGCAGCAGACCCCCCAAACGACAGCGGCAGCGACTGAGACGGCTACAGAGACGCTGAAAGAGGCTGCGACGCTGACAGAGGCTGCGACTGAGGCAGGTAGGGGTAGATATAGGCATAGAGAAGGCAGCAGACTCCTCAATCGACAGTGGCAGCGACTGAGATGCCTACAGAGACGCTGACAGAGGGTGCGACGCTGACTGAGACGCTGACTGAGCCAGATAGGGGTAGATATTGGCATAGAGAAGGCAGCAGACCTGCAGAAACGCTGACAGCGGCTGCGAAGCCGACTGTGGCGCCGACTGAGGCAGATAGGGGTAGATATTGGCATAGAGAGAGCAGCAGACCCCCCAATCGACAGCGGCAGCGACTGAGACGCCTACAGAGACGCTGACAGAGGGTGCGACGCTGACAGAGGCTGCGACGCTGACTGAGACGCCGACTGAGGCAGATAGGGGTAGATATAGGCATAGAGAAGGCAGCAGACAACCCAATCGACAGCGGCAACAACTGAGACGCATACAGAGACGCTGAAAGAGGCTGCGACACCGACTGAGACGCCGACTAACGCAGATAGGGGTAGATATAGGCTTAGAGAATGCAGCAGACCCCCCAATCAAAAGCGGCAGCTACTGCGACGCCTACAGAGACGCTTACAGAGGCTGCGACGCCGACTGAGACGTCGACTAAGGCAGATAGGGTTAGATATAGGCATAGAGAAGCCAGCAGACCCCCAATCGACAGCGGCAGCGACTGAGACGCCTACAGAGACGCTGACAGAGGTTGCGACGCCGACTGAGATGCCGACTGAGGCAGATAGGGGTAAATATAGGCATAGAGAAGGCAGCAGACCCCCCAGTCGACAGCGGCAGCGACTGAGACGCCTGGAGAGACGCTGACGGAGGCTGCGACGCTGACAGAGGCTGCGACGACGACTGAGACGCCGACTGAGGCAGAGAGGGTTAGACATAGGCATAGAGAAGGCAGCAGACCCCCCAATCGGCAGCGGCAGCGACTGAGACGTCTACAGAGACTCCTGACAGAGGCTGCGATGTCGACTGAGACGCCGACTGAGGCAGATAGGGGTAGATATAGGCATAGAGAAGGCATCAGACCCGCCAATCGACAGCGGCAGCGACTGAGACGCCTACAGAGACGCTGACTGAGACGCCGACTGAGGCAGATACGGGTAGATATAGGCATAGAGAAGGCAGCAGACAACCCAATCGACAGCGGCAACAACAGAGACGCATACAGAAACGCTGAAAGTGGCTGCGACGCCGACTGAGATGCCGACTGAGGTAGATATTGGCATAGAGAAGGTAGCAAACCCCCCAATCGACAGCGGCAGCGACTGAGACGCCTACAGAGACGCGGACAGAGGCTGCGACGCTGACAGAGGCTGCGACGCCGACTGAGAGGCCGACTGAGGCAGAGAGGGGTAGATATTGGCATAAAGAAGGTAGCAAACCCCCCAATCGACAGCGGCAGCGACTGAGACGCCTACAGAGACGCTGATATAGGCAGAGCCGTCGACTGAGACGCCGACTGAGGCAGATAGGGGTAGATATAGGCTTAGAGAAGGCCGCAGACCCCCAATCGACAGCGGCAACAAATGAGACGCCTACAGAAACGCTGACAGAGGCTGCGACGCCGACTGAGATGCCTACTGAGGCAGGTAGGGATAGATATAGGCATAGAGAAGCCAGCAGACCCCCCAATCGACAGCGGCAGCGACTGAGACGCCTACAGAGACGCTGACTGAGACGCTGACTGAGGCAGATAGGGGTAGATATTGGCATAGAGAAAGCAGCAGACCCCCCAATCGACAGCGGCAGCGCCTGAGACGCCTACAGAGACGCTGAGTGAGACGCTGACTGAGGCAGATAGGGGTAGATATTGGCATAGAGAAAGCAGCAGACCCCCCAATCGACAGCGGCAGCGACTGAGACGCCGACATAGAAGTCTGACAGAGGCTGCGATGCCGACTGAGATGCCGACTGAGGCAGATAGGGGAGGAGATAGGCATAGAGGAGTCAGCAGACCCCCCAATCAACAGCGGCAGCGACTGAGACGCCTACAGAGACGCTGACATAGGCTGCGACGACGACTGAGACGTCAAATGAGGCTGATAGGGTTAGATTTAGGTATAGAGAAGGCAGCAGACCCCCCGATCGAAAGCGGCAGCGACTGAGTCGCCTAAAGAGACGCTGACAGAGGCTGCGACGCCGACTGAGGAAGATAGGGGTAGATATTGGCATAGAGAAGGTAGCAAACCCCCCAATCGACAGCGGCAGCGACTGAGACGCCTACAGATACGCTGACAGAGGCTGCGACGCCGACAGAGGCTGCGACGCCGACTGAGGAAGATAGGGGTAGATATTGGCATAGAGAGACCAGCAGACCCCCCCCAATTGACAGCGGCAGCGAGTGAGACGCATTCAGAGACGCTGACAGAGGCTGCGACGCCGACTGATTCGCGGACTGAGGCAGATAAGGGTAGATATAGGCTTAGAGAAGGCAGCAGACCGCCCAATCGACAGCGGCAACAAATGAGACGCCTACAGAAACGCTGACAGAGGCTGCGACGCCGACTGAGATGCCGACTGAGGCAGGTAGGGATAGATATAGGCATAGAGAAGCCAGCAGACCCCCCCATCGACAGCGGCAGCGACTGAGACGCCTACAGAGACGCTGAGTGAGACGCTGACTGAGGCAGATAGGGGTAGATATTGGCATAGAGAAAGCAGCAGACCCCCCAATCGACAGCGGCAGCGACTGAGACGCCGACATAGAAGTCTGACAGAGGCTGCGATGCCGACTGAGATGCCGACTGAGGCAGATAGGGGAAGAGATAGGCATAGAGGAGTCAGCAGACCCCCCAATCAACAGCGGCAGCGACTGAGACGCCTACAGAGACGCTGACATAGGCTGCGACGACGACTGAGACGTCAAATGAGGCTGATAGGGTTAGATTTAGGTATAGAGAAGGCAGCAGACCCCCCGATCGAAAGCGGCAGCGACTGAGGCGCCTAAAGAGACGCTGACAGAGGCTGCGACGCCGACTGAGGAAGATAGGGGTAGATATTGGCATAGAGAGACCAGCAGACCCCCCCAATTGACAGCGGCAGCGAGTGAGACGCATTCAGAGACGCTGACAGAGGCTGCGACGCCGACTGATTCGCGGACTGAGGCAGATAAGGGTAGATATAGGCTTAGAGAAGGCAGCAGACCCCCCAATCGACAGCGGCAACAAATGAGACGCCTACAGAAACGCTGACAGAGGCTGCGACGCCGACTGAGATGCCGACTGAGGCAGGTAGGGATAGATATAGGCATAGAGAAGCCAGCAGACCCCCCAATCGACAGCGGCAGCGACTGAGACGCCTACAGAGACGCTGACTGAAACGCTGACTGAGGCAGATAGGGGTAGATATTGGCATAGAGAAAGCAGCAGACCCCCCAATCGACAGCGGCAGCGACTGAGACGCCGACATAGACGCTGACAGAGGCTGCGATGTCGACTGAGACGCCGACTGAGGCAGATAGGGGTAGATATAGGCATACAGAAGGCATCAGACCCGCCAATCGACAGCGGCAGCGACTGAGACACTTGCAGAGACGCTGACAGAGGCTGCGAAGCCGACTGAGGCGCCGACTGAGGCAGATAGTGGAAGAGATAGGCATAGAGGAGTCAGCAGACCCCCCAATCAACAGCGGCAGCGACTGAGACGCCTACAGAGACGCTGACATAGGCTGCGACGCCGACTGAGACGTCGAATGAGGCAAATAGGGTTAGATATAGGTATAGAGAAGGCAGCAGACCCCCCAATCGACAGCGGCAGCGACTGAAACGCCTACAGAGACGCTGACTGAGACGCCGACTGAGGCAGATAGGGGTAGATATAGGCATAGAGAAAGCAGCAGACAACCCAATCGACAGCGGCAACAACTGAGACGCATACAGAGACGCTGAAAGTGGCTGCGACGCCGACTGAGATGCCGACTGAAGCAGATAGGGGTAAATATTGGCATAGAGAAGGTAGCAAACCCCCCAATCGACAGCGGCAGCGACTGAGACGCCTACAGAGTCGCTGATATAGGCAGAGCCGTCGACTGATACGCTAACTGAGGCAGATAGGGGTAGATATAGGCTTAGAGAAGGCAGCAGACCCCCCAATCGACAGCGGCAACAAATGAGACGCCTACAGAAACGATGACAGAGGCTGCGACGCCGACTGAGATGCCGACTGAGGCAGGTAGGGATAGATATAGGCATAGAGAAGCCAGCAGACGTCCCAATCGACAGCGGCAGCGACTGAGACGCCTACAGAGACGCTGACTGAGACGCTGACTGAGGCAGATAGGGGTAGATATTGGCATAGAGAAAGCAGCAGACCCCCCAATCGACAGCGGCAGCGACTGAGACGCCGACATAGACGCTGACAGAGGCTGCGACGTCGACTGAGACGCCGACTGAGGCAGATAGGGGTAGATATAGGCATAGAGAAGGCATCAGACCCGCCAATCGACAGCGGCAGCGACTGAGACACCTGCAGAGACGCTGACAGAGGGTGCGACGCTGACAGAGGAAGCAACGCCGACTGAGACGCCGACTGAGGCAGAGAGGGGTAGACATAGGCATAGAGAAGGCAGCAGACCCCCCAATCGACAGCGGCAGCGACTGAGACGCCTACAGAGACGCTGACTGAGACGCTGACTGAGGCAGATAGTGGTAGATATAGGCATAGAGAAGGCATCAGACCCGCCAATCGACAGCGGCAACGACGCATTCAGAGACGCCGACAGAGGCTGCGACGCCGACTGAGACGCCGACTGAGGCAGCAGACCCCCCCAATCGACAGCGGAAGCGACTGAGACGCCTACAGAGACGCTGACAGAGGGTGCGACGCTGACAGAGGCAACAACGCCGACTTAGACGCCGACTGAGGCAGAGAGGGGTAGACATAGGCATAGAGAAGGCAGCAGACCCCCCAATCGACAGAGGCAACAACTGAGTCGCCTACAGAGACGCTGACAGAGGCTGAGAAGCCCACTGTGACGCCGACTGAGGTAGGAGTAGATATAGGCATAGACAAGGCAGCAGTCCCCCCAATCGACAGCGGCAGCGACTGAAACGCCTACAGAGACGCTGACAGAGGCTGCGATGCCGACTGAGGCAGAGATGGTTAGACATAGGCATAGATAAAGCAGCAGACAACCCAATCGACAGCGGCAACAACTGAGACGCCTACAGAGACGCTGCTAGAGGCTGCAACGCCGACTGAGATGCCGACGGAGGCAGATAGAGGTAAATATAGGCATATAGGCCTATATTTACCCCGACTGAGGCAGAGAGGGGTAAATATAGCCTTAGAGAAGGCAGCAGACCCCCCAATCGACAGCGGCAGCGACTGAGACGGCTGCAGAGACGCTGAAAGAGGCTGCGACGCTGACAGAGGCTGCGACTGAGGCAGGTAGGGGTAGATATAGGCATAGAGATGGCAGCAGACCCCCCAATCGACAGCGGCAGCGACTGAGACGCCTACAGAGACGCTGACAGAGGGTGCGACGCTGACTGAGACGCCGACTGAGACGCCGACTGAGGCAGAGAGGGGTAGATATAGGCATAGAGAAGGCAGCAGACCCCCCAATCGACAGCGGCAGCGACTGAGACGCCTACAGAGACGCTGACAGAGGGTGCGACGCTGACAGAGGCAGCAACGCCGACTGAGACGCCGACTGAGGCAGAGAGGGGTAGACATAGGCATAGAGAAGGCAGCAGACCCCCCAATCGACAGCGGCAACAACTGATTCGCCTACAGAGAAGCTGACAGAGGCTGAGAAGCCGACTGTGACGCCTACTGAGGCAGGTTGGAGTAGATATAGGCATAGAGAAGGCAGCAGACCCCCCAATCGACAGCGGCAGCGACTGAAACGCCTACAGAGACGCTGACAGAGGCTGCGATGCCGACTGAGGCAGAGATGGTTAGACATAGGCATAGATAAAGCAGCAGACAATCCAATCGACAACGGCAACAACTGAGACGCCTACAGAGACGCTGATAGAGGCTGCAAGCCGACTGAGATGCCGACTGACGCAGATAGAGGTAAATATAGGCATATAGAAGGCAGCAGACCCCCCAATCGACAGCGGTAGCGACTGAGACGCCGACAGAGACGCTGACAGAGGCTGCGACGCCGACTGAGACCCCGACTGAGGCAGAGAGGGGTAAATATAGGCTTAGAGAAGGCAGCAGACCCCCCAAACGACAGCGGCAGCGACTGAGACGGCTACAGAGACGCTGAAAGAGGCTGCGACGCTGACAGAGGCTGCGACTGAGGCAGGTAGGGGTAGATATAGGCATAGAGAAGGCAGCAGACCTGCAGAAACGCTGACAGCGGCTGCGAAGCCGACTGTGGCGCCGACTGAGGCAGATAGGGGAAGAGATAGGCATAGAAGAGTCAGCAGACCCCCAATCAAGAGCGGCAGCGACTGAGACGCCTACAGAGACGCTGACAGAGGCTGCGACGCCGACTGAGGCAGATAGGGGTAGATATTGGCATAGAGAGAGCAGCAGACCCCCCAATCGACAGCGGCAGCGACTGAGACGCCTACAGAGACGCTGACAGAGGGTGCGACGCTGACAGAGGCTGCGACGCTGACTGAGACGCCGACTGAGGCAGATAGGGGTAGATATAGGCATAGAGAAGGCAGCAGACAACCCAATCGACAGCGGCAACAACTGAGACGCATACAGAGACGCTGAAAGAGGCTGCGACACCGACTGAGACGCCGACTAACGCAGATAGGGGTAGATATAGGCTTAGAGAATGCAGCAGACCCCCCAATCAAAAGCGGCAGCTACTGCGACGCCTACAGAGACGCTTACAGAGGCTGCGACGCCGACTGAGACGTCGACTAAGGCAGATAGGGTTAGATATAGGCATAGAGAAGCCAGCAGACCCCCCAATCGACAGCGGCAGCGACTGAGACGCCTACAGAGACGCTGACAGAGGTTGCGACGCCGACTGAGATGCCGACTGAGGCAGATAGGGGTAAATATAGGCATCGAGAAGGCAGCAGACCCCCCAGTCGACAGCGGCAGCGACTGAGACGCCTGGAGAGACGCTGACGGAGGCTGCGACGCTGACAGAGGCTGCGACGACGACTGAGACGCCGACTGAGGCAGAGAGGGTTAGACATAGGCATAGAGAAGGCAGCAGACCCCCCAATCGGCAGCGGCAGCGACTGAGACGTCTACAGAGACTCCAGACAGAGGCTGCGATGTCGACTGAGACGCCGACTGAGGCAGATAGGGGTAGATATAGGCATAGAGAAGGCATCAGACCCGCCAATCGACAGCGGCAGCGACTGAGACGCCTACAGAGACGCTGACTGAGACGCCGACTGAGGCAGATAGGGGTAGATATAGGCATAGAGAAGGCAGCAGACAACCCAATCGACAGCGGCAACAACTGAGACGCATACAGAGACGCTGAAAGTGGCTGCGACGCCGACTGAGATGCCGACTGAGGAAGATAGGGGTAGATATTGGCATAGAGAAGGTAGCAAACCCCCCAATCGACAGCGGCAGCGACTGAGACGCCTACAGAGACGCGGACAGAGGCTGCGACGCTGACAGAGGCTGCGACGCCGACTGAGAGGCCGACTGAGGCAGAGAGGGGTAGATATTGGCATAAAGAAGGTAGCAAACCCCCCAATCGACAGCGGCAGCGACTGAGACGCCTACAGAGACGCTGATATAGGCAGAGCCGTCGACTGAGACGCCGACTGAGGCAGATAGGGGTAGATATAGGCTTAGAGAAGGCCGCAGACCCCCAATCGACAGCGGCAACAAATGAGACGCCTACAGAAACGCTGACAGAGGCTGCGACGCCGACTGAGATGCCTACTGAGGCAGGTAGGGATAGATATAGGCATAGAGAAGCCAGCAGACCCCCCAATCGACAGCGGCAGCGACTGAGACGCCTACAGAGACGCTGACTGAGACGCTGACTGAGGCAGATAGGGGTAGATATTGGCATAGAGAAAGCAGCAGACCCCCCAATCGACAGCGGCAGCGCCTGAGACGCCGACATAGAAGTCTGACAGAGGCTGCGATGCCGACTGAGATGCCGACTGAGGCAGATAGGGGAAGAGATAGGCATAGAGGAGTCAGCAGACCCCCCAATCGACAGCGGCAGCGACTGAGACGCCTACAGAGACGCTGACTGACACGCCGACTGAGGCAGATAGGGGTAGATATAGGCATAGAGAAAGCAGCAGACAACCCAATCGACAGCGGCAACAACTGAGACGCATACAGAGACGCTGAAAGTGGCTGCGACGCCGACTGAGATGCCGACTGAAGCAGATAGGGGTAGATATTGGCTTAGAGAAGGTAGCAAACCCCCCAATCGACAGCGGCAGCGACTGAGACGCCTACAGAGTCGCTTATATAGGCAGAGCCGTCGACTGAGACGCTAACTGAAGCAGATAGGGGTAGATATAGGCTTAGAGAAGGCAGCAGACCTCCAATCGACAGCGGCAACAAATGAGACGCCTACAGAAACGCTGACAGAGGCTGCGACGCCGACTGAGATGCCGACTGAGGCAGGTAGGGATAGATATAGGCATAGAGAAGCCAGCAGACCCCCCCAATCGACAGCGGCAGCGACTGAGACGCTGACTGAGACGCTGACTGAGGCAGATAGGGGTAGATATTGGCATAGAGAAAGCAGCAGACCCCCCAATCGATAGCGGCAGCGACTGAGACGCCGACATAGACGCTGACAGAGGCTGCGATGTCGACTGAGACGCCGACTGAGGCAGATAGGGGTAGATATAGGCATAGAGAAGGCATCAGACCCGCCAATCGACAGCGGCAGCGACTCAGACACCTGCAGAGACGCTGACAGAGGCTGCGACGCCGACTGAGACGTCGAATGAGGCAGATAGGGTTAGATATAGGTATAGAGAAGGCAGCAGACCCCCCCAATCAACAGCGGCAGCGACTGAGACGCCTAAAGAGACGCTGACAGAGGCTGCGACGATGACTGAGGCAGATAGGGGTAGATATTGGCATAGAGAGACCAGCAGACCCCCCAATCGACAGCGGCAGCGACTGAGACGCATTCAGAGACGCTGACAGAGGCTGCGACGCCGACTGATTCGCGGACTGAGGCAGATAAGGGTAGATATAGGCTTAGAGAAGGCAGCAGACCCCCCAATCGACAGCGGCAACAAATGAGACGCCTACAGAGACGCTGACAGAGGCTGCGACGCCGACGGAGATGCCGACTGAGGCAGGTAGGTATAGATATAGGCATAGAGAAACCAGCAGACCCCCCAATCGACAGCGGCAGCGACTGAGACGCGTACAGAGACGCTGACAGAGACGCTGACAGAGACGCTGACTGAGGCAGATCGGGGTAGATATTGGCATAGAGAAAGCAGCAGACCCCCAATCGACAGCGGCACCGACTGAGACGCCGACCTAGACGCTGACAGAGGTTGCGATGCCGACTGAGACGCCGACTGAGGCAGATAGGTGAAGAGATAGGCATAGAGGAGTCAGCAGACCCCCCAATCAACAGTGGCAGCGACTGAGACGCCTACAGAGACGCTGAGATAGGCTGCGACGCCGACTGAGACGTCGAATGAGGCAGATAGAGTTAGATATAGGTATAGAGAAGGCAGCAGACCCCCCAATCGACACCGGCAGCGACTGAGACCCCTACAGAGACGCTGACAGAGGCTGCGACGCCGACTGAGACGCTGACTGAGGCAGATCGGGGTAGATATAGGCATAGAGAAGGCATCAGACCCGTCAATCGACAGCGGCAGCGACTGAGACACCTGCAGAGACGCTGACAGAGGCTGCGAAGCCGGCTGTGGCGCCGACTGCGGCAGATAGGTGAAGAGATAGGCATAGAGGAGTCAGCAGACCCCCCAATCAACAGCGGCAGCGACTGAGACGCCTACAGAGACGCTGAGATAGGCTGCGACGCCGACTGAGACGTCGAATGAGGCAGATAGGGTTAGATATAGGTATAGAGAAGGCAGCAGACCCCCCCATCGACAGCGGCAGCGACTGAGACCCCAACAGAGACGCTGACAGAGGCTGCGACGCCGACTGAGGCAGATAGGGGTAGATATTGGCATAGAGAGACCAGCAGACCCCCCCAATCGACAGCGGCAGCGACTGACACGTCTACAGAGACGCTGACTGAGACGCTGACTGAGGCAGATAGTGGTAGATATAGGCATAGAGAAGGCATCAGACCCGCCAATCGACAGCGGCAACGACGCATTCAGAGACGCTGACAGAGGCTGCGACGCCGACTGAGATGCCGACTGAGGCAGCAGACCCCCCCCAATCGACAGCGGCAGCGACTGCGACGCCTACAGAGACGCTGACAGTGGGTGCGACGCTGACAGAGGCAACAACGCCGATTTAGACGCCGACTGAGGCAGAGAGGGGTAGACATAGGCATAGAGAAGGCAGCAGACCCCCCAATCGACAGCGGCAACAACTGAGACGCCTACAGAGACGCTGACAGAGGCTGAGAAGCCCACTGTGACGCCGACTGAGGTAGGAGTAGATATAGGCATAGACAATTCAGCAGTCCCCCCAATCGACAGCGGCAGCGACTGAATCGCCTACAGAGACGCTGATAGAGGCTGCAGCGCCGACTGAGATGCCGACGGAGGCACATAGAGGTAAATATAGGCATATAGAAGGCAGCAGACCCCCCAATCGACAGCGGATGCGACTGAGACGCCGACAGAGACGCTAACAGAGGCTGCGACGCCGACTGAGACCCCGACTGAGGCAGAGAGGGGTAAATATAAGCTTAGAGAAGGCAGCAGACCCCCCAATCCACCTCTGCAGCGACTGAGACGGCTACAGAGACGCTGAAAGAAGCTGCGACGCTGACAGAGGCTGCGACTGAGGCAGGTAGGGATAGATATAGGCATAGAGAAGGCAGCAGACCCCTCAATCGACAGCGGCAGCGACTGAGATGCCTACAGAGACGCTGACAGAGGGTGCGACGCTGCCTGAGACGCTGACTGAGCCAGATAGGGGTAGATATTGGCATAGAGAAGGCAGCAGACCTGCAGAAACGCTGACAGTGGCTGCGAAGCCGACTGTGGCGCCGACTGACGCAGATAGGGGAAGAGATAGGCATAGAGCAGTCAGCAGACCCCCCAATCAAGAGCGGCAGCGACTGAGACGCCTACAGAGACGCTGACAGAGGCTGCGACGCCGACTGAGGCAGATAGGGGTAGATATTGGCATAGAGAGAGCAGCAGACCCCCAATCGACAGTGGCAGCGACTGAGACGCCTACAGAGACGCTGACAGAGGGTGCGACGCTGACAGAGGCTGCGACGACGACTGAGCTGCCGACTGAGGCAGAGAGGGTTAGACATAGGCATAGAGAAGGCAGCAGACAACCGAATCGACGGCGGCAACAACTGAGACGCCCACAGAGACGTTGATAGAGGCTCCGACGCCGACTGAGATGCCGACTGAGGCAGATAGGAGTAAATATAGGCATAGAAAAGGCAGCAGACCCCCCAATCGGCAGCGGCTGCGACTGAGACGCCGACAGAGACGCTGACAGAGGCTGCGACACCGACTGAGACGCCGACTGACGCAGATAGGGGTAGATATGGGCTTAGAGAATGCAGCAGACCCCCCAATCAAAAGCGGCAGCTACTGCGCGCCTACAAAGACGCTGACAGAGGCTGCGACGCCGACTGAGATGCCGACTGAGGCAGATAGGGGTAAATATAGGCATAGAGAAGGCAGCAGACCCCCCAATCGACAGCGGCAGCGACTGAGACGCCGACTGAGGCAGAGATGGTTAGACATAGGCATAGAGAAGGCAGCAGACCCCCCAATCGACAGCGGCAGCGACTGAGACGTCTACAGAGACGCTGACAGAGGCTGCGATGTCGACTGAGACGCCGACTGAGGCAGATAGGGGTAGATATAGGCATAGAGAAGGCATCAGACCCGCCAATCGACAGCGGCAGCGACTGAGACGCCTACAGAGACGCCGACTGACACGCCGACTGAGCCAGATAAGGGTAGATATAGGCATAGAGAAGGCAGCAGACAACCCAATCGACAGCGGCAACAAATGAGACGCCTACAGAGACGCTGACAGAGGGTGCGACGCTGACAGAGGCTGCGACGACGACTGAGCTGCCGACTGAGGCAGAGAGGGTTAGACATAGGCATAGAGAAGGCAGCAGACAACCGAATCGACAGCGGCAACAACTGAGACGCCCACAGAGACGCTGAAAGTGGCTGCGACGCCGACTGAGATGCCGACTGAGGCAGATAGGGGTAGATATTGGCATAGAGAAGGTAGCAAACCCCCCAATCGACAGCGGCAGCGACTGAGACGCCTACAGAGACGCTGATATACGCAGAGCCGTCGACTGAGACGCCGACTGAGGCAGATAGGGGTAGATATAGGCTTAGAGAAGGCAGCAGACCCCCCCAATCGACAGCGGCAACAAATGAGACGCCTACAGAAACGCTGACAGAGGCTGCGACGCCGACTGAGACGTCGACTGAGGCAGATAGGGTTAGATATAGGCATAGAGAAGGCAGCAGACCCCCCAATCGACAGCGGCAGCGACTGAGACGTCTACGGAGACGCTGACAGAGGCTGCGACGCCGACTGATTTGCCGACTGAGGCAGATAGGGGTAAATATAGGCATAGAGAAGGCAGCAGACCCCCCAATCGACAGCGGCAGCGACTGAGACGCCTGCAGAGACGCTGACAGAGGCTGCGACGCTGCCAGAGGCTGCGACGCTGCCAGAGGCTGCGAAGACGACTGAGACGCCGACTGAGGCAGAGAGGGTTAGACATAGGCATAGAGAAGGCAGCAGACCCCCCAATCGACAGCGGCAACAAATGAGACGCCTACAGAAACGCTGACAGAGGCTGCGACGCCGACTGAGATGCCGACTGAGGCAGGTAGGGATAGATATAGGCATAGAGAAGCCAGCAGACCCCCCAATCGACAGCGGCAGCGACTGAGACGCCTACAGAGACGCTGACTGAGACGCCGACTGAGGCAGATAGGGGTAGATATAGGCATAGAGAAGGCAGCAGACAACCCAACCGACAGCGGTAACAACTGAGACGCATACAGAGACGCTGAAAGTGGCTGCGACGCCGACTGAGATGCCGACTGAGGCAGATAGGGGTAGATATTGGCATAGAGAAGGTAGCAAACCCCCCAATCGACAGCGGCAGCGACTGAGACGCCTACAGAGACGCTGATATGGGCAGAGCCGTCGACTGAGACGCCGACTGAGGCAGATAGGGGTAGATATAGGCTTAGAGAAGGCAGCAGACCCCCCAATCGACAGCGGCAACAAATGAGACGCCTACAGAAACGCTGACACAGGCTGCGACGCCGACTGAGATGCCGACTGAGGCAGGTAGGGATAGATATAGGCATAGAGAAGCCAGCAGACCCCCCAATCGACAGCGGCAGCAACTGAGACGCCTACAGAGACGCTGACTGAGACGCTGACTGAGGCAGATAGGGGTAGATATTGGCATAGAGAAAGCAGCAGACCCCCCAATCGACAGCGGCAGCGACTGAGACGCCGACATAGACGCTGACAGAGGCTGCGATGTCGACTGAGACGTCGACTGAGGCAGATAGGGGTAGATATAGGCATAGAGAAGGCATCAGACCAGCCAATCGACAGCGGCAGCTACTGAGACACCTGCAGAGACGCTGACAGAGGCTGCGAAGCCGACTGAGGCGCCGACTGAGGCAGATAGGGGAAGATATAGGCATAGAGGAGTCAGCAGACCCCCCAATCAACAGCGGAAGCGACTGAGACGCCTACAGAGACGCTGACATAGGCTGCGACGCCGACTGAGACGTCGAGTGAGGCAGATAGGGTTAGATATAGGTGTAGAAAAGGCAGCAGGCCCCCCCAATCGACAGCGGCAGCGACTGAGACGCCTAAAGAGACGCTGACAGAGGCTGCGACGATGACTGAGGCAGATAGGGGTAGATATTGGCATAGAGAGACCAGCAGACCCCCCAATCGACAGCGGCAGCGACTGAGACGCATTCAGAGACGCTGACAGAGGCTGCGACGCCGACTGATTCGCGGACTGAGGCAGATAATGGTAGATATAGGCTTAGAGAAGGCAGCAGACCCCCCAATCGACAGCGGCAACAAATGAGACGCCTACAGAGACGCTGACAGAGGCTGCGACGCCGACGGAGATGCCGACTGAGGCAGGTAGGGATAGATATAGGCATAGAGAAGCCAGCAGACCCCCCAATCGACAGCGGCAGCGACTGAGACGCGTACAGAGACGCTGACAGAGACGCTGACTGAGGCAGATAGGGGTAGATATAGGCATAGAGAAGGCAGCAGACAACCCAACCGACAGCGGTAACAACTGAGACGCATACAGAGACGCTGAAAGTGGCTGCGATGCCGACTGAGATGCCGACTGAGGCAGATAGGGGTAGATATTGGCATAGAGAAGGTAGCAAACCCCCCAATCGACAGCGGCAGCGACTGAGACGCCTACAGAGACGCTGATATGGGCAGAGCCGTCGACTGAGACGCCGACTGAGGCAGATAGGGGTAGATATAGGCTTAGAGAAGGCAGCAGACCCCCCAATCGACAGCGGCAACAAATGAGACGGCTACAGAAACGCTGACAGAGGCTGCGACGCCGACTGAGATGCCGACTGAGGAAGGTAGGGATAGATATAGGCATAGAGAAGCCAGCAGACCCCCCAATCGACAGCGGCAGCGACTGAGACGCCTACAGAGACGCTGACTGAGACGCTGACTGAGGCAGATAGGGGTAGATATTGGCATAGAGAAAGCAGCAGACCCCCCAATCGACAGCGGCAGCGACTGAGACGCCGACATAGACGCTGACAGAGGCTGCGAAGCCGACTGTGGCGCCGACTGAGGCAGATAGGGGTAGATATAGGCTTAGAGAAGGCAGCAGACCCCCCCAATCGACAGCGGCAACAAATGAGACGCCTACAGAAACGCTGACAGAGGCTGCGACGCCGACTGAGACGTCGACTGAGGCAGATAGGTTTAGATATAGGCATAGAGAAGGCAGCAGACCCCCCAATCGACAGCGGCAGCGACTGAGACGTCTACAGAGACGCTGACAGAGGCTGCGACGCCGACTGATATGCCGACTGAGGCAGATAGGGGTAAATATAGGCATAGAGAAGGCAGCAGACCCCCCAATCGACAGCGGCAGCGACTGAGACGCCTACAGAGACGCTGACAGAGGCTGCGACGCTGACAGAGGCTGCGACGCTGACAGAGGCTGCGACGACGACTGAGACGCCGACTGAGGCAGAGAGGGTTAGACATAGGCATAGAGAAGGCAGCAGACCCCCCAATCGACAGCGGCAACAAATGAGACGCCTACAGAAACGCTGACAGAGGCTGCGACGCCGACTGAGATGCCGACTGAGGCAGGTAGGGATAGATATAGGCATAGAGAAGCCAGCAGACCCCCCAATCGACAGCGGCAGCGACTGAGACGCCTACAGAGACGCTGACTGAGTCGCCGACTGAGGCAGATAGGGGTAGATATAGGCATAGAGAAGGCAGCAGACAACCCAACCGACAGCGGTAACAACTGAGACGCATACAGAGACGCTGAAAGTGGCTGCGATGCCGACTGAGATGCCGACTGAGGCAGATAGGGGTAGATATTGGCATAGAGAAGGTAGCAAACCCCCCAATCGACAGCGGCAGCGACTGAGACGCCTACAGAGACGCTGATATGGGCAGAGCCGTCGACTGAGACGCCGACTGAGGCAGATAGGGGTAGATATAGGCTTAGAGAAGGCAGCAGACCCCCCAATCGACAGCGGCAACAAATGAGACGGCTACAGAAACGCTGACAGAGGCTGCGACGCCGACTGAGATGCCGACTGAGGAAGGTAGGGATAGATATAGGCATAGAGAAGCCAGCAGACCCCCCAATCGACAGCGGCAGCGACTGAGACGCCTACAGAGACGCTGACTGAGACGCTGACTGAGGCAGATAGGGGTAGATATTGGCATAGAGAAAGCAGCAGACCCCCCAATCGACAGCGGCAGCGACTGAGACGCCGACATAGACGCTGACAGAGGCTGCGAAGCCGACTGTGGCGCCGACTGAGGCAGATAGGGGTAGATATAGGCATAGAGAAGGCAGCAGACCCCCCCAATCGACAGCGGCAACAAATGAGACGCCTACAGAGACGCTGACAGAGGCTGCGACGCCGACTGAGACGTCGACTGAGGCAGATAGGTTTAGATATAGGCATAGAGAAGGCAGCAGACCCCCCAATCGACAGCGGCAGCGACTGAGACGTCTACAGAGACGCTGACAGAGGCTGCGACGCCGACTGATATGCCGACTGAGGCAGATAGGGGTAAATATAGGCATAGAGAAGGCAGCAGACCCCCCAATCGACAGCGGCAGCGACTGAGACGCCTGCAGAGACGCTGACAGAGGCTGCGACGCTGACAGAGGCTGCGACGCTGACAGAGGCTGCGACGACGACTGAGACGCCGACTGAGGCAGAGAGGGTTAGACATAGGCATAGAGAAGGCAGCAGACCCCCCAATCGACAGCGGCAACAAATGAGACGCCTACAGAAACGCTGACAGAGGCTGCGACGCCGACTGAGATGCCGACTGAGGCAGGTAGGGATAGATATAGGCATAGAGAAGCCAGCAGACCCCCCAATCGACAGCGGCAGCGACTGAGACGCCTACAGAGACGCTGACTGAGTCGCCGACTGAGGCAGATAGGGGTAGATATAGGCATAGAGAAGGCAGCAGACAACCCAACCGACAGCGGTAACAACTGAGACGCATACAGAGACGCTGAAAGTGGCTGCGATGCCGACTGAGATGCCGACTGAGGCAGATAGGGGTAGATATTGGCATAGAGAAGGCAGCAGACCCCCCAATCGACAGCGGCAGCGACTGAGACGCCTACAGAGACGCTGATATGGGCAGAGCCGTCGACTGAGACGCCGACTGAGGCAGATAGGGGTAGATATAGGCTTAGAGAAGGCAGCAGACCCCCCAATCGACAGCGGCAACAAATGAGACGGCTACAGAAACGCTGACAGAGGCTGCGACGCCGACTGAGATGCCGACTGAGGAAGGTAGGGATAGATATAGGCATAGAGAAGCCAGCAGACCCCCCAATCGACAGCGGCAGCGACTGAGACGCCTACAGAGACGCTGACTGAGACGCTGACTGAGACGCTGACTGAGGCAGATAGGGGTAGATATTGGCATAGAGAAAGCAGCAGACCCCCCAATCGACAGCGGCAGCGACTGAGACGCCTACATAGACGCTGACAGAGGCTGCGATGTCGACTGAGACGTTGACTGAGGCAGATAGGGGTAGATATAGGCATAGAGAAGGCATCAGACCAGCCAATCGAAAGCGGCAGCGACTGAGACACCTGCAGAGACGCTGACAGAGGCTGCGAAGCCGACTGAGGCGCCGACTGAGGCAGATAGGGGAAGAGATAGGCATAGAGCAGTCAGCAGACCCCCCAATCAAGAGCGGCAGCGACTGAGACGCCTACAGAGACGCTGACAGAGGCTGCGACGCCGACTGAGGCAGATAGGGGTAGATATTGGCATAGAGAAGGCAGCAGAACTGCAGAAACGCTGACAGCGGCTACGAAGCCGACTGTGGCGCCGACTGACGCAGATAGGGGAAGAGATAGGCATAGAGCAGTCAGCAGACCCCCCAATCAAGAGCGGCAGCGACTGAGACGCCTACAGAGACGCTGACAGAGGCTGCGACGCCGACTGAGGCAGATAGGGGTAGATATTGGCATAGAGAGAGCAGCAGACCCCCAATCGACAGCGGCAGCGACTGAGACGCCTACAGAGACGCTGACAGAGGGTGCGACGCTGACAGAGGCTGCGACGACGACTGAGATGCCGACTGAGGCAGAGAGGGTTAGACATAGGCATAGAGAAGGCAGCAGACCTCCGAATCGACAGCGGCAACAACTGAGACGCCCGCAGAGACGTTGATAGAGGCTGCGACGCCGACTGAGGCAGATAGGAGTAAATATAGGCATAGAAAAGGCAGCAGAACCCCCAATCGACAGCGGCTGCGACTGAGACGCCGACAGAGACGCTGACAGAGGCTGCGACACCGACTGAGACGCCGACTGACGCAGATAGGGGTAGATATAGGCTTAGAGAATGCAGCAGACCCCCCAATCAAAAGCGGCAGCTACTGCGACGCCAACAGAGACGCTGACAGAGGTTGCGACGCCGACTGAGATGCCGACTGAGGCAGATAGGGGTAAATATAGGCATAGAGAAGGCAGCAGACCCCCCAATCGACAGCGGCAGCGACTGAGACGTCTACAGAGACGCTGACAGAGGCTGCGATGTCGACTGAGACGCCGACTGAGGCAGATAGGGGTAGATATAGGCATAGAGAAGGCATCAGACCCGCCAATCGACAGCGTCAGCGACTGAGACGCCTACAGAGGCGCTGACTGAGACGCCGACTGAGGCAGATAGAGTAGATATAGGCATAAAGAAGGCAGCAGACAACCCAATCGACAGCGGCAACAACTGAGACGCATACAGAGACGCTGAAAGTGGCTGCGACGCCGACTGAGATGCCGACTGAGGCAGATAGGGGTAGATATTGGCATAGAGAAGGTAGCAAACCCCCCAATCGACAGCGGCAGCGACTCAGACGCCTACAGAGACGCTGATATAGGCAGAGCCGTCGACTGAGACGCCGACTGAGGCAGATAGGGGTAGATATAGGCTTAGAGAAGGCAGCAGACCCCCCAATCGACAGCGGCAACAAATGAGACGCCTACAGAAACGCTGACAGAGGCTGCGACGCCGACTGAGACGTCGACTGAGGCAGATAGGGTTAGATATAGGCATAGAGAAGGCAGCAGACCCCCCAATCGACAGCGGCAGCGACTGAGACGTCTACGGAGACGCTGACAGAGGCTGCGACGCCGACTGATATGCCGACTGAGGCAGATAGGGGTAAATATAGGCATAGAGAAGGCAGCAGACCCCCCAATCGACAGCGGCAGCGACTGAGACGCCTGCAGAGACGCTGACAGAGGCTGCGACGCTGACAGAGGCTGCGACGCCGACTGAGATGCCGACTGAGGCAGGTAGGGATAGATATAGGCATAGAGAAGCCAGCAGACCCCCCAATCGACAGCGGCAGCGACTGAGACGCCTACAGAGACGCTGACAGAGGCTGCGACGCCGACTGAGGCAGATAGGGGTAGATATTGGCATAGAGAGAGCAGCAGACCCCCAATCGACAGCGGCAGCGACTGAGACGCCTACAGAGACGCTGACAGAGGGTGCGACGCTGACAGAGGCTGCGACGACGACTGAGATGCCGACTGAGGCAGATAGGAGTAAATATAGGCATAGAAAAGGCAGCAGACCCCCCAATCGACAGCGGCTGCGACTGAGACGCCGACAGAGACGCTGACAGACGCTGCGACACCGACTGAGACGCCGACTGACGCAGATAGGGGTAGATATAGGCTTAGAGAATGCAGCAGACCCCCCAATCAAAAGCGGCAGCTACTGCGACGCCTACAGAGACACTGACAGAGGCTGCGACGCCGACTGAGATGCCGACTGAGGCAGATAGGGGTAAATATAGGCATAGAGAAGGCAGCAGACCCCCAAATCGACAGCGGCAGCGACTGAGACGCCTACAGAGACGCTGACAGAGGGTGCGACGCTTACAGAGGCTGCGACGACGACTGAGATGCCGACTGAGGCAGAGAGGGTTAGACATAGGCATAGAGAAGGCAGCAGACAACCGAATCGACAGCGGCAACAACTGAGACGCCCACAGAGACGTTGATAGAGGCTGCGACGCCGACTGAGATGCCGACTGTGGCAGATAGGAGTATATATAGGCATAGAAAAGGCAGCAGACCCCCCAATCGACAGCGGGTGCGACTGAGACGCCGACAGAGACGCTGACAGAGGCTGCGACACCGACTGAGACGCCGACTGACGCAGATAGGGGTAGATATAGGCTTAGAGAATGCAGCAGACCCCCCAATCAAAAGCGGCAGCTACTGCGACGCCTACAGAGATGCTGACAGAGGCTGCGACGCCGACTGAGATGCCGACTGAGGCAGATAGGGGTAAATATAGGCATAGAGAAGGCAGCAGACCCCCCAATCGACAGCGGCAGCGACTGAGACGCCGACTGAGGCAGAGAGGGTTAGACATAGGCATAGAGAAGGCAGCAGACCCCCCAATCGACAGCGGCAGCGACTGAGACGTCTACAGAGACGCTGACAGAGGCTGCGATGTCGACTGAGACGCCGACTGAGGCAGATAGGGGTAGATATATTCATAGAGAAGGCATCAGACCCGCCAATCGACAGCGGCAGCGACTGAGACGCCTACAGAGACGCTGACTGAGACGCCGACTGAGGCAGATAGGGGTAGATATAGGCATAGAGAAGGCAGCAGACAACCCAATCGACAGCGGCAACAACTGAGACGCATACAGAGACGCTGAAAGTGGCTACGACGCCGACTGAGATGCCGACTGAGGCAGATAGGGGTAGATATTGGTATAGAGAAGGTAGCAAACCCCCCAATCGACAGCGGCAGCGACTGAGACGCCTACAGAGACGCTGATATAGGCAGAGCCGTCGACTGAGACGCCGACTGAGGCAGATAGGGGTAGATATAGGCTTAGAGAAGGCAGCAGACCCCCCAATCGACAGCGGCAACAAATGAGACGCCTACAGAAACGCTGACAGAGGGTGCGACGCCGACTGAGACGTCGACTGAGGCAGATAGGGTTAGATATAGGCATAGAGAAGGCAGCAGACCCCCCAATCGACAGCGGCAGCGACTGAGACGTCTACGGCGACGCTGACAGAGGCTGCGACGCCGACTGAGGCAGATAGGGGTAAATATAGGCATAGAGAAGGCAGCAGACCCCCCAATCGACAGCGGCAGCGACTGAGACGCCTGCAGAGACGCTGACAGAGGCTGCGACGCTGACAGAGGCTGCGACGCTGACAGAGGCTGCGACGCTGACAGAGGCTGCGACGCTGACAGAGGCTGCGACGACGACTGAGACGCCGACTGAGGCAGAGAGGGTTAGACATAGGCATAGAGAAGGCAGTAGACCCCCCAATCGACAGCGGCAACAAATGAGACGCCTAAAGAAACGCTGACAGAGGCTGCGACGCCGACTGAGATGCCGACTGAAGCAGGTAGGGATAGATATTGGCATAGAGAAGCCAGCAGACCCCCCAATCGACAGCGGCAGCGACTGAGACGCCTACAGAGACGCTGACTGAGACGCCGACTGAGGCAGATAGGGGTAGATATTGGCATAGAGAAGGTAGCAAACCCCCAAATCGACAGCGCCAGCGACTGAGACGCCTACAGCGACGCTGATATGGGCAGAGCCGTCGACTGAGACGCCGACTGAGGCAGATAGGGGTAGATATAGGCTTAGAGAAGGCAGCAGACCGCCCCAATCGACAGCGGCAACAAATGAGACGCCAACAGAAACGTTGACAGAGGCTGCAACGCCGACTGAGATGCCGACTGAGGCAGGTAGGGATAGATATAGGCATAGAGGAGTTAGCAGACCCCCCAATGAACAGCGGAAGCGACTGAGACGCCTACAGAGACGCTGACATAGGCTGCGACGCCGACTGAGACGTCGAGTGAGGCAGATAGGGTTAGATATAGGTATAGAAAAGGCAGCAGGCCCCCCCAATCGACAGCGGCAGCGACTGACACGCCTAAAGAGACGCTGACAGAGGCTGCGACGATGACTGAGGCAGATAGGGGTAGATATTGGCATAGAGAGACCAGCAGACCCCCCCCAATCGACAGCGGCAGCGACTGAGACGCATTCAGAGACGCTGACAGAGGCTGCGACGCCGACTGATTCGCGGACTGAGGCAGATAAGGGTAGATATAGGCTTAGAGAAGGCAGCAGACCCCCCAATCGACAGCTGCAACAAATGAGACGCCTACAGAGACGCTGACAGAGGCTGCAACGCCGAAGGAGATGCCGACTGAGGCAGGTAGGGCTAGATATAGGCATAGAGAAGCCAGCAGACCCCCCAATCGACAGCGGCAGCGACTGAGACGCGTACAGAGACGCTGACAGAGACGCTGACTGAGGCAGATAGGGGTAGATATTGGCATAGAGAAAGCAGCAGACCCCCAATCGACAGCGGCAGCGACTGAGACGCCGACATAGACGCTGACAGAGGTTGCGATGCCGACTGAGACGCCGACTGAGGCAGATAGGGGTAGATATAGGCATAGAGAAGGCAGCAGACCCCCCAATCGACAGCGGCAGCGACTGAGACGCCTGCAGAGACGCTGACAGAGGCTGCGACGCTGAGAGAGGCTGCGACGCTGACAGAGGCTGCGACGCTGACAGAGGCTGCGACGACGACTGAGACGCCGACTGAGGCAGAGAGGGTTAGACATAGGCATAGAGAAGGCAGCAGACCCCCCAATCGACAGCGGCAACAAATGAGATGCCTACAGAAACGCTGACAGAGGCTGCGACGCCGACTGAGATGCCGACTGAGGCAGGTAGGGATAGATATAGGCATAGAGAAGCCAGCAGACCCCCCAATCGACAGCGGCAGCGACTGAGACGCCTACAGAGACGCTGACTGAGACGCCGACTGATGCAGATAGGGGTAGATATAGGCATACAGAAGGCAGCAGACAACCCAACCGACAGCGGTAACAACTGAGACGCATACAGATACGCTGAAAGTGGCTGCGACGCCGACTGAGATGCCGACTGAGGCAGATAGGGGTAGATATTGGCATAGAGAAGGTAGCAAACCCCCCAATCGACAGCGGCAGCGACTGAGACGCCTACAGAGACGCTGATATGGGCAGAGCCGTCGACTGAGACGCCGACTGAGGCAGATAGGGGTAGATATAGGCTTAGAGAAGGCAGCAGACCCCCCAATCGACAGCGGCAACAAATGAGACGCCTACAGAAACGCTGACAGAGGCTGCGACGCCGACTGAGATGCCGACTGAGGCAGGTAGGGATAGATATAGGCATAGAGAAGCCAGCAGACCCCCCAATCGACAGCGGCAGCGACTGAGACGCCTACAGAGACGCTGACTGAGACGCTGGCTGAGGCAGATAGTGGTAGATATTGGCATAGAGAAAGCAGCAGACCCCCCAATCGACAGCGGCAGCGACTGAGACGCCGACATAGACGCTGACAGAGGCTGCGATGTCGACTGAGACGTCGACTGAGACGTCGACTGAGGCAGATAGGGGTAGATATAGGCATAGAGAAGGCATCAGACCAGCCAATCGAAAGCGGCAGCGACTGAGACACCTGCAGAGACGCTGACAGAGGCTGCGAAGCCGACTGAGGCGCCGACTGAGGCAGATAGGGGAAGAGATAGGCATAGAGGAGTCAGCAGACCCCCCAATCAACAGCGGAAGCGACTGAGACGCCTACAGAGACGCTGACATAGGCTGCGACGCCGACTGAGACGTCGAGTGAGGCAGATAGGGTTAGATATAGGTATAGAAAATTCAGCAGGCCCCCCCAATCAACAGCGGAAGCGACTGAGACGCCTAAAGAGACGCTGACAGAGGCTGCGACGATGACTGAGGCAGATAGGGGTAGATATTGGCATAGAGAAGGTAGCAGACCCCCCAATCGACAGCGGCAGCGACTGAGACGCCGACATAGACGCTGGCAGAGGCTGCGATGCCGACTGAGACGCCGACTGAGGCAGATAGTGGTAGATATAGGCATAGAGAAGGCACCAGACCCGCTAATCGACAGCGGCAACGACGCATTCAGAGACGCTGACAGAGGCTGCGACGCCGACTGAGACGCCGAATGAGGCAGCAGACCCCCCAATCGACAGCGGCAGTTACTGAGACGCCTACAGAGACGCTTCCAGAGGGTGCGACGCTGACAGAGGCAACAACGCCGACTTAGACGCCGACTGAGGCAGAGAGGGGTAGACATAGGCATAGAGAAGGCAGCAGACCCCCCAATCGACAGCGGAGACAACTGAGACGCCTACAGAGACGCTGACAGAGGCTGAGAAGCCCACCGTAACGCCGACTGAGGTAGGAGTAGATATAGGCATAGACAAGGCAGCAGTCCCCCCAATCGACAGCGGCAGCGACTGAGACGCCTACAGAAACGCTGACAGAGGCTGCGACGCCGACTGAGATGCCGACTGAGGCAGATAGGAGTAAATATAGGCATAGAAAAGGCAGCAGACCCCCCAATCGACAGCGGCTGCGACTGAGACGCCGACAGAGATGCTGACAGAGGCTGCGATACCGATTGAGACGCCGACTGAGGCAGATAGGGGTAGATATAGGCTTAGAGAATGCAGCAGACCCCCCAATCAAAAGCGGCAGCTACTGCGACGCCTACAGAGACGCTGACAGAGGCTGCGACGCCGACTGAGACGTCGACTGAGACCGATAGGGTTAGATATAGGCATAGAAAAGACAGCAGACCCCCCCAATCGACAGCGGCAGCGACTGAGACGCCTACAGAGACGCTGACAGAGGCTGCGACGCTGACAGAGGCTGCGACGACGACTGAGACGGCGACTGAGGCAGAGAGGGTTAGACATAGGCATAGAGAAGGCAGCAGATAACCCAATCGACAGCGGCAACATCTGAGACGCCTACAGAGACGCTGACAGAGGCTGCGACGCGGACTGAGACGCCGACTGAGGCAGATATGGGGTAGATATAGGCTTAGAGAATGCAGCAGACCCCCCAATCAAAAGCGGCAGCTACTGCGACGCCTACAGAGACGCTGAGAGAGGCTGCGGCGCCGACTGAGGCAGATAGGGGTAGATATAAGCATAGAGAAGGCAGCAGACCCCCCAATCGACAACGGCAGCGACTGAGATGCGTACAGAGACGCTGACAAGAGGCTGCGATGCCGACTGAGACGCCGACTGAGGCAGATAATGGTAGATATTGGCATAGAGAAGGCAGCAGACACCCCCAATCGATAGCGGCAGCAACTGAGACGCCTACAGAGACGCTGATATAGGCTGAGACTTCGACTGAGACGCCGACTGAGGCAGATAGAGGTAGATATAGGCATAGAGAAGGCAGCAGACCCCCCAATGGACTGCGGCAGCGACTGAGACGCATTCAGAGATGCTGACAGTGGCTGCGACGCCGACTGAGACGCCGTCTGAGGCAGATAAGGGTAGATATAGGCATAGAAAAGACAGCAGACCCACCCAATCGACAACGGCAGCGACTGAGACGCCTACAGAGACGTTGACATGAGGATGCGACGCTGACAGAGGCTGCGACGACGACTGAGACGCCGACTGAGGCAGAGAGGGTTAGA
Organism: Clusia tigrina; assembly: GCA_920105625.2. Taxonomy (NCBI): domain Eukaryota; kingdom Metazoa; phylum Arthropoda; class Insecta; order Diptera; family Clusiidae; genus Clusia; species Clusia tigrina. Next base: position 77,483,377 of record OV050031.1, on the reverse strand, counting down.
CATAGGCATAGAGAAGGCAGCAGACAACCCAATCGACAGCGGCAACAACTGAGACGCATACAGAGACGCTGAAAGTGGCTGCGACGCCGACTGAGATGCCCACTGAGGCAGATAGGGGTAGATATTGGCATAGAGAAGGTAGCAAACCCCCCAATCGACATTGGCAGCGACTGAGATGCCTACAGAGATGCTGATATAGGCAGAGCCGTCGACTGAGACGCCGACTGAGGCAGATAGGGGTAGATATAGGCTTAGAGAAGGCAGCAGACCCCCCAATCGACAGCTGCAACAAATGAGACGCCTACAGAAACGCTGACAGAGGCTGCGACGCCGACTGAGATGCCGACTGAGGCAGGTAGGGATAGATATAGGCATAGAGAAGCCAGCAGACCCCCCAATCGATAGCGGCAGCGACTGAGACGCCTACAGAGACGCTGACTGAGACGCTGACTGAGGCAGATAGGGGTAGATATTGGCATAGAGAAAGCAGCAGACCCCCCAATCGACAGCGGCAGCGACTGAGACGCCGACATAGAAATCTGACAGAGGCTGCGATGCCGACTGAGACGTCGAATGAGGCAGATAGGGTTAGATATAGGTATAGAGAAAGCAGCAGACCCCCCATCGAAAGCGGCAGCGACTGAGACGCCTAAAGAGACGCTGACAGAGGCTGCGACGCCGACTGAGGCAGATAGGGGTAGACATTGGCATAGAGAGACCAGCAGACCCCCCAATTGACAGCGGCAGCGACTGAGCCGCATTCAGAGACGCTGACAGAGGCTGTGACGCCGACTGATTCGCGGACTGCGGCAGATAAGGGTAGATATAGGCTTAGAGAAGGCAGCAGACCCCCAATCGACAGCGGCAGCGACTGAGACGCCTACAGAGACGCTGACTGAGACGATGACTGAGGCAGATAGGGGTAAATATTGGCATAGAGAAAGCAGCAGACCCCCCAATCGACAGCGGCAACAACTGAGACGCATACAGAAACGCTGAAAGTGGCTGCGATGCCGACTGAGATGCCGACTGAGGCAGATAGGGGTAGATATTGGCATAGAGAAGGTAGCAAACCCCCCAATCGACAGCGGCAGCGATTGAGACGCCTACAGAGACGCTGACTGAGACGATGACTGAGGCAGATAGGGGTAAATATTGGCATAGAGAAAGCAGCAGACCCCCCAATCGACAGCGGCAACAACTGAGACGCATACAGAGACGCTGAAAGTGGCTGCGATGCCGACTGAGATGCCGACTGAGGCAGATAGGGGTAGATATTGGCATAGAGAAGGTAGCAAACCCCCCAATCGACAGCGGCAGCGATTGAGACGCCTACAGAGACGCTGATATAGGCAGAGCCGTCGATTGAGACGCCGACTGAGGCAGATAGTTTTGGATATAGGCTTAGAGAAGGCAGCAGACCCCCCAACCGACAGCGGCAACAAATTTGACGCCTACAGAAACGCTGACAGAGGCTGCGACGCCGCCTGAGATGCCGACTGAGGCAGGTAGGGATAGATATAGGCATAGAGAAGGCATCAGACCCGCCAATCGACAGCGGCAGCGACTGAGACACCTGCAGAGACGCTGACAGAGGCTGCGAAGCTGACTGAGACGTCGAATGAGGCAGATTGGGTTAGATATAGGTATAGAGAAGGCAGCAGACCCCCCAATCGACAGCGGCAGCGACTGAGACGCCTAAAGAGACGCTGACAGAGGCTGCGACGCCGGCTGAGGCAGATAGGGGTAGATATTTGCGTAGAGAGGCCAGCAGACCTCCCCAATCGACAGCGGCAGCGACTGAGACGTCTACAGAGACGCTGACAGAGGGTGCGACGCTGACAGAGGAAGCAACGCCGACTGAGACGCCGACTGAGGCAGAGAGGGGTAGACATAGGCATAGAGAAGGCAGCAGACCCCCCAATCAACAGCGGCAGCGACTGAGACGCCTACAGAGACGCTGACTGAGACGCTGACTGAGGCAGATAGAGGTAGATATTGGCATAGAGAAGGCAGCAGACCCCCCAATCGACAGCGGCAGCGACTGACACGCCGACATAGACGCTTACAGAGGCTGCGATGCCGACTGAGACGCCGACTGAGGCAGATAGTGGTAGATATAGGCATAGAGAAGGCATCAGACCCGCCAATCGACAGCGGCAACGACGCATTCAGAGACGCTGACAGAGGCTGTGACGCCGACTGAGACGCCGACTGAGGCAGATAAGGGTAGATATTGGCATAGAGAAGGCAGCAGACCCCCCAATCGACAGCGGCAGCGACTGAGACGCCTACCGAGACGCTGACAGAGGCAACAACGCCGACTTAGACGCCGACTGAGGCAGAGAGGGGTAGACATAGGCATAGAAAAGGTAGCAAACCCCCCAATCGACAGCGGCAACAACTGAGACGCCTACAGAGTCGCTGACAGAGGCTGAGAAGCCCACTGTGACGCCGACTGAGGCAGGTAGGAGTAGATATAGGCATAGACAAGGCAGCAGTCCCCCCAATCGACAGCGGCAGCGACTGAAAAGCCTACAGAGACGCTGACAGAGGCTGCGATGCCGACTGAGGCAGAGATGGTTAGACATAGGCATAAATAAAGCAGCAGACAACCCAATCGACAGCGGCAACAACTGAGACGCCTACAGAGACGCTGATAGAGGCTGCAACGCCGACTGAGATGCCGACGGAGGCAGATAGAGGTAAATATAGGCATATAGAAGGCAGCAGTCCCCCCAATCGACAGCGGCAGCGACTGAGACGCCGACAGAGACGCTGACAGAGGCTGCGACGCCGACTGAGACCCCGAATGAGGCAGAGAAGGGTAAATATAGGCTTAGAGAAGGCAGCAGACCCCCCAATCGACAGCGGCAGTGACTGAGACGGCTGCAGAGACGCTGAAAGAGGCTGCGACGCTGACAGAGGCTGCGACTGAGGCAGGTAGGGGTAGATATAGGCATAGAAAAGGCAGCAGACCCCCAATCGACAGCGGCAGCGACTGAGACGCCTACAGAGACGCTGACAGAGGGTGCGACGCTGACTGAGACGCTGACTGAGGCAGATAGGGGTAGATATTGGCATAGAGAAGGCAGCAGACCTGCAGAAACGCTGACAGCGGCTGCGAAGCCGACTGTGGCGCCGATTGAGGCAGATAGGGGAAGAGATAGGCTTAGAGAAGGCAGCAGACATCCCAATCGACAGCGGCAGCGACTGAGACACCTACAGAGACGCTGACATAGAGAAAGCAGCAGACGCCCCAATCGACAGCGGCAGCGACTGAGACGCCTACAGAGACGCTGACTGAGACGCTGACAGAGGCAGATTAGGGGTAGATATTGGCATAGAGAAGGCAGCAGATCCCCCAATCGACAGCGGCAGCGACTGAGACGCCGACATAGACGCTGACAGAGGCTGCGATGCCGACTGAGACGCCGACTGAGGCAGATAGTGGTAGATATAGGCATAGAGAAGGCATCAGACCCGCAAACGTAAGCGGCAACGACGCATTCAGAGACGCTGGCAGAGGCTGGGACGCCGACTGAGACGCCGACTGAGGCAGATAAGGGTAGATATTGGCATAGAGAAGGCAGCAGACCCCCCAATCGACAGCGGCAGCGACTGAGACACCTACAGAGACGCTGACAGAGGGTGCGACGCTGACAGAGGCAACAACGCCGACTTAGACGCCGACTGAGGCAGAGAGGGGTAGACATAGGTATAGAGAAGGCAGCAGACCCCCCAATCGACAGCGGCAACAACTGAGACGCTGACAGAGGCTGAGAAGTCGACTGTGACGCTGACTGAGGCAGGTAGGAGTAGATATAGGCACAGACAAGGCAGCAGTCCCCCCAATCGACAGCGGCAGCGACTGAAACGCCTACAGAGACGCTGACAGAGGCTGCGATGCCGACTGAGGCAGAGATGGTTAGACATAGGCATAGATAAAGCAACCGACAACCCAATCGACAGCGGCAACAACTGAGACGCCTACAGAGACGCTGATAGAGGCTGCAACGCCGACTGGGATGCCGACGGAGGCAGATAGAGGTAAATATAGGCATATAGAAGGCAGCAGACCCCCCAATCGACAGCGGCAGCGACTGAGACGCCGACAGAGACGCCGACTGAGACTTCGAATGAGGCAGATAGGATTAGATATAGGTATAGAGAAGGCAGCAGACCCCCCCCAATCGAAAGCGGGAGCGACTGAGGCGCCTAAAGAGACGCTGACAGAGGCTGCGACGCCGACTGAGGCAGATAGGGGTAGATATTGGCATAGATAGACCAGCAGCCCCCCCCCCCCCAATTGACAGCGGCAGCGACTGAGACGCATTCAGAGACGCTGAGAGAGGCTGCGACGCCGACTGATTCGCGGACTGAGGCAGATAAGGGTAGATATAGGCTTAGAGAAGGCAGCAGACCCCCCAATCGACAGCGGCAGCGACTGAGACGCCTACAGAGACGCTGACTGAGGCTGCGACGCCGACTGAGATGCCGACTGAGGCAGGTAGGGATATATATAGGCATAGAGAAGCCAGCAGACCCCCCAGTGGACAGCGGCAGCGACTGAGACGCATTCAGAGATGCTGACAGAGTCTGCGACACCGACTGAGACGCCGACTGAGGCAGATAAGGGTAGATATAGGCATAGAAAAGGCAGCAGACCCCCCAATCGACAACGGCAGCGACTGAGACGCCTACAGAGACGTTGACATGAGGATACGACGCCGACTGAGACGCCGACTGAGGCAGATAAGGGTAGATATAGGCATAGAAAAGGCAGCAGACCCCCCAATCGACAACGGCAGCGACTGAGACGCCTACAGAGACGTTGACATGAGGATACGACGCCGACTGAGACGCCGACTGAGGCAGATAGGGGTAGATATAGGCATAGAGAAGGCATCAGACCCGCCAATCGACAGCGGCAACGACGCATTCAGAGACGCTGACAGAGGCTGTGACGCCGACTGAGACGCCGACTGAGGCAGATAAGGGTAGATATTGGCATAGAGAAGGCAGCAGACCCCCTCAATCGACAGCGGCAGCGACTGAGACGCCTACCGAGACTCTGACAGAGGCAACAACGCCGACTTAGACGCCGACTGAGGCAGAGAGGGGTAGACATAGGCATAGAAAAGGTTGCAAACCCCCCAATCGACAGCGGCAACAACTGAGACGCCTACAGAGACGCTGACAGAGGCTGAGAAGCCCAATGTGACGCCGACTGAGGCAGGTAGGAGTAGATATAGGCATAGACAAGGCAGCAGTCCCCCAATCGACAGCGGCAGCGACTGAAAAGCCTACAGAGACGCTGACAGAGGCTGCGATGCCGACTGAGGCAGAGATGGTTAGACATAGGCATAAATAAAGCAGCAGACAACCCAATCGACAGCGGCAACAACTGAGACGCCTACAGAGACGCTGATAGAGGCTGCAACGCCGACTGAGATGCCGACGGAGGCAGATAGAGGTAAATATAGGCATATAGAAGGCAGCAGTCCCCCCAATCGACAGCGGCAGCGACTGAGACGCCGACAGAGACGCTGACAGAGGCTGCGACGCCGACTGAGACCCCGACTGAGGCAGAGAAGGGTAAATATAGGCTTAGAGAAGGCAGCAGACCCCCCAATCGACAGCGGCAGTGACTGAGACGGCTGCAGAGACGCTGAAAGAAGCTGCGACGCTGACAGAGGCTGCGACTGAGGCAGGTAGGGGTAGATATAGGCATAGAAAAGGCAGCAGACCCCCAATCGACAGCGGCAGCGACTGAGACGCCTACAGAGACGCTGACAGAGGGTGCGACGCTGACTGAGACGCTGACTGAGGCAGATAGGGGTAGATATTGGCATAGAGAAGGCAGCAGACCTGCAGAAACGCTGACAGCGGCTGCGAAGCCGACTGTGGCGCCGATTTAGGCAGATAGGGGAAGAGATAGGCTTAGAGAAGGCAGCAGACCCCCCAATCGACAGCGGCAGCGACTGAGACACCTACAGAGACGCTGACATAGAGAAAGCAGCAGACGCCCCAATCGACAGCGGCAGCGACTGAGACGCCTACAGAGACGCTGACTGAGACGCTGACAGAGGCAGATAAGGGGTAGATATTGGCATAGAGAAGGCAGCAGATCCCCCAATCGACAGCGGCAGCGACTGAGACACCTGCAGAGACGCTGACAGAAGCTGCGAAGCCGACTGTGGCGCCGACTGAGGCAGATAGGGGAAGAGATAGGCATAGAGGAGTCAGCAGACCCCCCAATCACCAGCGGCAGCGACTGAGACGCCTACAGAGACGCTGACATAGGTTGCGACGCCGACTGAGACGTCGAATGAGGCAGATAGTGTTAGATATAGGTATCGAGAAGGCAGCAGACCCCCCCAATCGACAGCGGCAGCGACTGAGACGCCTACAGAGACGCTGACAGAGGCTGCGACGCCGACTGAGGCAGATAGGGGTAGATATTGGCTTAAAGAAGGCAGCAGACCCCCCAATCGACAGCGGCAGCGACTGAAACACCTACAGAGACGCTGACATAGAGAAAGCAGCAGACGCCCCAATCGACAGCGGCAGCGACTGAGACGCCTACAGAGACGCTGACTGAGACGCTGACAGAGGCAGATAAGGGGTAGATATTGGCATAGAGAAGGCAGCAGATCCCCCAATCGACAGCGGCAGCGACTGAGACGCCGACATAGACGCTGACAGAGGCTGCGATGCCGACTGAGACGCCGACTGAGGCAGATAAGGGTAGATATTGGCATAGAGAAGGCAGCAGACCCCCCAATCGACAGCGGCAGCGACTGAGACACCTACAGAGACGCTGACAGAGGGTGCGACGCTGACAGAGGCAACAACGCCGACTTAGACGCCGACTGAGGCAGAGAGGGGTAGACATAGGCATAGAGAAGGCAGCAGACCCCCCAATCGACAGCGGCAACAACTGAGACGCTGACAGAGGCTGAGAAGTCGACTGTGACGCTGACTGAGGCAGGTAGGAGTAGATATAGGCACAGACAAGGCAGCAGTCCCCCCAATCGACAGCGGCAGCGACTGAAACGCCTACAGAGACGCTGACAGAGGCTGCGATGCCGACTGAGGCAGAGATGGTTAGACATAGGCATAGATAAAGCAACAGACAACCCAATCGACAGCGGCAACAATTGAGACGCCTACAGAGACGCTGATAGAGGCTGCAACGCCGACTGGGATGCCGACGGAGGCAGATAGAGGTAAATATAGGCATATAGAAGGCAGCAGACCCCCCAATCGACAGCGGCAGCGACTGAGACGCCGACAGAGACGCCGACTGAGACTTCGAATGAGGCAGATAGGATTAGATATAGGTATAGAAAAGGCAGCAGACCCCCCCCAATCGAAAGCGGCAGCGACTGAGGCGCCTAAAGAGACGCTGACAGAGGCTGCGACGCCGACTGAGGCAGATAGGGGTAGATATTGGCATAGATAGACCAGCAGCCCCCCCAATTGACAGCGGAAGCGACTGAGACGCATTCAGAGACGCTGAGAGAGGCTGCGACGCCGACTGATTCGCGGACTGAGGCAGATAAGGGTAGATATAGGCTTAGAGAAGGCAGCAGACCCCCCAATCGACAGCGGCAGCGACTGAGACGCTTACAGAGACGCTGACTGAGGCTGCGACGCCGACTGAGGCAGAGAGGGTTAGACATAGGCATAGAGAAGGCAGCAGACAACCCAATCGACAGCGGCAACAACTGAGACGCATACAGAGACGCTGAAAGTGGCTGCGACGCCGACTGAGATGCCGACTGAGGCAGATAGGGGTAGAAATTGGCATAGAGAAGGTAGCAAACCCCCCAATCGACAGCAGCAGCGACTGAGACGCCTAAAGAGACGCTGGCAGAGGCTGCGACGCCGACTGAGGCAGATAGGGGTAGATATTGGCATAGAGAGACCAGCAGACCCCCCAAGCGACAGCGGCAGCGACTGAGACGCATTCAGAGACGCTGACAGAGGGTGCGACGCTGACTGAGGCAGATAGGGGTAGATATTGGCATAGAGAAGGCAGCAGACCTGCAGAAACGCTGACAGCGGCTGCGAAGCCGACTGTGGCGCCGATTGAGGCAGATAGGGGAAGAGATAGGCTTAGAGAAGGCAGCAGACCCGCCAATCGACAGCGGCAGCGACTGAGACACCTGCAGAGACGCTGACAGAAGCTGCGAAGCCGACTGTGGCGCCGACTGAGGCAGATAGGGTAAGAGATAGGTATCGAGAAGGCAGCAGACCCCCCAATCGACAGCGGCAGCGACTGAGACGCCTACAGAGACGCTGACAGAGGCTGCGACGCCGACTGAGACAGATAGGGGTAGATATTGGCATAGAGAGACCAGCAGACCCCCCCCAATCGACAGCGGCAGCGACTGAGACGTCTACAGAGACGCTGACAGAGGGTGCGATGCTGACAGAGGAAGCAACGCCGACTGAGACGCCGACTGAGACGCCGACTGAGGCAGAGAGGGGTAGACATAGGCATAGAGAAGGCAGCAGACGCCCCAATCGACAGCGGCAGCGACTGAGGCGCCTACAGAGACGCTGACTGAGACGCTGACAGAGGCAGATAAGGGGTAGATATTGGCATAGAGAAGGCAGCAGACCCCCCAATCGACAGCGGCAGCGACTGAGACAACGACATAGACGCTGACAGAGGGTGCGAAGCCGACTGAGACGCCGACTGAGGCAGATAGTGGTAGATATAATCATAGAGAAGGCATCAGACCCGCAAACGACAGCGGCAACGACGCATTCAGAGACGCTGACAGAGGCTGCGACGCCGACTGAGACGCCGACTGAGGCAGATAAGGGTAGATATTGGCATAGAGAAGGCAGCAGACCCCCCAATCGACAGCGGCAGCGACTGAGACGCCTACAGAGACGCTGACATAGGCTGCGACGCCGACTGAGACGTCGAATGAGGCAGATAGGGTTAGATATAGGTATCGAGAAGGCAGCAGACCCCCCAATCGACAGCGGCAGCGACTGAGACGCCTACAGAGACGCTGACAGAGGCTGCGACGCCGACTGAGACAGATAGGGGTAGATATTGGCATAGAGAGACCAGCAGACCCCCCCCCCCCAATCGACAGCGGCAGCGACTGAGACGTCTACAGAGACGCTGACAGAGGGTGCGATGCTGACAGAGGAAGCAACGCCGACTGAGACGCCGACTGAGACGCCGACTGAGGCAGAGAGGGGTAGACATAGGCATAGAGAAGGCAGCAGACGCCCCAATCGACAGCGGCAGCGTCTGAGGCGCCTACAGAGACGCTGACTGAGACGCTGACAGAGGCAGATAAGGGGTAGATATTGGCATAGAGAAGGCAGCAGACCCCCCAATCGACAGCGGCAGCGACTGAGACGCCGACATAGACGCTGACAGAGGGTGCGAAGCCGACTGAGACGCCGACTGAGGCAGATAGTGGTAGATATAATCATAGAGAAGGCATCAGACCCGCAAACGACAGCGGCAACGACGCATTCAGAGACGCTGACAGAGGCTGCGACGCCGACTGAGACGCCGACTGAGGCAGATAGGGGTAGATATTGGCATAGAGAAGGCAGCAGACCCCCCAATCGACAGCGGCAACAACTGAGACGCCTACAGAGACGCTGACAGAGGCTGAGAAGCCGACTGTGACGCCGACTGAGGCAGGTAGGAGTAGATATAGGCATAGACAAGGCAGCAGTCCCCCCAATCGACAGCGGCAGCGACTGAAACGCCTACAGAGACGCTGACAGAGGCTGCGATGCCGACTGAGGCAGAGATGGTTAGACATAGGCATAGATAAAGCAGCAGACAACCCAATCGACAGCGGCAACAACTGAGACGCCTACAGAGACTCTGATAGAGGCTGCAACGCCGACTGAGATGCCGACGGAGGCAGATAGAGGTAAATATAGGCATATAGAAGGCAGCAGACCCCCCAATCGACAGCGGCAGCGACTGAGACGCCGACAGAGACGCTGACAGAGGCTGCGACGCCGACTGATTCGCGGACTGATTCAGATAAGGGTAGATATAGGCTTAGAGAAGGCAGCAGACCCCCCCATTCGACAGCGGCAGCGACTGAGACGCCTACAGAGACGCTGACTGAGACGCTGACTGAGGCAGATAGGGGTAGATATTGGCATAGAGAAAGCAGCAGACCCCCCAATCGACTGCGGCAGCGACTGAGACGCCGACATAGAAGTCTGACAGAGGCTGCGATGCCGACTGAGACGCCGACTGAGGCAGATAGGGGAAGATATAGGCATAGAGGAGTCAGCAGACCCCCAATCAGCAGCGGCAGCGACTGAGACGCCTACAGAGACGCTGACATTGGCTGCGACGCCGACTGAGACGTCGAATGAGGCAGATAGGGTTAGATATAGGTATAGAGAAGGCAGCAGACCCCCCCAATCGAAAGCAGCAGTGACTGAGACGCCTAAAGAGACGCTGACAGACGCTGCGACGCCGACTGAGGCAGATAGGGGTAGATATTGGCATATAGAGACCAGCAGACCCCCCAATTGACAGCGGCAGCGACTGAGACGCGTTCAGTGACGCTGACAGAGGCTGCGACGCCGACTGATTCGCGGACTGAGGCAGATAAGGGTAGATATAGGCTTAGAGAAGGCAGCAGACCCCCCAAACAACAGCGGCAACAAATGAGACGCCTACAGAAACGCTGACAGAGGCTGCGACGCCGACTGAGATGCCGACTGAGGCAGGTAGGGATAGATATAGGCATAGAGAAGCCAGCAGACAGCGGCAGCAACTGAGACGCATTCAGAGATGCTGACAGAGGCTGCGACACCGACTGAGACTCCGACTGAGGCAGATAAGTTTAGATATAGGCGTAGAAAAGGCAGCAGACCCCCCAATCGACAACGGCAGCGACTGAGACGCCTACAGAGACGTTGACATGAGGATATGACGCCGACTGAGACGCCGACTGAGGCAGATAGGGGTAGATATAGGCATAGAGAAGGCAGCTGACCCCCAATCGACAGCGGCAGCGACTGAGACGCCTACAGAGACGCTGACAGAGGTTGCGACGCCGACTGAGACGCCGACTGAGGCAGAGAGGGTTAGACATAGGCATAGAGAAGGCAGCAGACAACCCAATCGACAGCGGCAACAACTGAGACGCATACAGAGACGCTGAAAGTGGCTGCGACGCCGACTGAGATGCCGACTGAGGCAGATAGGGGTAGATATTGGCATAGAGAAGGTAGCAAACCCCCCAATCGACAGCGGCAGCGACTGAGACGCCTAAAGAGACGCTGGCAGAGGCTGCGACGCCGACTGAGGCAGATAGGGGTAGATATTGGCATAGAGAGACCAGCAGACGCCCCAATCGACAGCGGCAGCGACTGAGGCGCCTACAGAGACGCTGACTGAGACGCTGACAGAGGCAGATAAGGGGTAGATATTGGCATAGAGAAGGCAGCAGACCCCCCAATCGACAGCGGCAGCGACTGAGACAACGACATAGACGCTGACAGAGGGTGCGAAGCCGACTGAGACGCCGACTGAGGCAGATAGTGGTAGATATAATCATAGAGAAGGCATCAGACCCGCAAACGACAGCGGCAACGACGCATTCAGAGACGCTGACAGAGGCTGCGACGCCGACTGAGACGCCGACTGAGGCAGATAAGGGTAGATATTGGCATAGAGAAGGCAGCAGACCCCCCAATCGACAGCGGCAGCGACTGAGACGCCTACAGAGACGCTGACATAGGCTGCGACGCCGACTGAGACGTCGAATGAGGCAGATAGGGTTAGATATAGGTATCGAGAAGGCAGCAGACCCCCCAATCGACAGCGGCAGCGACTGAGACGCCTACAGAGACGCTGACAGAGGCTGCGACGCCGACTGAGACAGATAGGGGTAGATATTGGCATAGAGAGACCAGCAGACCCCCCCCCCCCCAATCGACAGCGGCAGCGACTGAGACGTCTACAGAGACGCTGACAGAGGGTGCGATGCTGACAGAGGAAGCAACGCCGACTGAGACGCCGACTGAGACGCCGACTGAGGCAGAGAGGGGTAGACATAGGCATAGAGAAGGCAGCAGACGCCCCAATCGACAGCGGCAGCGTCTGAGGCGCCTACAGAGACGCTGACTGAGACGCTGACAGAGGCAGATAAGGGGTAGATATTGGCATAGAGAAGGCAGCAGACCCCCCAATCGACAGCGGCAGCGACTGAGACGCCGACATAGACGCTGACAGAGGGTGCGAAGCCGACTGAGACGCCGACTGAGGCAGATAGTGGTAGATATAATCATAGAGAAGGCATCAGACCCGCAAACGACAGCGGCAACGACGCATTCAGAGACGCTGACAGAGGCTGCGACGCCGACTGAGACGCCGACTGAGGCAGATAAGGGTAGATATTGGCATAGAGAAGGCAGCAGACCCCCCAATCGACAGCGGCAACAACTGAGACGCCTACAGAGACGCTGACAGAGGCTGAGAAGCCGACTGTGACGCCGACTGAGGCAGGTAGGGGTAGATATAGGCATAGAGAAGGCAGCAGACCCCCCAATCGACAGCGGCAGCGACTGAAACGCCTACAGAGACGCTGACAGAGGCTGCGATGCCGACTGAGGCAGAGATGGTTAGACATAGGCATAGATAAAGCAGCAGACAACCCAATCGACAGCGGCAACAACTGAGACGCCTACAGAGACTCTGATAGAGGCTGCAACGCCGACTGAGATGCCGACGGAGGCAGATAGAGGTAAATATAGGCATATAGAAGGCAGCAGACCCCCCAATCGACAGCGGCAGCGACTGAGATGCCGACAGAGACGCTGACAGAGGCTGCGACGCCGACTGATTCGCGGACTGATTCAGATAAGGGTAGATATAGGCTTAGAGAAGGCAGCAGACAACCCAATCGACAGCGGCAACAACTGAGACGCATACAGCGACGCTGAAAGTGGCTGCGACGCCGACTGAGATGCCGACTGAGGCAGATAGGGGTTGATATTGGCATAGAGAAGGTAGCAAACCCCCCAATCGACAGCGACTGAGACGCCTACAGAGACGCTGATATAGGCAGAGCCGTCGACTGAGACGCCGACTGAGGCAGATAGTGGTAGATATAGGCTTAGATAAGGCAGCAGACCCCCCAATCGACAACGGCAACAAGTGAGACGCCTACAGAAACGCTGACAGAGGCTGCGGCGCCGACTGAAATGCCGACTGAGGCAGGTAGGGATAGATATAGGCATAGAGAAGCCAGCAGACCCCCCAATCGACAGCGGTTGCGACTGAGACGCCTACAGAGACGCTGACTGAGACGCTGACTGAGGCAGATAGGGGTAGATATTGGCATAGAGAAAGCAGCAGACCCCCCAATCGACAGCGGCAGCGACTGAGACGCCGACATAGACGCTGACAGAGGTTGCGATGCCGACTGAGACGCCGACTGAGGCAGATAAGGGTAGATATTGGCATAGAGAAGGCATCAGACCCGCCAATCGACAGCGGCAGCGACTGAGACACCTGCAGAGACGCTGACAGAGGCTGTGAAGCCGACTGTGGCGCCGACTGAGGCAGATAGGTGAAGAGATAGGCATAGAGGAGTCAGCAGACCCCCCAATCAAGAGCGGCAGCGACTGAGACGCCTACAGAGACGCTGCCATAGGCTGCGACGCCGACTGAGACGTCGAATGAGACAGATAGGGGTAGATTTTGGCATAGAGAGACCAGCAGACCCCCCCAATCGACAGCGGCAGCGACTGAGACGTCTACAGAGACGCTGACAGAGGGTGCGACGCTGACTGAGGAAGCAACGCCGACTGAGACGCCGACTGAGGCAGAGAGGGGTAGACATAGGCATAGAGAAGGCAGCAGACCCCCCAATCGACAGCGGCAGCGACTGAAATGCCTACAGAGACGCTGACAGAGGCTGCGATGCCGACTAAGGCAGAGATGGTTAGACATAGGCATAGATTAAGCAGCAGACAACCCAATCGACAGAGGCAATAACTGAGACGCCTACAGAGACGCTGATAGAGGCTGCAACGCCGACTGAAATGCCGACGGAGGCAGATAGAGGTAAATATAGGCATATAGAAGGCAGCATACCCCCCAATCGACAGCGGCAGCGACTGAGACACCGACAGAGACGCTGACAGAGGCTGCGACGCCGACTGAGACCCCGACTGAGGCAGAGAGGGGAAGAGATAGGCTTAAAGAAGGCAGCAGACCCGCCAATCGACAGCGGCAGCGACTGAGACACCTGCAGAGACGCTGACAGAGGCTGCGAAGCCGACTGTGGCGCCGACTGAGGCAGATAGGGGAAGAGATAGGCATAGAGGAGTCAGCAGACCCCCCAATCAACAGCGGCAGCGACTGAGACGCCTACAGAGACGCTGACATAGGCTGCGACGCCGACTGAGACGTCGAATGAGACAGATAGGGGTAGATTTTGGCATAGAGACACCAGCAGACCCCCCCAATCGACAGCGGCAGCGACTGAGACGTCTACAGAGACGCTGACAGAGGGTGCGACGCTGACTGAGGAAGCAACGCCGACTGAGACGCCGACTGAGGCAGAGAAGGGTAGACATAGGCATAGAGAAGGCAGCAGACCCCCCAATCGACAGCGGCAGCGACTGAAATGCCTACAGAGACGCTGACAGAGGCTGCGATGCCGACTGAGGCAGAGATGGTTAGACATAGGCATAGATAAAGCAGCAGACAACCCAATCGACAGCGGCAACAACTGAGACGCCTACAGAGACTCTGATAGAGGCTGCAACGCCGACTGAGATGCCGACGGAGGCAGATAGAGGTAAATATAGGCATATAGAAGGCAGCAGACCCCCCAATCGACAGCGGCAGCGACTGAGATGCCGACAGAGACGCTGACAGAGGCTGCGACGCCGACTGATTCGCGGACTGATTCAGATAAGGGTAGATATAGGCTTAGAGAAGGCAGCAGACCCCCCCATTCGACAGCGGCAGCGACTGAGACGCCTACAGAGACGCTGACTGAGACGCTGACTGAGGCAGATAGGGGTAGATATTGGCATAGAGAAAGCAGCAGACCCCCCAATCGACTGCGGCAGCGACTGAGACGCCGACATAGAAGTCTGACAGAGGCTGCGATGCCGACTGAGACGCCGACTGAGGCAGATAGGGGAAGATATAGGCATAGAGGAGTCAGCAGACCCCCCAATCAAGAGCGGCAGCGACTGAGACGCCTACAGAGACGCTGCCATAGGCTGCGACGCCGACTGAAATGCCGACTGAGGCAGGTAGGGATAGATATAGGCATAGAGAAGCCAGCAGACCCCCCAATCGACAGCGGTTGCGACTGAGACGCCTACAGAGACGCTGACTGAGACGCTGACTGAGGCAGATAGGGGTAGATATTGGCATAGAGAAAGCAGCAGACCCCCCAATCGACAGCGGCAGCGACTGAGACGCCGACATAGACGCTGACAGAGGTTGCGATGCCGACTGAGACGCCGACTGAGGCAGATAAGGGTAGATATTGGCATAGAGAAGGCATCAGACCCGCCAATCGACAGCGGCAGCGACTGAGACACCTGCAGAGACGCTGACAGAGGCTGTGAAGCCGACTGTGGCGCCGACTGAGGCAGATAGGTGAAGAGATAGGCATAGAGGAGTCAGCAGACCCCCCAATCAAGAGCGGCAGCGACTGAGACGCCTACAGAGACGCTGCCATAGGCTGCGACGCCGACTGAGACGTCGAATGAGACAGATAGGGGTAGATTTTGGCATAGAGAGACCAGCAGACCCCCCCAATCGACAGCGGCAGCGACTGAGACGTCTACAGAGACGCTGACAGAGGGTGCGACGCTGACTGAGGAAGCAACGCCGACTGAGACGCCGACTGAGGCAGAGAGGGGTAGACATAGGCATAGAGAAGGCAGCAGACCCCCCAATCGACAGCGGCAGCGACTGAAATGCCTACAGAGACGCTGACAGAGGCTGCGATGCCGACTAACGCAGAGATGGTTAGACATAGGCATAGATTAAGCAGCAGACAACCCAATCGACAGAGGCAATAACTGAGACGCCTACAGAGACGCTGATAGAGGCTGCAACGCCGACTGAAATGCCGACGGAGGCAGATAGAGGTAAATATAGGCATATAGAAGGCAGCATACCCCCCAATCGACAGCGGCAGCGACTGAGACACCGACAGAGACGCTGACAGAGGCTGCGACGCCGACTGAGACCCCGACTGAGGCAGAGAGGGGAAGAGATAGGCTTAAAGAAGGCAGCAGACCCGCCAATCGACAGCGGCAGCGACTGAGACACCTGCAGAGACGCTGACAGAGGCTGCGAAGCCGACTGTGGCGCCGACTGAGGCAGATAGGGGAAGAGATAGGCATAGAGGAGTCAGCAGACCCCCCAATCAACAGCGGCAGCGACTGAGACGCCTACAGAGACGCTGACATAGGCTGCGACGCCGACTGAGACGTCGAATGAGACAGATAGGGGTAGATTTTGGCATAGAGACACCAGCAGACCCCCCCAATCGACAGCGGCAGCGACTGAGACGTCTACAGAGACGCTGACAGAGGGTGCGACGCTGACTGAGGAAGCAACGCCGACTGAGACGCCGACTGAGGCAGAGAGGGGTAGACATAGGCATAGAGAAGGCAGCAGACCCCCCAATCGACCGCGGTAGCGACTGAAATGGCTACAGAGACGCTGACAGAGGCTGCGATGCCGACTAAGGCAGAGATGGTTAGACATAGGCATAAATAAAGCAGCAGACAACCCAATCGACAGAGGCAATAACTGAGACGCCTACAGAGACGCTGATAGAGGCTGCAACGCCGACTGAGATGCCGACGGAGGCAGATAGAGGTAAATATAGGCATATAGAAGGCAGCAGACCCCCCAATCGACAGCGGCAGCGACTGAGACGCCGACAGAGACGCTGACAGAGGCTGCGACGCCGACTGAGACCCCGACTGAGGGAGAGAGGGGAAGAGATAGGCTTAGAGAAGGCAGCAGACCCGCCAATCGACAGCGGCAGCGACTGAGACACCTGCAGAGACGCTGACAGAGGCTGCGAAGCCGACTGTGGCGCCGACTGAGGCAGTTAGGGGAAGAGATAGGCATAGAGGAGTCAGCAGACCCCCAATCAACAGCGGCAGCGACTGAGACGCCTACAGAGACGCTGACATAGGCTGCGACGCCGACTGAGGCAGATAGGGGTAGATTTTGGCATATAGAGACCAGCAGACCCCCCCAATCGACAGCGGCAGCGACTGAGACGCATTCAGAGACGCTGACAGAGGCTTCGACGCCGACTGATTCGCGGACTGAGGCAGATAAGGGTAGATATAGGCTTAGAGAAGGCAGCAGACCCCCCAATCGACAGCGGCAACAAATGAGACGCCTACAGAGACGCTGACAGAGGCTGCGACGCCGACGGAGATGCCGACTGAGGCAGGTAGGGATAGATATAGGCATAGAGAAGCCAGCAGACCCCCCAATCGACAGCGGCAGCGACTGAAACGCCTACAGAGACGCTGACAGAGGCTGCGACGCCGACTGATTCGCGGACTGAGGCAGATAAGGGTAGATATAGGCATAGAAAAGGCAGCAGACCCCCCAATCGACAACGGCAGCGACTGAGACGCCTACAGAGACGTTGACATGAGGATACGACGCCGACTGAGACGCCGACTGAGGCAGATAGGGGTAGATATAGGCATAGAGAAGGCAGCAGACAACCCAAACGACAGCGGCAACAACTGAGACGCATACAGAGACGCTGAAAGTGGCTGCGACGCCGACTGAGATGCCGACTGAGGCAGATAGGGGTAGATATTGGCATAGAGAAGGTAGCAAACCCCCCAATCGACAGCGGCAGCGACTGAGACGCCTAAAGAGACGCTGGCAGAGGCTGCGACGCCGACTGAGGCAGATAGGAGTAGATATTGGCATAGAGAGACCAGCAGACCCCCCAATCGACAGCGGCAGCGACTGAGACGCATTCAGAGACGCTGACAGAGGCTGCGACGCCGACTGATACGCGGACGGAGGCAGATAAGGGTAGATATAGGCTTAGAGAAGGCAGCAGACAACCCAATCGACAGCGGCAACAACTGAGACGCATACAGCGACGCTGAAAGTGGCTGCGACGCCGACTGAGATGCCGACTGAGGCAGATAGGGGTAGATATTGGCATAGAGAAGGTAGCAAACCCCCCAATCGACAGCGGCAGCGACTGAGACGCCTACAGAGACGCTGATATAGGCAGAGCCGTCGACTGAGACGCCGACTGAGGCAGATAGTGGTAGATATAGGCTTAGATAAGGCAGCAGACCCCCCAATCGACAACGGCAACAAGTGAGACGCCTACAGAAACGCAGACAGAGGCTGCGGCGCCGACTGAGATGCCGACTGAGGCAGGTAGGGATAGATATAGGCATAAAGAAGCCAGCAGAACCCCCAATCGACAGCGGTTGCGACTGAGACGCCTACAGAGACGCTGACTGAGACGCTGACTGAGGCAGATAGGGGTAGATATTGGCGTAGAGAAAGCAGCAGACCCCCCAATCGACAGCGGCAGCGACTGAGACGCCGACATAGACGCTGACAGAGGTTGCGATTCCGACTGAGACGCCGACTGAGGCAGATAGGGGTAGATATAGGCATAGAGAAGGCATCAGACCCGCCAATCGACAGCGGCTGCGACTGAGACACCTGCAGAGACGCTGACAGAGGCTGTGAAGCCGACTGTGGCGCCGACTGAGGCAGATAGGTGAAGAGATAGGCATAGAGGAGTCAGCAGACCCCCCAATCAACAGCGGCAGCGACTGAGACGCCTACAGAGACGTTGACATAGGCTGCGACGCCGACTGAGACGTCGAATGAGACAGATAGGGGAGATTTTGGCATAGAGAGACCAGCAGACCCCCCAATCGACAGCGGCAGCGACTGAGACGTCTACAGAGACGCTGACAGAGGGTGCGACGCTGACTGAGGAAGCAACGCCGACTGAGACGCCGACTGAGGCAGAGAGGGGTAGACATAGGCATAGAGAAGGCAGCAGAGCCCCCAATCGACAGCGGCAGCGACTGCAATGCCTACAGAGACGCTGAGAGAGGCTGCGATGCCGACTAAGGCAGAGATGGTTAGACATAGGAATAGATAAAACAGCAGACAACCCAATCGACAGAGGCAATAACTGAGACGCCTACAGAGACGCTGATAGAGGCTGCAACGCCGACTGAGAGCCGACGGAGGCAGATAGAGGTAAATATAGGCATATAGAAGGCAGCAGACCCCCCAATCGACAGCGGCAGCGACTGAGACGCCGACAGAAACGCTGACAGAGGCTGCGACGCCGACTGAGACCCCGACTGAGGCAGAGAGGGGAAGAGATAGGCTTAAAGAAGGCAGCAGACCCGCCAATCGACAGCGGCAGCGACTGAGACACCTGCAGAGACGCTGACAGAGGCTGCGAAGCCGACTGTGGCGCCGACTGAGGCAGATAGGGGAAGAGATAGGCATAGAGGAGTCAGCAGACCCCCCAATCAACAGCGGCAGCGACTGAGACGCCTACAGAGACGCTGACATAGGCTGCGACGCCGACTGAGACGTCGAATGGGGCAGATACTGTTAGATATAGGTATCGAGAAGGCAGCAGACCCCCCCAATCGACAGTGGCAGCGACTGAGTCGCCTACAGAGACGCTGACAGAGGCTACGACGCCGACTGAGGCAGATAGGGGTAGATATTGGCATAGAGAGACCAGCAGACCCCCCCAATTGACAGCGGCAGCGACTGAGACGCGTTCAGTGACGCTGACAGAAGCTGCGACGCCGACTGATTCGCGGACTGAGGCAGATAAGGGTAGATATAGGCTTAGAGAAGGCAGCAGACCCCCCAATCAACAGCGGCAACAAATGAGACGCCTACAGAAACGCTGACAGAGGCTGCGACGCCGACTGAGATGCCGACTGAGGCAGGTAGGGATAGATATAGGCATAGAGAAGCCAGCAGACCCCCCAGTGGACAGCGGCAGCGACTGAGACGCGTTCAGTGACGCTGACAGAGGCTGCGACGCCGACTGATTCGCGGACTGAGGCAGATAAGGGTAGATATAGGCATAGAAAAGGCAGCAGACCCCCCAATCGACAACGGCAGCGACTGAGACGCCTACAGAGACGTTGACATGAGGATACGACGCCGACTGAGACGCCGACTGAGGCAGATAGGGGCAGATATTGGCATAGAGAAGGTAGCAAACCCCCCAATCGACAGCGGCAGCGACTGAGACGCTTACAGAGACGCTGATATAGGCAGAGCCGTCGACTGAGACGCCGACTGAGGCAGATAGTGGTAGATATAGGCTTAGATAAGGCAGCAGACCCCCCAATCGACAACGGCAACAACTGAGACGCATACAGAGACGCTGAAAGTGGCTGCGACGCCGACTGAGATGCCGACTGAGGCAGATAGGGGTAGATATTGGCATAGAGAAGGTAGCAAACCCCCCAATCGACAGCGGCAGCGACTGAGACGCCTAAAGAGACGCTGGCAGAGGCTGCGACGCCGACTGAGGCAGATAGGAGTAGATATTGGCATAGAGAGACCAGCAGACCCCCCAATCGACAGCGGCAGCGACTGAGACGCATTCAGAGACGCTGACAGAGGCTGCGACGCCGACTGATACGCGGACTGAGGCAGATAAGGGTAGATATAGGCTTAGAGAAGGCAGCAGACAACCCAATCGACAGCGGCAACAACTGAGACGCATACAGCGACGCTGAAAGTGGCTGCGACGCCGACTGAGATGCCGACTGAGGCAGATAGGGGCAGATATTGGCATAGAGAAGGTAGCAAACCCCCCAATCGACAGCGGCAGCGACTGAGACGCTTACAGAGACGCTGATATAGGCAGAGCCGTCGACTGAGACGCCGACTGAGGCAGATAGTGGTAGATATAGGCTTAGATAAGGCAGCAGACCCCCCAATCGACAACGGCAACAAGTGAGACGCCTACAGAAACGCAGACAGAGGCTGCGGCGCCGACTGAGATGCCGACTGAGGCAGGTAGGGATAGATATAGGCATAGAGAAGCCAGCAGACCCCCCAATCGACAGCGGTTGCGACTGAGACGCCTACAGAGACGCTGACTGAGACGCTGACTGAGGCAGATAGGGGTAGATATTGGCATAGAGAAAGCAGCAGACCCCCCCAATCGACAGCGGCAGCGACTGAGACGTCTACAGAGACGCTGACAGAGGGTGCGACGCCGACTGAGACGTCGAATGAGACAGATAGGGGTAGATTTTGGCATAGAGAGACCAGCAGACCCCCCCAATCGACAGCGGCAGCGACTGAGACGTCTACAGAGACGCTGACAGAGGGTGCGACGCTGACTGAGGAAGCAACGCCGACTGAGACGCCTATAGAGACGCTGACATAGGCTGCGACGCCGACTGAGACGTCGAATGAGACAGATAGGGGTAGATTTTGGCATAGAGAGACCAGCAGACCCCCCCAATCGACAGCGGCAGCGACTGAGACGTCTACAGAGACGCTGACAGAGGGTGCGACGCTGACTGAGGAAGCAACGCCGACTGAGACGCCGACTGAGGCAGAGAGGGGTAGACATAGGCATAGAGAAAGCAGCAGACCCCCCCAATCGACAGCGGCAGCGACTGAAATGCCTACAGAGACGCTCACAGAGGCTGCGATGCCGACTAAAGCAGAGATGGTTAGACATAGGCATAGATAAAGCAGCAGACAACCCAATCGACAGAGGCAATAACTGAGACGCCTACAGAGACTCTGATAGAGGCTGCAACGCCGACTGAGATGCCGACGGAGGCAGATAGAGGTAAATATAGGCATATAGAAGGCAGCAGACCCCCCAATCGACAGCGGCAGCGACTGAGACGCCGACAGAGACGCTGACAGAGGCTGCGACGCCGACTGAGACACCGACTGAGGCAGAGAGGGGAAGAGATAGGCTTAAAGAAGGCAGCAGACCCGCCAATCGACAGCGGCAGCGACTGAGACACCTGCAGAGACGCTGACAGAGGCTGCGAAGCCGACTGTGGCGCCGACTGAGGCAGATAGGGGTAGATATAGGCATAGAGAAGACATCAGACCCGCCAATCGACAGCGGCAGCGACTGAGACACCTGCAGAGACGCTGACAGAGGCTGTGAAGCCGACTGTGGCGCCGACTGAGGCAGATAGGTGAAGAGATAGGCAAAGAGGAGTCAGCAGACCCCCCAATCAACAGCGGCAGCGATTGAGACGCCTACAGAGACGCTGACATAGGCTGCGACGCCGACTGAGACGTCGAATGAGACAGATAGGGGTAGATTTTAGCATAGAGAGACCAGCAGACCCCCCCAATCGACAGCGGCAGCGACTGAGACGTCTACTGAGACGCTGACAGAGGGTGCGACGCTGACTGAGGAATCAACGCCGACTGAGACGCCGACTGAGGCAGAGAGGGGTAGACATAAGCATAGAGAAGGCAGCAGACCCCCCAATCGACAGCGGCAGCGACTGAAATGCCTACAGAGACGCTGACAGAGGCTGCGACGCCGACTGAGACCCCGACTGAGGCAGAGAGGGGTAAATATAGGCTTAGAGAAGGCAGCAGACCCCCCAATCGACAGCGGCAGCGACTGAGACGGCTGCAGAGACGCTGAAGGAGGCTGCGACGCTGACAGAATCTGCGACTGAGGCAGGTAGGGGTAGATATAGGCATAGAGAAGGCAGCAGACCCCCCAATCGACAGCGGCAGCGACTGAGACGCCTACAGAGACGCTGACAGAGGGTGCGACGCTGACTGAGACGCTGACTGAGACGCTGACTGAGGTAGATAGGGGAAGATATTGGCATAGAGAAGGCAGCAGACCTGCAGAAACGCTGACAGCGGCTGCGAAGCCGACTGTGGCGCCGACTGACGCAGATAGGGGAAGAGATAGGCTTAGAGAAGGCAGCAGACCCCCCAATCGACAGCGGCAGCGACTGAGACGCCTTCAGAGACGCTGACAGAGGCTGCGACGCTGACAGAGGCTGCGACGCTGACAGAGGCTGCGACGCTGACAGAGGCTGCGACGCTAACAGAGGCTGCGACGCTGACAGAGGCTGCGACGACGACTGAGACGCCAACTGATGCTGAGAGGGTTAGACATAGGCATAGAGAAGGCAGCAGACAACCCAATCGATAGCGGCAACAACTGAGACGCATACAGAGACTCTGATAGAGGCTGCGACGCCGACTGAGATGCCGACTGAGGCAGATAGGGATAGATATTGGCATAGAGAAGGCAGCTGACCCCCCAATCGACAGCGGCAGCGACTGAGACGCCTACAGAGACGCTGACAGAGGCTGCGACGCTGGCAGAGGCTGCGACGCTGGCAGAGGCTGCGACGCTGGCAGAGGCTGCGACGCCGACTGAGACGCCGACTGAGGAGCAGACCCCCCAAACGACAACGGCAGCGACTGAGATGCCTTCAGAGACGCTGACAGAGACTGCGACGAATACTGAGACGCCGACTGAGGCAGATAGGGGTAGATATAGGCATACAGAAGGCAGCAGACCCCCCCAATCGACAGCGGCAGCGACTGAGACGCCTTCAGAGACGCTGACAGAGACTGCGACGAATACTGAGACGCCGACTGAGGCAGATAGGGGTAGATATAGGCATACAGAAGGCAGCAGACTCCCCCAATCGACAGCGGCAGCGACTGAGAGGCCTACAGAGACCCTGACAGAGGCTGCGACGGCAACTGAGGCAGATAGGGGTAGATTTTAGCATAGAGAATGCAGCAGACCCCCAATCGACGGAGGCAGCGATTGAGACGCTGACAGAGGCTGCGACGCCGACTGAGACGCCGAATGAGGCTGAGAGGGGTGGACATAGGCATAGAGAAGGCAGCAGACCCCACCAATCGACAGCGGCTGCGACTGAGACGCCTACAGAGACGCTGACATAGGCTGCGACGCCGACTGAGGCAGATAGGGGTAGATTTTGGCATATAGAGACCAGCAGACCCCCCAATCGACAGCGGCAGCGACTGAGACGCATTCAGAGACGCTGACAGAGGCTGCGACGCCGAATGATTCGCGGACTGAGGCAGATAAGGGTAGATATAGGCTTAGAGAAGGCAGCAGACCCCCCAATCGACAGCGGCCACAAATGAGACGCCTACAGAGACGCTGACAGAGGCTGCGACGCCGACGGAGATGCCGACTGAGGCAGGTAGGGATAGATATAGGCATAGAGAAGCCAGCAGACCCCCCAATCGACAGCGGTAGCGACTGAAACGCCTACAGAGACACTGACTGAGACGCTGACTGAGGCAGATAGGGGTAGATATTGGCATATAGAAAGCAGCAGACCCCCAATCGACAGCGGCAGCGACTGAGACGCCGACATAGACGCTGACAGAGGTTGCGATTCGGACTGAGACGCCGACTGAGGCAGATAGGGGTAGATATAGGCATAGAGAAGGCATCAGACCCGCCAATCGACAGCGGCAGCGACTGAGACACCTGCAGAGACGCTGACAGAGGCTGTGAAGCCGACTGTGGCGCCGACTGAGGCAGATAGGTGAAGAGATAGGCAAAGAGGAGTCAGCAGACCCCCCAATCAACAGCGGCAGCGATTGAGACGCCTACAGAGACGCTGACATAGGCTGCGACGCCGACTGAGACGTCGAATGAGACAGATAGGGGTAGATTTTGGCATAGAGAGACCAGCAGACCCCCCCAATCGACAGCGGCAGCGACTGAGACGTCTACAGAGACGCTGACAGAGGGTGCGACGCTGACTGAGGAAGCAACGCCGACTGAGACGCCGACTGAGGCAGAGAGGGGTAGACATAGGCATAGAGAAAGCAGCAGACCCCCCCAATCGACAGCGGCAGCGACTGAAATGCCTACAGAGACGCTGACAGAGGCTGCGATGCCGACTGAGACCCCGACTGAGGCAGAGAGGGGTAAATATAGGCTTAGAGAAGGCAGCAGACCCCCCAATCGACAGCGGAAGCGACTGAGACGGCTGCAGAGACGCTGAAGGAGGCTGCGACGCTGACAGAATCTGCGACTGAGGCAGGTAGGGGTAGATATAGGCATAGAGAAGGCAGCAGACCCCCCAATCGACAGCGGCAGCGACTGAGACGCCTACAGAGACGCTGACAGAGGGTGCGACGCTGACTGAGACGCTGACTGAGACGCTGACTGAGGTAGATAGGGGTAGATATTGGCATAGAGAAGGCAGCAGACCTGCAGAAACGCTGACAGCGGCTGCGAAGCCGACTGTGGCGCCGACTGACGCAGATAGGGGAAGAGATAGGCTTAGAGAAGGCAGCAGACCCCCCAATCGACAGCGGCAGCGACTGAGACGCCTTCAGAGACGCTGACAGAGGCTGCGACGCTGACAGAGGCTGCGAC
This sequence comes from Clusia tigrina, assembly GCA_920105625.2. Taxonomy (NCBI): domain Eukaryota; kingdom Metazoa; phylum Arthropoda; class Insecta; order Diptera; family Clusiidae; genus Clusia; species Clusia tigrina. Next base: position 77,457,914 of record OV050031.1, on the reverse strand, counting down.
GCTGACAGAGGCTGCGACGCTGACAGAGGCTGCGACGCTAACAGAGGCTGCGACGCTGACAGAGGCTGCGACGACGACTGAGACGCCAACTGATGCTGAGAGGGTTAGACATAGGCATAGAGAAGGCAGCAGACAACCCAATCGATAGCGGCAACAACTGAGACGCATACAGAGACTCTGATAGAGGCTGCGACGCCGACTGAGATGCCGACTGAGGCAGATAGGGATAGATATTGGCATAGAGAAGGTAGCAGACCCCCCAATCGACAGCGGCAGCGACTGAGACGCCTACAGAGACGCTGACAGAGGCTGCGACGCTGGCAGAGGCTGCGACGCTGGCAGAGGCTGCGACGCCGACTGAGACGCCGACTGAGGAGGAGACCCCCCAAACGACAACGGCAGCGACTGAGATGCCTTCAGAGACGCTGACAGAGACTGCGACGAATACTGAGACGCCGACTGAGGCAGATAGGGGTAGATATAGGCATACAGAAGGCAGCAGACCCCCCCAATCGACAGCGGCAGCGACTGAGACGCCTTCAGAGACGCTGACAGAGACTGCGACGAAAACTGAGACGCCGACTGAGGCAGATAGGGGTAGATATAGGCATACAGAAGGCAGCAGACTCCCCCAATCGACAGCGGCAGCGACTGAGAGGCCTACAGAGACCCTGACAGAGGCTGCGACGGCAACTGAGGCAGATAGGGGTAGATTTTAGCATAGAGAATGCAGCAGACCCCCAATCGACGGAGGCAGCGATTGAGACGCTGACAGAGGCTGCGACGCCGACTGAGACGCCGAATGAGGCTGAGAGGGGTGGACATAGGCATAGAGAAGGCAGCAGACCCCACCAATCGACAGCGGCTGCGACTGAGACGCCTACAGAGACGCTGACAGAGGCTGCGACGCCGACTGAGGCAGATAGGGGTAGATATTGGCATAAAGAGAGCAGCAGACCCCAGCAATCGACAGCGGCTGCGACTGAGACGCCTACAGAGACGCTGACAGCGGGTGCGACGCTGTCACAAGCAGCGACGCCGACTGAGACGCCGACTGAGGCAGAGAGGGGTAGACATAGGCATAGAGAAGGCAGCAGACCCCCCCAATCGACAGCGGCAACAACTGAAAATCCTACAGAGACGCTGATAGAGGCTGCGACGCCGACTGAGATGCCGACTCAGGCAGATAGAGGTAAATATAGGCATAGAGAAGGCAGCAGCCCCCCAATCGACAGCGGACGCATCTGAAACGCATTCAGAGACGCTGACAGAGGCTGCGACGCCGACTGAGACTTCGAATAAGGCAGATAGTGTTAGATATAGGCATAGAGAAGGCAGCAGACCCCCCGAGTCGACAGCGGCAGCGACTGAGACGCCTACAGAGACGCTGACAGAGGCTGCGACACCGACTGAGGCAGATAGGGGTAGATATTGGCATAGAGAGAGCAGCAGACCCCGCCAATCTGGAGCGGCTGCGACTGAGACGCCTACCGAGACGCTGACAGAGGCTGAGACGTCGACTGTGACGCCGACTGAGGCAGATAGGGGTAGATATAGGTATAGAGAAGGCAGCAGACCCCCCAATCGAAAGCGGCAACAACTGAAACGCCTACAGAGACGCTGACAGAGGCTGAGAAGCCGACAGTGGCGCCGACTGAGGCAGGTAGGAGTAGATATAGGCATAGAGAAGGCAGCAGACACCCCAATCGACAGCGGCAGCGACTGAAACGCCTACAGAGACGCTGACAGAGGCTGCGATGCCGACTGAGGCAGAGATGGTTAGACATAGGCATAGAGAAAGCGGCAGACAACCCAATCGACAGCGGCAACAACTGAGACGCCTACAGAGACGCTGATAGTGGCTGCGACGCCGACTCAGATGCCGACTCAGGCAGATAGAGGTAAATATAGGCATAGCAAAGGCAGCAGACCCCCCAATCGACAGCGGCAGCATCTGAATCGCCGACAGAGACGCTGACAGAGGTTGCGACGCCGACTGAGACGCCGACTGAGGCAGATAGGGGTAGATATAGGCATAGAGAAGGCAGCAGACCACCCAATCGAGAGCGGCACCGACTGAGATGTCTAAAGAGACGCCGACAAGAGGCTGCGACGCCGACTGAGACGCCGACTGAGACGCCGACTGAGGCAGATAGGGGTAGATATAAGAATAGAGAATGCAGCAGACTCCCCAATCGACAGCGGCAGCGACTGAGACGCCTACAGAGACGCCGACAAGAGGCTGCGACGCCGACTGAGACGGCCACTGTGGCAGATAGGGGTAGATATAGGCATAGAGAAGGAAGCAGACCCCCCAATCGACAGAGACGCCGACAAGAGGCTGCGACGCCGACTGAGACGCCGACTGAGGCAGATAGGGGTAGATATAAGAATAGAGAAGGCAGCAGACCCCCCCCAATCGACAGCGGCAGCGACTGAGACGCCTACAGAGACGCCGACAAGAGGCTGCGACGCCGACTGAGACGCCGACTGAGTCGCCGACTGAGGCAGATAGGGGTAGATATAGGCATAGAGAAGGCAGCAGACCCCCCAATCGACAGAGACGCCGACAAGAGGCTGCGACGCCGACTGAGACGCCGTCTGAGGCAGATAGGGGTAGATATAAGAATAGAGAAGGCAGCAGACCCCCAATCGACAGCAGCAGCGACTGAGACGCCTACAGAGACGCTGACAGAGGGTGCGACGCTGATTGACACACGCTGACTGAGGCAGATAGGGGTAGATATTGGCATAGAGAAGGCAGCAGACCCCCAATCGACAGCGGCAGCGACTGAGACGCATGCAGAGACGCTGGCTGCGATGCCAACTGAGACGCCGACTGAGGCAGGTAGGGGTAGATATAGGCATAGAGAAGGCAGCAGACCCCCAATCGACAGCGGCAGCGACTGAGACGCATGCAGAGACGCTGGCTGCGATGCCAACTGAGACGCCGACTGAGGCAGGTAGGGGTAGATATAGGCATAGAGAAAGTAGCAGACCCCCCAATCGACAGCGGCAGCGACTGAGACGCCTACAGAGACGCTGACAGCGGCGGCGACGCTGGCAGAGGCTGAGACGCCGACTGAGACGCCGACTGAGGCAGAGAGGGTTAGACATAGGCATAGAGAAGGCAGCAGACCCCCCAATCGACAGCGGCAGCGACTGAGACGCCTTCAGAGACGCTGACAGAGACTGCGACGCCTACTGAGACGCCGACTGAGGCAGATAGGGGTAGACATAGGCATAGAGAAGGCAGCAGATCCCCCAATCGACAGCGGCAACAAATGAGACGGATACAGAGAAGCTGACAGCGGCTGCGACGCCGACTGAAGCAGATAGGGGTAGATATTGGCATAGAGAGAGCAGCAGACCCCACCAATCGACAGCGGCTGCGACTGAGACGCCTACCCAGACGCTGACAGAGGGTGCGACGCTGACAGAGGCAGCGACGCCGACTGAGGCAGAGAGGGGTAGACATAGGCATAGAGAAGGCAGCAGATCCCCCAATCGACAGCGGCAACAACTGAAACGCCTACAGAGACGCTGACAGAGGCTGAGAAGCCGACTGTGGCGCCGACTGAGGCAGATAGGGGTAGATATTGGCATAGAGAGAGCAGCAGATCCCACCAATCGACAGCGGCTGCGACTGAGACGCCTACAGAGACGCTAACAGAGGCTGCGATGCCGACTGAGGCAGAGATGGTTAGACATAGGCATAGAGAAAGCAGCAGACAACCCAATCGACAGCGGCAATAACTGAGACGCCTACAGAGACGCTGATAGAGGCTGCGACGCCGACTGAGATGCCGACTCAGGCAGATAGAGGTAAATATAGGCATAGAGAAGGCTGCAGACCCCCAATCGACAGCGGCAGCATCTGAAACGCCGACAGAGACGCTGACAGAGGCTGCGACGCCGACTAAGACCCCGACTCAGGCAGAGAGGGGTAAATATAGGCTTAGAAAAGGCAGCATACCCCCAATCGACAGCGGCAGCGACTGAGACGGCTACAGAAACGCTGATAGGGGCTGCGACGCCAACTGAGATGCCGACTGAGGCAGATAGGGGTAAATATAGGCATAGAGAAGGCAGCAGACCCCCAATCGACAGCGGCAGCGACTGAGACGCCTACAGAGACGCTGACAGAGGCTGCGACGACGACTGAGACGCCGACTGAGGCAGAGAGGGTTAGACATAGGCATAGAGAATGCAGCAGCCCCTCAATGGACAGCAGCAACAACTGAGACGCCTACAGAGCCGTTGATAGAGGCTGCGAAGCCGACTGTGACGCTGACTGAGGCTGATAGGGGTAGATATAGGCATAGAGAAGGCAGCAGACCCCCCAATCGACAGCGGCACCGACTGAGATGCCTACAGAGACGCCGACAAGAGGCTGCGACGCCGACTGAGACGCCGACTGAGGCAGAGAGGGGTAAATATAGCCTCAGAGAAGGCAGCAGACCCCCCAATCGACAGCAGCAGCGACTGAGACGGCTACAGAGACGCTGAAAGAGGCTGCGACGCTGACAGAGGCTGCGACGACGACTGAGATGCCTACAGAGACGTTGACAAGAGGATGCGACGCCGACTGAGACGCCGACTGAGGCAGATAGAGGTAGATATAGGCATAGAGGAGGCAGCAGACCCCCCAATAGACAGCGGCACCGACTGAGATGCCTACAGAGACGCCGACAAGAGGCTGCGACGCCGACTGAGACGCCGACTGAGGCAAATAGGGGTAGATATAAGAATAGAGAAGGCAGGAGACCCCCCAATCGACAGCGGCCGCGATTGAGACGCCTACAGAGACGCTGACAGAGGGTGCGACGCTGATTGAGACGCTGACTGAGGCAGATAGGGGTATAGAGAAGGGAGCAGACCCCCCAATCGACAGCGGCAGCGACTGAGACGCATTCAGAGACCCTGACAGAGGCTGCGACGCCGACTGAGACGCCGACTGAGGCAGGTAGGGGTAGATATAGGCATAGAGAAGGCAGCAGACCCCCAATCGACAGCGGCAGCGACTGAGACGCATGCAGAGACGCTGGCTGCGATGCCAACTGAGACGCCGACTGAGGCAGGTAGGGGTAGATATAGGCATAGAGAAGGCAGCAGACCCCCCAATCGACAGCGGCAGCGACTGAGACGCCTACAGAGACGCCGACAAGAGGCTGCGACGCCGACTGAGACGCCGACTGAGACGCCGACTGAGACGCCGACTGAGGCAGATAGGGGTAGATATAGGCATAGAGAAGGCAGCAGACCCCCCAATCGACAGAGACGCCGACAAGAGGCTGCGACGCCGACTAAGACGCCGACTGAGGCAGATAGGGGTAGATATAGGAATAGAGAAGGCAGCAGAACCCCCAATCGACAGCGGCAGATAGGGGTAGATATAAGAATAGAGAAGGCAGCAGACCCCCCAATCGACAGCGGCAGCGACTGAGACGCCTACAGAGACGCCGACAAGAAGCTGCGACGCCGACTGAGACGCCGACTGAGGCAGATAGGGGTAGATATAAGAATAGAGAAGGCAGCAGCCCCCCAATCGACAGCGGCAGCGACTGAGACACCTACAGAGACGCTGACAGAGGGTGCGACGCTGATTGACACACGCTGACTGAGGCATATAGGGGTAGATATTGGCATAGAGAAGGCAGCAGACGCCTCAATCGACAGCGGCAGCAACTGAGACGCATTCAGAGACCCTGACAGAGGCTGCGACGCCGACTGAAACGCCGACTGAGACGCCGACTGAGACGCCGACTGAGGCAGGTAGGGGTAGATAGAGGCATAGAGAAGGCAGCAGACCCCCAATCGACAGCGGCAGCGACTGAGATGCATGCAGAGACGCTGGCTGCGTTGCTGACTGAGACGCCGACTGAGGCAGGTAGGGGTAGATATAGGCATAGAGAAGGCAGCAGACCCCCCAATCGACAGCGGCAGCGAATGAGACGCCTACAGAGACGCTGACAGAGGCTGCGACGCCGACTGAGACGCCGACTGAGGCAGAGAGGGTTAGACATAGGCATAGAGAAGGCAGCAGACAACCCAATCGACAGCGGCAACAACTGAGAAGCATACAGAGACGCTGATAGAGGCTGCGACGCCGACTGAGATGCCGACTGAGCCAGATAGGGGTAGATATTGGCATAGAGAAGGTAGCAGACCCCCAATCGACAGCGGCAGCGACTGAGACGCCTACAGAGACGCTGACAGCGGCGGCGACGCTGGCAGAGGCTGAGACGCCGACTGAGACGCCGACTGAGGCAGAGAGGGTTAGACATAGGCATAGAGAAGGCAGCAGACCCCCAAATCGACAACGGCAGCGACTGAGATGCCTACAGAGACGCTGACAAGAGGCTGCGATGCCGACTGAGACGCCTACTGAGACGCCGACTGAGGCAGATAGGGGTAGAAATAGGTATACAGAAGGCAGCAGACCCCCAATCGACAGCGGCAGCGACTGAGAGGTCTACAGAGAAACTTACAGCGGCTGCGACGCCGACTGAGGCAGATAGGGGTAGACATAGGCATAGAGAAGGCAGCAGAGCCCCCAATCGACAGCGGCAATAAATGAGACGGATACAGAGAAGCTGACAGCGGCTGCGACGCCGACTGAGGCAGATAGGGGTAGATATTAGCATAGAGAGAGCAGCAGACCCCACCAATCGACAGCGGCTGCGACTGAGACGCCTACAGAGACGCTGACAGAGGGTGCGACGCTGACAGAGGCAGCGACGCCGACTGAGACGCCGACTGAGGCAGAGAGGGGTAGACATAGGCATAGAGAAGGCAGCAGATCCCCCAATCGACAGCGGCAACAACTGTAACGCCAACAGAGACGCTGACAGAGGCTGACAAGCCGACTGTGGCGCCGACTGAGGCAGGTAGGAGTAGATATAGGCATAGAGAAGGCAGCAGACCCCCCAATCGACAGCGGCAGTGACTGAAACGCCTACAGAGACGCTGACAGAGGCTGCGATGCCGACTGAGGCAGAGATGGTTAGACATAGGCATAGAGAAAGCAGCAGGCAACCCAATCGACAGCGGCAACAACTGAGACGCATACAGAGACGCTGATAGAGGCTGCGACGCCGACTGAGATGCCGACTCAGGCAGATAGAGGTAAATATAGGCATAGAGAAGGCTGCAGACCCCCAATCGACAGCGGCAGCATCTGAAACGCCGACAGAGACGCTGACAGAGGCTGCGACGACGACTGAGATGCCTACAGAGACGTTGACAAGAGGATGCGACGCCGACTGAGACGCCGACTGAGGCAGATAGAGGTAGATATAGGCATAGAGGAGGCAGCAGACCCCCCAATAGACAGCGGCACCGACTGAGATGCCTACAGAGACGCCAACAAGAGGCTGCGACGCCGACTGAGACGCCGACTGAGGCAAATAGGGGTAGATATAAGAATAGAGAAGGCAGGAGACCCCCCAATCGACAGCGGCCGCGATTGAGACGCCTACAGAGACGCTGACAGAGGGTGCGACGCTGATTGAGACGCCGACTGAGGCAGGTAGGGGTAGATATAGGCATAGAGAAGGCAGCAGACCCCCCAATCGACAGCGGCAGCGACTGAGACGCCTACAGAGACGCCGACAAGAGGCTGCGACGCCGACAAGAGGCTGCGACGCCGACTGAGACGCCGACTGAGACGCCGACTGAGGCAGATAGGGGTAGATATAGGCATAGAGAAGGCAGCAGACCCCCCAATCGACAGAGACGCCGACAAGAGGCTGCGACGCCGACTAAGACGCCGACTGAGGCAGATAGGGGTAGATATAAGAATAGAGAAGGCAGCAGAACCCCCAATCGACAGCGGCAGATAGGGGTAGATATAAGAATAGAGAAGGCAGCAGACCCCCCAATCGACAGCGGCAGCGACTGAGACGCCTACAGAGACGCCGACAAGAAGCTGCGACGCCGACTGAGACGCCGACTGAGGCAGATAGGGGTAGATATAAGAATAGAGAAGGCAGCAGCCCCCCAATCGACAGCGGCAGCGACTGAGACACCTACAGAGACGCTGACAGAGGGTGCGACGCTGATTGACACACGCTGACTGAGGCATATAGGGGTAGATATTGGCATAGAGAAGGCAGCAGACGCCTCAATCGACAGCGGCAGCGACTGAGACGCATTCAGAGACCCTGACAGAGGCTGCGACGCCGACTGAGACGCCGACTGAGACGCCGACTGAGGCAGGTAGGGGTAGATAGAGGCATAGAGAAGGCAGCAGACCCCCAATCGACAGCGGCAGCGACTGAGACGCATGCAGAGACGCTGGCTGCGTTGCTGACTGAGACGCCGACTGAGGCAGGTAGGGGTAGATATAGGCATAGAGAAGGCAGCAGACCCCCCAATCGACAGCGGCAGCGAATGAGACGCCTACAGAGACGCTGACAGAGGCTGCGACGCCGACTGAGACGCCGACTGAGGCAGAGAGGGTTAGACATAGGCATAGAGAAGGCAGCAGACAACCCAATCGACAGCGGCAACAACTGAGAAGCATACAGAGACGCTGATAGAGGCTGCGACGCCGACTGAGATGCCGACTGAGCCAGATAGGGGTAGATATTGGCATAGAGAAGGTAGCAGACCCCCAATCGACAGCGGCAGCGACTGAGACGCCTACAGAGACGCTGACAGCGGCGGCGACGCTGGCAGAGGCTGAGACGCCGACTGAGACGCCGACTGAGGCAGAGAGGGTTAGACATAGGCATAGAGAAGGCAGCAGACCCCCAAATCGACAACGGCAGCGACTGAGATGCCTACAGAGACGCTGACAAGAGGCTGCGATGCCGACTGAGACGCCTACTGAGACGCCGACTGAGGCAGATAGGGGTAGAAATAGGTATACAGAAGGCAGCAGACCCCCAATCGACAGCGGCAGCGACTGAGAGGTCTACAGAGAAACTTACAGCGGCTGCGACGCCGACTGAGGCAGATAGGGGTAGACATAGGCATAGAGAAGGCAGCAGAGCCCCCAATCGACAGCGGCAATAAATGAGACGGATACAGAGAAGCTGACAGCGGCTGCGACGCCGACTGAGGCAGATAGGGGTAGATATTGGCATAGAGAGAGCAGCAGACCCCACCAATCGACAGCGGCTGCGACTGAGACGCCTACAGAGACGCTGACAGAGGGTGCGACGCTGACAGAGGCAGCGACGCTGACAGAGGCAGCGACGCCGACTGAGACGCCGACTGAGGCAGAGAGGGGTAGACATAGGCATAGAGAAGGCAGCAGATCCCCCAATCGACAGCGGCAACAACTGAAACGCCAACAGAGATGCTGACAGAGGCTGACAAGCCGACTGTGGCGCCGACTGAGGCAGGTAGGAGTAGATATAGGCATAGAGAAGGCAGCAGACCCCCCAATCGACAGCGGCAGTGACTGAAACGCCTACAGAGACGCTGACAGAGGCTGCGATGCCGACTGAGGCAGAGATGGTTAGACATAGGCATAGAGAAAGCAGCAGACAACCCAATCGACAGCGGCAACAACTGAGACGCATACAGAGACGCTGATAGAGGCTGCGACGCCGACTGAGATGCCGACTCAGGCAGATAGAGGTAAATATAGGCATAGAGAAGGCTGCAGACCCCCAATCGACAGCGGCAGCATCTGAAACGCCGACAGAGACGCTGACAGAGGCTGCGACGCCGACTAAGACCCCGACTCAGGCAGAGAGGGGTAAATATAGGCTTAGAGAAGGCAGCAGACCCCCCAATCGACAGCGGCAGCGACTGAGACGGCTACAGAAACGCTGATAGGGGCTGCGACGCCAACTGAGATGCCGACTGAGGCAGATAGGGGTAAATATAGGCATAGAGAAGGCAGCAGACCCCCAATCGTCAGCGGCAGCGACTGAGACGCATTCAGAGACGCTGACAGAGGCTGCGACGCGGACTGAGACGCCGACTGAGGCAGATAAGGGTAGATATAGGCTTAGAGAAGGCAGCAGACCCCCCAATCGACAGCGGCAGCGACTGAGACGCCTACAGAGACGCTGACAGAGGCTGCGACGCTGACAGAGGCTGCGACGACGACTGAGACGCCGACTGAGGCAGAGAGGGTTAGACATAGGCATAGAGAATGCAGCAGACCCCTCAATGGACAGCAGCAACAACTGAGACGCCTACAGAGCCGTTGATAGAGGCTGCGAAGCCGACTGTGACGCTGACTGAGGCTGATAGGGGTAGATATAGGCATAGAAAAGGCAGCAGACCCCCCAATCGACAGCGGCACCGACTGAGATGCCTACAGAGACGCCGACAAGAGGCTGCGACGCCGACTGAGACGCCGACTGAGGCAGAGAGGGGTAAATATAGCCTCAGAGAAGGCAGCAGACCCCCCAATCGACAGCAGCAGCGACTGAGACGGCTACAGAGACGCTGAAGGAGGCTGCGACGCTGACAGAGGCTGCGACGACGACTGAGATGCCTACAGAGACGTTGACAAGAGGATGCGACGCTGACTGAGGCAGATAGGGGTAGATATTGGCATAGAGAGAGCAGCAGACCCCACCAATCGACAGCGGCTGCGACTGAGACGCCTACAGAGACGCTGACAGAGGCTGAGAAGCCGACTGTGGCGCCGACTGAGGCAGGTAGGAGTAGATATAGGCATAGAGAAGGCAGCAGACCCCCCAATCGACAGAGACGCCGAAAAGAGGCTGCGACGCCGACTGAGACGCCGACTGAGGCAGATAGGGGTAGATATAAGAATAGAGATGGCAGCAGACCCCCCCAATCGACAGCGGCAGCGACTGAGACGCCTACAGAGACGCTAACAGAGGGTGCGACGCTGATTGAGACGCTGACTGAGGCAGATAGGGGTAGATATTGGCATAGAGAAGGCAGCAGACCCCTCAATCGACAGCGGCAGCGACTGAGACGCATTCAGAGACCCTGACAGAGGCTGCGACGCCGACTGAGACGCCGACTGAGGCAGGTAGGGGTAGATATAGGCATAGAGAAGGCAGCAGACCCCCAATCGACAGCGGCAGCGACTGAGACGCATGCAGAGACGCTGACAGAGGCTGCGATGCCGACTGAGACGCCGACTGAGGCAGGTAGGGGTAGATATAGGCATATAGAAGGCAGCAGACCCCCCAATCGACAGCGGCAGCGAATGAGATGCCTACAGAGACGCTGACAGAGGCTGCGACGCCGACTGAGACGCCGACTGAGGCAGAAAGGGTTAGAGATAAGCATAGCGAAGGCAGCAGACAACCCAATCGACAGCGGCAACAACTGAGAAGCATACAGAGACGCTGATAGAGGCTGCGACGCCGACTGAGATGCCGACTGAGCCAGATAGGGGTAGATATTGGCATAGAGAAGGTAGCAGACCCCCCAATCGACAGCGGCAGCGACTGAGACGCCTACAGAGACGCTGACAGCGGCGGCGACGCTGGCAGAGGCTGACGCCGACTAAGACGCCGACTGAGGCAGAGAGGGTTAGACATAGGCATAGAGATGGCAGCAGACCCCCCATTCGACAACGGCAGCGACTGAGATGCCTACAGAGACGCTGACAAGAAGCTGCGACGCCGACTGAGACGCCGACTGAGACGCCGACTGAGACGCCGACTGAGACGCCGACTGAGGCAGATAGGGGTAGATATATGCTTAGAGAAGGCAGCAGGTCCCCCAATCGACAACGGCAGCGACTGAGATGCCTACAGAGACGCTGACAAGAGGCTGCGACGCCGACTGAGATGCCGACTGGGGCAGATAGAGAAGGCAGCAGACCCCCCAATCGACAGCGGCAGCGACTGAGACGCCTTCAGAGACGCTGACAGAGACTGCGACGCCTACTGAGACGCCGACTGAGGCAAATAGGGGTAGAAATAGGCATACAGAAGGCAGCAGACCCCCCAATCGACAGCGGCAGCGACTGAGAGGCCTACAGAGAAGCTGACAGCGGCTGCGACGCCGACTGAGGCAGATAGGGGTAGATTTTGGCATAGAGAATGCAGCAGACCCCCAATCGACGGTGGCAGCGATTGAGACGCCTACAGAGACGCTGACAGAGGCTGCGACGCTGACTGAGGCTGAGAGGGGTAGACATAGGCACAGAGAAGGTAGCAGAGCCCCCAATCGACAGCGGCAACAAATGAGACGGATACAGAGACGCTGACAGAGGCTGCGACGCCGACTGAGATGCCGACTCAGGCAGATAGAGGTAAATATAGGCATAGAGAAGGCAGCAGACGCTGACAGAGGCTGCGACGCCGACTGAGGCAGATAGGGGTAGATATTGGCATAGAGAGAGCAGCAGAACCCACCAATCGACAGCGGCTGCGACTGAGACGCCTACAGAGACGCTGACAGAGGGTGCGACGCTGACAGAGGCAGCGACTGAGGCAGATAGGGGTAGATATATGCTTAGAGAAGGCAGCAGACCCCCCAATCGACAACGGCAGCGACTGAGATGCCTACAGAGACGCTGACAAGAGGCTGCGACGCCGACTGAGATCCCGACTGAGGCAGGTAGGAGTAGATATAGGCATAGAGAAGGCAGCAGACCCCCCAATCGACAGCGGCAGCGACTGAAACGCCTACAGAGACGCTGACAGAGGCTGCGATGCCGACTGAGGCAGAGATGGTTAGACATAGGCACAGAGAAGGCAGCAGACCCCCCCAATCGACAGAGACGCCGACAAGAGGCTGCGACGCCGACTGAGACGCCGACTGAGACGCCGACTGAGGCAGATAGGGGTAGATATAAGAATAGAGATGGCAGCAGACCCCCCAATCGACAGCGGCAGCGACTGAGACGCCTACAGAGACGCTGACAGAGGGTGCGACGCTGATTGATACGCTGACTGAGGCAGATAGGGGTAGATATTGGCATAGAGAAGGCAGCAGACCCCTCAATCGACAGCGGCAGCGACTGAGACGCATTCAGAGACCCTGACAGAGGCTGCGACGCCGACTGAGACGCCGACTGAGGCAGGTAGGGGTAGATATAGGCATATAGAAGGCAGCAGACCCCCAATCGACAGCGGCAGCGACTGAGACGCATGCAGAGACGCTGACAGAGGCTGCGATGCCGACTGAGACGCCGACTGAGGCAGGTAGGGGTAGATATTGGCATAGAGAAGGCAGCAGACCCCCAATCGACAGCGGCAGCGAATGAGATGCCTACAGAGACGCTGACAGAGGCTGCGACGCCGACTGAGACGCCGACTGAGGCAGAAAGGGTTAGAGATAAGCATAGCGAAGGCAGCAGACAACCCAATCGACAGCGGCAACAACTGAGAAGCATACAGAGACGCTGATAGAGGCTGCGACGCCGACTGAGATGCCGACTGAGCCAGATAGGGGTAGATATTGGCATAGAGAAGGTAGCAGACCCCCAATCGACAGCGGCAGCGACTGAGACGCCTACAGAGACGCTGACAGCGGCGGCGACGCTGGCAGAGGCTGAGACGCCGACTAAGACGCCGACTGAGGCAGAGAGGGTTAGACATAGGCATAGAGAATGCAGCAGACCCCTCAATGAACAGCGGCAAGAAATGAGACGGATACAGAGACGCTGACAGAGGCTGCGACGCCGACTGAGATGCCGACTCAGGCAGATAGAGGTAAATATAGGCATAGAGAAGGCAGCAGACGCTGACAGAGGCTGCGACGCCGACTGAGGCAGATAGGGGTAGATATTGGCATAGAGAGAGCAGCAGAACCCACCAATCGACAGCGGCTGCGACTGAGACGCCTACAGAGACGCTGACAGAGGGTGCGACGCTGACAGAGGCAGCGACGCCGACTGAGACGCCGACTGAGGCAGAGAGGGGTAGACATAGGCATAGATTAGGCAGCAGATCCCCCAATCGACAGCGGCAACAACTGAAACGCCTACAGAGACGCTGACAGAGGCTGAGAAGCCGACTGTGGCACCGACTGAGGCAGGTAGGAGTAGATATAGGCATAGAGAAGGCAGCAGACCCCCCAATCGACAGCGGCAGCGACTGAGACGGCTACAGAGACGCTGAAAGAGGATGCGACGCTGACAGAGGCTGCGACGACGACTGAGACGCCGACTGAGGCAGAGAGGGTTAGAGATAGGCATAGAGAAGGCAGCAGACAACCCAATCGACAGCGGCAACAACTGAGACGCCTTCAGAAACGCTGATAGAGGCTGCGACGCCGACTGAGATGCCGACTCAGGCAGATAGGGGTAAATATAGGCATAGAGAAGGCAGCAGACCCCCCAATCGACAGCGGCAGCGACTGAGACGGCTACAGAGACGCTGAAAGAGGATGCGACGCTGACAGAGGCTGCGACGACGACTGAGACGCCGACTGAGGCAGAGAGGGTTAGAGATAGGAATAGAGAAGGCAGCAGACAACCCAATCGACAGCGGCAACAACTGAGACGCCTACAGAAACGCTGATAGAGGCTGCGACGCCGACTGAGATGCCGACTGAGGCAGATAGGGGTAAATATAGGCATAGAGAAGGCAGCAGACCCCCAATCGACAGCGGCAGCGACTGAGAGGCATTCAGAGACGCTGAGAGAGGCTGCGACGCGGACTGAGAAGCCGACTGAGGCAGATAAGGGTAGATATAGGCTTAGAGAAGGCAGCAGACCCCCCAATCGACAGCGGCAGCGACTGAGACGCCTACAGAGACGCTGACAGAGGCTGCGACGCTGACCGAGGCTGCGACGACGACTGAGACGCCGACTGAGGCAGAGAGGGTTAGACATAGGCATAGAGAATGCAGCAGACCCCTCAATGGACAGCGGCAACAACTGAGACGCCTACAGAGCCGTTGATAGAGGCTGCGAAGCCGACTGTGACGCCGACTGAGGCAGAGAGGGGTAAATATAGGCTCAGAGAAGGCAGCAGACCCCCCAATCGACAGCAGCAGCGATTGAGACGGCTACAGAGACGTTGAAAGAGGCTGCGGCGCTGACAGAGGCTGCGACGACGACTGAGATTCCTACAGAGACGTTGACAAGAGGATGCGACGCCGACTGAGACGCCGACTGAGGCAGATAAGGGTAGATATAAGAATAGAGAAGGCAGCAGACCCCCCAATCGACAGCGGCAGCGATTGAGACGCCTACAGAGACGCTGACAGAGGGTGCGACGCTGATTGAGACGCTGACTGAGGCAGATAGGGGTAGATATTGGCATAGAAAAGGCAGCAGACCCCCAATCGACAGCGGCAGCGACTTTGACGCATGCAGAGACGCTGACAGAGGCTGCGACGTCGACTGAGACGCCGACTAAGGCAGGTAGGGGTAGATATAGGCATAGAGAAGGCAGCAGACCCCCCAATCGACAGCGGCAGCGAATGAGACGCTTACAGAGACGCTGACAGAGGCTGCGAAGCCGACTGAAACGCCGACTGAGGCAGAGAGGGTTAGACATAGGCATAGAGAAAGCAGCAGATAACCCAATCGACAACGGCAACAACTGAGAAGCATACAGAGACGCTGATAGAGGCTGCGACGCCGACTGAGATGCCGACTGAGCCAGATAGGGGTAGATATTGGCATAGAGAAGGTAGGAGGCCCCCCAATCGACAGCGGCAGCGACTGAGACGCTTACAGAGACGCTGACAGAGGCTGCGACGCTGGCAGAGGCTGAGACGCCGACTGAGACGCCGGCTGAGGCAGAGAGGGTTAGACATAGGCATAGAGAAGGCAGCAGACCCCCCAATCGACAACGGCAGCGACTGAGATGCCTACAGAGACGCTGACAAGAGGCTGCGACGCCGACTGATACGCCGACTGAGACGCCGACTGAGGCAGATAGGGGTAGATATATGCTTAGAGAAGGCAGCAGACCCCCCAATCGACAACGGCAGCGACTGAGATGCCTACAGAGACGCTGACAAGATTCTGCGACGCCGACAGAGATGCCGACTGGGGCAGATAGAGAAGGCAGCAGACCCCCCAATCGACAGCGGCAGCGACTGAGACGCCTTCAGAGATGCCTTCAGAGACGCTGACAGAGACTGCGACGCCTACTGATACGCCGACTGCGGCAGATAGGGGTAGAAATAGGCACACAGAAGGCAGCAGACCCCCCCAATCGACAGCGGCAGCGACTGAGAGGCCTACAGAGACGCTGACAGCGGCTGCGACGCTGACTGAGGCAGATAGGGGTAGATTTTGGCATAGAGAATACAGCAGACCTCCAATCGACGGCGGCAGCGATTGAGACGCCTACAGAGACGCTGACAGAGGCTGCGACGCTGACTGAGACGCCGACTGAGGCTGAGAGGGGTAGACATAGGCATAGAGAAGGCAGCAGACTCCCCAATCGACAGCGGCAACAAATGAGACGGATACAGAGACGCTGACAGAGGCTGCGACGCCGACTGAGATGCCGACTCAGGCAGATAGAGGTAAATATAGGCATAGAGAAGGCAGCAGACGCTGACAGAGGCTGCGACGCCGACTGAGGCAGATAGGGGTAGATATTGGCATAGAGAGAGCAGCAGACCCCACCAATCGACAGCGGCTGCGACTGAGACGCCTACAGAGACGCTGACAGAGGGTGCGACGCTGACAGAGGCAGCGACGCCGACTGAGACGCCGACTGAGGCAGAGAGGGGTAGACATAGGCATAGAGAAGGCAGCAGATCCCCCAATCGACAGCGGCAACAACTGAAACGCCTACAGAGACGCTGACAGAGGCTGAGAAGCCGACTGTGGCACCGACTGAGGCTGGTAGGAGTAGATATAGGCATAGAGAAGGCAGCAGACCCCCCAATCGACAGCGGCAGCGACTGAGACGGCTACAGAGACGCTGAAAGAGGATGCGACGCTGACAGAGGCTGCGACGACGACTGAGACGCCGACTGAGGCAGAGAGGGTTAGAGATAGGCATGGAGAAGGCAGCAGACAACCCAATCGACAGCGGCAACAACTGAGTCGCCTACAGAAACGCTGATAGAGGCTGCGTCGCCGACTGAGATGCCGACTCAGGCAGATAGGGGTAAATATAGGCATAGAGAAGGCAGCAAACCCCCAATCGACAGCGGCAGCGACTGAGACGGCTACAGAGACGCTGAAAGAGGATGCGACGCTGTCAGAGGCTGCGACGACGACTGAGACGCCGACTGAGGCAGAGAGGGTTAGAGATAGGCATAGAGAAGGGAGCAGACAACCCAATTGACAGCGGCAACAACTGAGACGCCTACAGAAACGCTGATAGAGGCTGCGACGCCGACTGAGATGCCGACTGAGGCAGATAAGGGTAAATATAGGCATAGAGAAGGCAGCAGACCCCCAATCGACAGCGGCAGCAACTGAGACGCATTCAGAGACGCTGACAGAGGCTGCGACGCGGACTGAGACGCCGACTGAGGCAGATAAGGGTAGATATAGGCTTAGAGAAAGCAGCAGACCCCCCAATCGACAGCGGCAGCGACTGAGACGCCTACAGAGACGCTGACAGAGGCTGCGACGCTGACAGAGGTTGCGACGACGACTGAGACGCCGACTGAGGCAGAGAGGGTTAGACATAGGCATAGAGAATGCAGCAGACCCCTCAATGGATAGCGGCAACAACTGAGACGCCTACAGAGCCGTTGATAGAGGCTGCGAAGCCGACTGTGACGCTGACTGAGGCTGATAGGGGTAGATATAGGCATAGAGAAGGCAGCAGACCCCCCAATCGACAGCGGCACCGACGGAGATGCCTACAGAGACGCCGACAAGAGGCTGCGACGCCGACTGAGACGCCGACTGAGGCAGAGAGGGGTAAATATAGGCTCAGAGAATGCAGCAGACCCCCCAATCGACAGAAGCAGCGATTGAGACGGCTACAGAGACTGAAAGAGGCTGCGACGCTGACAGAGGCTGCGACTACGACTGAGATGCCTACAGAGACGTTGACAAGAGGATGCGACGCCGACTGAGACGCCGACTGAGGCAGATAGGGGTAGATATAGGCATAGAGAAGGCAGCAGACCCCCCAATCGACAGCGGCAGCGATTGAGACGCCTACAGAGACGCTGACAGAGGGTGCGACGCTGATTGAGACGCTGACTGAGGCAGATAGGGGTAGATATTGGCATAGAGAAGGCAGCAGACCCCCAATCGACAGCGGCAGCGAATGAGACGCCTACAGAGACGCTGACAGAGGCTGCGAAGCCGACTGAGACGCCGACTGAGGCAGAGAGGGTTAGATATTGGCATAGAGAAGGTAGGAAACCCCACAATCGACAGCGGCAGCGACTGAGACGCTTACAGAGACGCTGACAGAGGCTGCGACTCTGGCAGAGGCTGAGACGCCGACTGAGACGCCGGCTGAGGCAGAGAGGGTTAGACATAGGCATAGATAAAGCAGCAGACCCCCCAATCGACAACGGCAGCGACTGAGATGAATACAGATACGCTGACAAGAGGCTGCGACGCCGACTGAGACGCCGACTGAGACGCCGACTGATGCAGATAGGGGTAGATATATGCTTAGAGAAGGCAGCAGACCCCCCAATCGACAACGGCAGCGACTGAGATGCCTACAGAGACGCTGACAAGAGGCTGCGACATCGACTGAGATGCCGACTGGGGCAGATAGAGAAGGCAGCAGACCCCCCATTCGACAGCGGCAGCGACTGAGACGCCTTCAGAGACGCTGACAGAGACTGCGACGCCTACTGATACGCCGACTGAGGCAGATAGGGGTAGAAATAGGCACACAGAAGGCAGCAGACCCTCCAATCGACAGCGGCAGCGACTGAGAGGCCTACAGAGACGCTGACAGCGGCTGCGACGCCGACTGAGGCAGATAGGGGTAGATTTTGGCATAGAGAATACAGCAGACCCCCAATCGACGGCGGCAGCGATTGAGACGCCTACAGAGACGCTGACAGAGGCTGCGACGCTGACTGAGACGCCGACTGAGGCTGAGAGGGGTAGACATAGGCATAGAGAAGGCAGCAGACTCCCCAATCGACAGCGGCAACAAATGAGACGGATACAGAGACGCTGACAGAGGCTGCGACGCCGACTGAGATGCCGACTCAGGCAGATAGAGGTAAATATAGGCATAGAGAAGGCAGCAGACGCTGACAGAGGCTGCGACGCCGACTGAGGCAGATAGGGGTAGATATTGGCATATAGAGAGCAGCACACCCCACCAATCGACAGCGGCTGCGACTGAGACGCCTACAGAGACGCTGACAGAGGCAGCGGCGCCGACTGAGGCAGAGAGGGGTAGACATAGGCATAGAGAAGGCAGCAGACCCCCCAATCGACAGCGGCAATAACTGAAACGCCTACAGAGACGCTGACAGAGGCTGAGAAGCCGACTGTGGCGCCGACTGAGGCACGTAGGAGTAGATATAGGCATAGAGAAGGCAGCAGACCCCCCAATCGACAGCGGCAGCGACTGAAACGCCTACAGAGACGCTGACAGAGGCTGCGATGCTGACTGAGGCAGAGATGGTTAGACATAGGCATAGAGAAAGCAGCAGACAACCCAATCGACAGCGGCAACAACTGAGACGCCTACAGAGACGCTGATAGAGGCTGCGACGCCGACTGAGATGCCGACTCAGGCAGATAGAGGTAAATATAGGCATAGAGAAGGCAGCAGACCCCCAATCGACAGCGGCAGCATCTGAAACGCCGACAGAGACGCTGACAGAGGTTGCGACGCCGACTGAGACCCCGACTCAGGCAGAGAGGGGTAAATATAGGCTTAGAGAAGGCAGCAGACCCCCCAATCGACAGCGGCAGCGACTGAGACGGCTACTGAGACGCTGAAAGAGGATGCGACGCTGACAGAGGCTGCGACGACGACTGAGACGCCGACTGAGGCAGAGACGGTTAGAGATAGGCATAGAGAAGGCAGCAGACAACCCAATCGACAGCGGCAACAACTGAGAAGCCTACAGAGACGCTGATAGAGGCTGCGACGCCGACTGAGATGCCGGCTGAGGCAGATAGGTGTAAATATAGGCATAGAGAAGGCAGCAGACCCCCAATCGACAGCAGCAGCGACTGAGACGCTTTCAGAGCCGCTGACAGAGGCTGCGACGCGGACTGAGACGCCGACTGAGGCAGATAAGTTTAGATATAGGCTTAGAGAAGGCAGCAGACCCCCCTATCGACAGCGGCAGCGACTGAGACGCCTACAGAGACGCTGACATAGGCTGAGACGTCGACTGAGACGCCGACTGAGGCAGATAGGGGTAGATATAGGCATAGAGAAGGCAGCAGACCCCCCAATGGACAGCGGCAGCGACTGAGACGCATTCAGAGACGCTGACAGAGGCTGCGACGACGACTGAGACGCCGACTCAGGCAGAGAGGGTTAGACATAGGCATAGAGAATGCAGCAGACCCCTCAATGGACAGCGGCAACAACTGAGACGCCTACAGAGCCGTTGTTAGAGGCTGCGAAGCCGACTGTGACGCTGACTGAGGCAGATAGGGGTAGATATAGGCATAGAGAAAGCAGCAGACCCCCCAATCGATAGCGGCAGCGACTGAGACGCCTACAGAGACGCTGACATAGGCTGAGACGTCGACTGAGACGCCGACTGAGGCAGATAGGGGTAGATATAGGCATAGAGAAGGCAGCAGACCCCCCCAATGGACAGCGGCAGCGACTGAGACGCATTCAGAGACGCTGACAGAGGCTGCGACGCTGACTGTGTTGCCGACTGAGGCAGGTAGGGGTAGATATAGGCATAGAGAAGACAGCAGACCCACCAATCGACAGCGGCAACAACTGAGACGCCTACAGAGACGCTGATAGAGGCTGCGACGCGGACTGAGTTGCCGAATGAGGCAGATAGGGGTAGATATAGGCATAGAGATGGCATCAGACCCCCAATCGACAGCGGAAGCGACTGAGACGCATTTCAGAAACGCTGCCAGAGGCTGAGACGCCGACTGAGACGCCGACTGAGGCAGAGAGGGTTAGACATATGCATAGAGAAGGCAGCAGACAACCCAATCGAGAGCGGCAGCGACTGAGACGCCTACAGAGACGCAGACAGAGGCTGCGACGCTGGCAGAGGCTGAGACGCCGACTGAGACGCCGACGGAGGCAGAGAGGGTTAGACATAGGCATAGAGAAGGCAGCAGACCCCCCCAATCGACAACGGCAGCGACTGAGATGCCTACAGAGACGCTGACAAGAGGCTGCGACGCCGACTGACATGCCGGCTGGGGCCGATAGAGAAGGCAGCAGACCCCCCAATCGACAGCGGCAGCGACTGAGACGCCTTCAGAGACGCTGACAGAGACTACGACGCCAACTGAGACGCCGACTGAGGCAGATAGGGGTAGAAATAGGCATACAGAAGGCAGGAGACCCCCCAATCGACAGCGGTAGCGACTGAGAGGCCTACAGAGACGCTGAAAGAGGCTGCGACGCCGACTGAGACGCCGACTGAGGCAGAGAGGGTTAGACATAGGCATAGAGAAGGCAGCAGACAACCCAATCGACAGCGGCAGCGACTGAGACGCCTACAGAGACGCTGACAGAGGCTGCGACGCCGACTGAGATGCCGACTGAGCCAGATAGGGGTAGATATTGGCATAGAGAAGGTAGCAGACCCCCCAAACGACAGCAGCAGCGACTGAGACGCCTACAGAGACGATGACAGACGCTGCGACGCTGGCAGAGGCTGAGACGCCGACTGAGACGCCGACTGAGGCAGATAGGGGTAGAAATAGGCATACAGAAGGCAGCAGACCCCCCAATCGACAGCGGCAGCGACTGAGATGCCTACAGAGACGCTAACAAGAGGCTGCGACGCCGACTGAGACGCCGACTAAGGCAGATAGGGGTAGATATATGCTTAGAGAAGGCAGCAGACCCCCCAATCGACAACGGCAGCAACTGAGGTGCCTACAGAGACGCTGACAAGAGGCTGCGACGCCGACTGAGATGCCGACTGGGGCAGATAGAGAATTCAGCAGACCCACCAATCGACAGCGGCAGCGACTGAGACGCCTTCAGAGACGCTGACAGACACTGCGACTACAACTGAGACACAGGCTGAGGAAGATAGGGGTAGAAATAGGCACACAGAACGCAGCAGACCCCCCAATCGACGGCGGCAGCGATTGAGACGCCTACAGAGACGCTGACAGAGGCTGCGACGCCGACTGTGACACCGACTGAGGCTGAGAGGCGTAGACATAGGCATAGAGAAGGCAGCAGACTCCCCAATCGACAGCGGCAACAAATGAGACGGATACAGAGACGCTGACAGAGGCTGCGACGCCGACTGAGATGCCGACTCAGGCAGATAGAGGTAAATATAGGCATAGAGAAGGCAGCAGACGCTGACAGAGGCTGCGACGCCGACTGAGGCAGATAGGGGTAGATATTGGCATAGTGAGAGCAGCAGACCCCACCAATCGACAGCGGCTGCGACTGCGACGCATACAGAGACGCTGACAGAGGCAGCGACGCCAACTGAGACGCCGACTGAGGCAGAGAGGGGTAGACATAGGCATAGAGAAGGCAGCAGACCCCCCAATCGACAGCGGCAATAATTGAAACGCCTACAGAGACGCTGACAGAGGCTGAGAAGCCGACTGTGGCGCCGACTGAGGCAGGTAGGAGTAGCTATAGGCATAGAGTAGGCAGCAGACCCCCCAATCGACAGCGGCAGCGATTGAAACGCCTACAGACACGCTGACAGAGGCTGCGATGCCGACTGAGGCAGAGATGGTTAGACATAGGCATAGAGAAAGCAGCAGACAACCCAATCGACAGCGGCAACAACTGAGACGCCTACAGAGACGCTGATAGAGGCTGCGACGCCGACTGAGATGCCGACTCAGGCAGATAGAGGTAAATATAGGCATAGAGAAGGCAGCAGACCCCCAATCGACAGCGGCAGCATCTGAAACGCCGACAGAGACGCTGACAGAGGCTGCGACGCCGACTGAGACCCCGACTCAGGCAGAGAGGGGTAAATATAGGCTTAGAGAAGGCAGCAGACCCCCCAATCGACAGCAGCAGCGATTGAGACGGCTACAGAGACGCTGAAAGAGGCTGCGACGCTGACAGAGGCTGCGACGAGGACTGAGATGCCTACAGAGACGTTGACAAGAGGATGCGACGGCGACTGAGACGCCGACTGAGGCAGAGAGGGTTAGAGATAGGCATAGAGAAGGCAGCAGACAACCCAATCGACAGCGGCAACAACTGAGACGCCTACAGAGACGCTGATAGAGGCTGCGACGCCGACTGAGATGCCGGCTGAGGCAGATAGGGGTAAATATAGGCATAGAGAAGGCAGCAGACCCCCAATCGACAGCGGCAGCGACTGAGACGCATTCAGAGACGCTGACAGAGGCTGCGACGCTGACAGAGGCTGCGACGACGACTGAGACGCCGACTGAGGCAGAGAGGGTTAGACATAGCATAGAGAATGCAGCAGACCCCTCAATGGACAGCGGCAACAACTGAGACGCCTACAGAGCCGTTGATAGAGGCTGCGAAGCCGACTGTGACGCTGACTGAGGCTGATAGGGGTAGATATAGGCATAGAGAAGGCAGCAGACCCCCCAATCGACAGCGGCACCGACTGAGATGCCTACAGAGACGCCGACAAGAGGCTGCGACGCCGACTGAGACGCCGACTGAGGCAGAGAGGGGTAAATATAGGCTCAGAGAAGGTAGCAGACCCCCCAATCGACAGCAGCAGCGATTGAGACGGCTACAGAGACGCTGAAAGAGGCTGCGACGCTGACAGAGGCTGCGACGAGGACTGAGATGCCTACAGAGACGTTGACAAGAGGATGCGACGCCGACTGAGACGCCGACTGAGGCAGATAGGGGTAGATATAGGCATAGAGAAGGTAGCAGACCCCCCAATCGACAGCGGCACCGACTGAGATGCCTACAGAGACGCCGACAAGAGGTTGAGACGCCGACTGAGACGCCGACTGAGGCAGATAGGAGTAGATATAAGAATAGAGAAGGCAGCAGACCCCCCAATCGACAGCGGCAGCGATTGAGACGCCTACAGAGACGCTGACAGAGGGTGCGACGCTGATTGAGACGCTGACTGAGGCAGATAGGGGTAGATATTGGCATAGAGAAGGCAGCAGACCCCCAATCGACAGCGGCAGCGACTGAGACGCATGCAGAGACGCTAATAGAGGCTGCGACGCCGACTGAGACGCCGACTAAGGCAGGTAGGGGTAGATATAGGCATAGAGAAGGCAGCAGACCCCCCCCAATCGACAGCGGCAGCGAATGAGACGCCTACAGAGACGCTGACAGAGGCTGCGACGCCGACTGAGACGCCGACTGAGGCAGAGAGGGTTAGACATAGGCATAGAGAAAGCCGCAGATAACCCAATCGACAACGGCAACAACTGAGAAGCATACAGAGACGCTGATAGAGGCTGCGACGCCGACTGAGATGCCGACTGAGCCAGAGAGGGGTAGATATTGGCATAGAGAAGGTAGGAGACCCCCCAATCGACAGCGGCAGCGACTGAGACGCTTACAGAGACGCTGACAGAGGCTGCGACGCTGGCAGAGGCTGAGACGCCGACTGAGACGCCGGCTGAGGCAGAGAGGGTTAGACATAGGCAAAGAGAAGGCAGCAGACCCCCCAATCGACAACGGCAGCTACTGAGATGCCTACAGAGACGCTGACAAGAGGCTGCGACGCCGACTGAGATGCCGACTGTGGCAGATAGAGAAGGCAGCAGACCCCCCAATCGACAGCGGCAGCGACTGAGACGCCTTCAGAGACGCTGACAGAGACTGCGACGCCTACTGATACGCCGACTGAGGCAGATAGGGGTAGAAATAGGCACACAGAAGGCAGCAGACCCCCCAATCGAGAGCGGCAGCGACTGAGAGGCCTACAGAGACGCTGACAGCGGCTGCGACGCCGACTGAGGGAGATAGGGGTATATTTTGGCATAGAGAATACAGCAGACCCCCAATCGACAGTGGCAGCGATTGAGACGCCTACAGAGACGCTGACAGAGGCTGCGACGCCGACTGAGACGCCGACTGAGGCAGAGAGGGGTAGACATAGGCATAGAGAAGGCAGCAGACCCCCCAATCGACAGCGGCAACAAATGAGACGGATACAGAGACGCTGACAGAGGCTGCGACGCCGACTGAGATGCCGACTCAGGCAGATAGAGGTAAATATGGGCATAGAGAAGGCAGCAGACACTGACAGAGACTGCGACGCCGACTGAGGCAGATAGGGGTAGATATTGGCATAGAGGGAGCAGCAGACCCCACCAATCGACAGCGGCTGCGACTGAGACGCCTACAGAGACGCTGACAGAGGCAGCGGCGCCGACTGAGACGCCGACTGAGGCAGAGAGGGGTAGACATAGGCATAGAGAAGGCAGCAGACCCCCAATCGACAGCGGCAGCGACTGAGACGCATTCAGAGACGCTGACAGAGGCTGCGACGCTGACAGAGGCTGCGACGACGACTGAGACGCCGACTGAGGCAGAGAGGGTTAGACATAGCATAGAGAATGCAGCAGACCCCTCAATGGACAGCGGCAACAACTGAGACGCCTACAGAGCCGTTGATAGAGGCTGCGAAGCCGACTGTGACGCTGACTGAGGCTGATAGGGGTAGATATAGGCATAGAGAAGGCAGCAGACCCCCCAATCGACAGCGGCACCGACTGAGATGCCTACAGAGACGCCGACAAGAGGCTGCAACGCCGACTGAGACGCCGACTGAGGCAGAGAGGGGTAAATATAGGCTCAGAGAAGGTAGCAGACCCCCCAATCGACAGCAGCAGCGATTGAGACGGCTACAGAGACGCTGAAAGAGGCTGCGACGCTGACAGAGGCTGCGACGAGGACTGAGATGCCTACAGAGACGTTGACAAGAGGATGCGACGCCGACTGAGACGCCGACTGAGGCAGATAGGGGTAGATATAGGCATAGAGAAGGTAGCAGACCCCCCAATCGACAGCGGCACCGACTGAGATGCCTACAGAGACGCCGACAAGAGGTTGAGACGCCGACTGAGACGCCGACTGAGGCAGATAGGAGTAGATATAAGAATAGAGAAGGCAGCAGACCCCCCAATCGACAGCGGCAGCGATTGAGACGCCTACAGAGACGCTGACAGAGGGTGCGACGCTGATTGAGACGCTGACTGAGGCAGATAGGGGTAGATATTGGCATAGAGAAGGCAGCAGACCCCCAATCGACAGCGGCAGCGACTGAGACGCATGCAGAGACGCTAATAGAGGCTGCGACGCCGACTGAGACGCCGACTAAGGCAGGTAGGGGTAGATATAGGCATAGAGAAGGCAGCAGACCCCCCCCAATCGACAGCGGCAGCGACTGAGACGCCTACAGAGACGCTGACAGAGGCTGCGACGCCGACTGAGACGCCGACTGAGGCAGAGAGGGTTAGACATAGGCATAGAGAAAGCCGCAGATAACCCAATCGACAACGGCAACAACTGAGAAGCATACAGAGACGCTGATAGAGGCTGCGACGCCGACTGAGATGCCGACTGAGCCAGATAGGGGTAGATATTGGCATAGAGAAGGTAGGAGACCCCCCAATCGACAGCGGCAGCGACTGAGACGCTTACAGAGACGCTGACAGAGGCTGCGACGCTGGCAGAGGCTGAGACGCCGACTGAGACGCCGGCTGAGGCAGAGAGGGTTAGACATAGGCAAAGAGAAGGCAGCAGACCCCCCAATCGACAACGGCAGCTACTGAGATGCCTACAGAGACGCTGACAAGAGGCTGCGACGCCGACTGAGATGCCGACTGTGGCAGATAGAGAAGGCAGCAGACCCCCCAATCGACAGCGGCAGCGACTGAGACGCCTTCAGAGACGCTGACAGAGACTGCGACGCCTACTGATACGCCGACTGAGGCAGATAGGGGTAGAAATAGGCACACAGAAGGCAGCAGACCCCCCAATCGAGAGCGGCAGCGACTGAGAGGCCTACAGAGACGCTGACAGCGGCTGCGACGCCGACTGAGGGAGATAGGGGTATATTTTGGCATAGAGAATACAGCAGACCCCCAATCGACAGTGGCAGCGATTGAGACGCCTACAGAGACGCTGACAGAGGCTGCGACGCCGACTGAGACGCCGACTGAGGCAGAGAGGGTTAGACATAGGCATAGAGAAGGCAGCAGACCCCCCAATCGACAGCGGCAACAAATGAGACGGATACAGAGACGCTGACAGAGGCTGCGACGCCGACTGAGATGCCGACTCAGGCAGATAGAGGTAAATATGGGCATAGAGAAGGCAGCAGACACTGACAGAGACTGCGACGCCGACTGAGGCAGATAGGGGTAGATATTGGCATAGAGGGAGCAGCAGACCCCACCAATCGACAGCGGCTGCGACTGAGACGCCTACAGAGACGCTGACAGAGGCAGCGGCGCCGACTGAGACGCCGACTGAGGCAGAGAGGGGTAGACATAGGCATAGAGAAGGCAGCAGACCCCCAATCGACAGCGGCAGCGACTGAGACGCATTCAGAGACGCTGACAGAGGCTGCGACGCTGACAGAGGCTGCGACGACGACTGAGACGCCGACTGAGGCAGAGAGGGTTAGACATAGCATAGAGAATGCAGCAGACCCCTCAATGGACAGCGGCAACAACTGAGACGCCTACAGAGCCGTTGATAGAGGCTGCGAAGCCGACTGTGACGCTGACTGAGGCTGATAGGGGTAGATATAGGCATAGAGAAGGCAGCAGACCCCCCAATCGACAGCGGCACCGACTGAGATGCCTACAGAGACGCCGACAAGAGGCTGCGACGCCGACTGAGACGCCGACTGAGGCAGAGAGGGGTAAATATAGGCTCAGAGAAGGCAGCAGACCCCCCAATCGACAGCAGCAGCGATTGAGACGGCTACAGAGACGCTGAAAGAGGCTGCGACGCTGACAGAGGCTGCGACGAGGACTGAGATGCCTACAGAGACGTTGACAAGAGGATGCGACGCCGACTGAGACGCCGACTGAGGCAGATAGGGGTAGATATAGGCATAGAGAAGGTAGCAGACCCCCCAATCGACAGCGGCACCGACTGAGATGCCTACAGAGACGCCGACAAGAGGCTGCGACGCCGACTGAGACGCCGACTGAGGCAGATAGGAGTAGATATAAGAATAGAGAAGGCAGCAGACCCCCCAATCGACAGCGGCAGCGATTGAGACGCCTACAGAGACGCTGACAGAGGGTGCGACGCTGATTGAGACGCTGACTGAGGCAGATAGGGGTAGATATTGGCATAGAGAAGGCAGCAGACCCCCAATCGACAGCGGCAGCGACTGAGACGCATGCAGAGACGCTAATAGAGGCTGCGACGCCGACTGAGACGCCGACTGAGGCAGGTAGGGGTAGATATAGGCATAGAGAAGGCAGCAGACCCCCCCCAATCGACAGCGGCAGCGAATGAGACGCCTACAGAGACGCTGACAGAGGCTGCGACGCCGACTGAGACGCCGACTGAGGCAGAGAGGGTTAGACATAGGCATAGAGAAAGCCGCAGATAACCCAATCGACAACGGCAACAACTGAGAAGCATACAGAGACGCTGATAGAGGCTGCGACGCCGACTGAGATGCCGACTGAGCCAGATAGGGGTAGATATTGGCATAGAGAAGGTAGGAGACCCCCCAATCGACAGCGGCAGCGACTGAGACGCTTACAGAGACGCTGACAGAGGCTGCGACGCTGGCAGAGGCTGAGACGCCGACTGAGACGCCGGCTGAGGCAGAGAGGGTTAGACATAGGCAAAGAGAAGGCAGCAGACCCCCCAATCGACAACGGCAGCGACTGAGATGCCTACAGAGACGCTGACAAGAGGCTGCGACGCCGACTGAGATGCCGACTGTGGCAGATAGAGAAGGCAGCAGACCCCCCAATCGACAGCGGCAGCGACTGAGACGCCTTCAGAGACGCTGACAGAGACTGCGACGCCTACTGATACGCCGACTGAGGCAGATAGGGGTAGAAATAGGCACACAGAAGGCAGCAGACCCCCCAATCGAGAGCGGCAGCGACTGAGAGGCCTACAGAGACGCTGACAGCGGCTGCGACGCCGACTGAGGGAGATAGGGGTATATTTTGGCATAGAGAATACAGCAGACCCCCAATCGACAGCGGCAGCGATTGAGACGCCTACAGAGACGCTGACAGAGGCTGCGACGCCGACTGAGACGCCGACTGAGGCTGAGAGGGGTAGACATAGGCATAGAGAAGGCAGCAGACTCCCCAATCGACAGCGGCAACAAATGAGACGGATACAGAGACGCTGACAGAGGCTGCGACGCCGACTGAGATGCCGACTCAGGCAGATAGAGGTAAATATAGGCATAGAGAAGGCAGCAGACACTGACAGAGACTGCGACGCCGACTGAGGCAGATAGGGGTAGATATTGGCATAGAGAGAGCAGCAGACCCCACCAATCGACAGCGGCTGCGACTGAGACGCCTACAGAGACGCTGACAGAGGCAGCGGCGCCGACTGAGACGCCGACTGAGGCAGAGAGGGGTAGACATAGGCATAGAGAAGGCAGCAGACCCCCCAATCGACAGCGGCAGCGACTGAAACGCCTACAGAGACGCTGATAGAGGCTGCGATGCCGACTGAGGCAGAGATGGTTAGACATAGGCATAGAGAAAGCAGCAGACAACCCAATCGACAGCTGCAACAACTGAGACGCCTACAGAGACGCTGATAGAGGCTGCGACGCCGACTGAGATGCCGACTCAGGCAGATAGAGGTAAATATAGGCATAGAGAAGGCAGCAGACCCCCAATCGACAGCGGCAGCATCTGAAACGCCGACAGAGACGCTGACAGAGGCTGCGACGCTGACAGAGGCTGCGACGACGACTGAGACGCCGACTGAGGCAGAGAGGGTTAGACATAGGCATAGAGAATGCAGCAGACCCCTCAATGGACAGCGGCAACAACTGAGACGCCTACAGAGCCGTTGATAGAGGCCGACTGTGTTGCCGACTGTGTTGCCGACTGAGGCAGGTAGGGGTAGATATAGGCATAGAGAAGACAGCAGACCCACCAATCGACAGCGGCAACAACTGAGACGCCTACAGAGACGCTGAGAGAGGCTGCGACGCGGACTGAGTTGCCGAATGAGGCAGATAGGGGTAGATATAGGCATAGAGATGGCATCAGACCCCCAAACGACAGCGGAAGCGACTGAGACGCATTTCAGAAACGCTGACAGAGGCTGCGACGCCGACTGAGACGCCGACTGAGGCAGAGAGGCTTAGACATATGGATAGAGAAGGCAGCAGACAACCCAATCGAGAGCGGCAGCGACTGAGACGCCTACAGAGACACTGACAGAGGTTGCGACGCTGGCAGAGGCTGCGACGCTGGCAGAGGCTGAGACGCCGACTGAGACGCCGACGGAGGCAGAGAGGGTTAGACATAGGCATAGAGAAGGCAGCAGACCCCCCAATCGACAACGGCAGCGACTGAGATGCCTACAGAGACGCTGACAAGAGGCTGCGACGCCGACTGAGATGCCGGCTGGGGCAGATAGAGAAGGCAGCAGACCCCCCAATCGACAGCGGCAGCGACTGAGACGCCTTCAAAGACGCTGACAGAGACTGCGACGCCAACTGAGACACCGACTGAGGCAGGTAGGGGTAGATATAGGCATAGAGAAGACAGCAGACCCCCCAATCGACAGCGGCAGCGACTGAGAATCCTACAGAGACGCTGAAAGAGGCTGCGACGCCGACTGACGCAGAGAGGGTTAGACATAGGCATAGAGAAGGCAGCAGACAACCCAATCGACAGCGGCAGCCACTGAGACGCCTACAGAGACGCTGACAGAGGCTGCGACGCCGACTGAGATGCCGACTGAGCCAGATAGGGGTAGATATTGGCATAGAGAAGGTAGCAGACCCCCCAATCGACAGCAGCAGCGACTGAGACGCCTACAGAGACGATGACAGAGGCTGCGACGCTGGCAGAGGCTGAGACGCCGACTGAGACGCCGACTGAGGCAGAGAAGGTTAGACATAGGCATAGAGAAGGCAGCAGACCCCCCAATCGACAACGGCAGCGACTGAGGTGCCTACAGAGACGCTGACAAGAGGCTGCGACGCCGACTGAGATGCCGACTGGGGCAGATAGAGAAGGCAGCAGACCCACCAATCGACAGCGGCAGCGACTGAGACACCTTCAGAGACGCTGACAGAGACTGCGACGCCAACTGAGACACCGACTGAGGCAGATAGGGGTAGAAATAGGCATACAGAAGGCAGCAGACCCCCCAATCGACAGCGGCAGCGACTGAGAGGCCTACAGAGACGCTGACAGCGGCTGCGACGCCGACTGAGGCAGATAGGGGTAGATATTGGCATAGAGAGAGCAGCAGACCCCCCAATCGACAGCGGCAACAACTGAGACGCCTACAGAGACGCTGATAGAGGCTGCGACGCCGACTGAGATGCCGGCTGAGGCAGATAGGGGTAAATATAGGCATAGAGAAGGCAGCAGACCCCCAATCGACAGCAGCAGCGACTGAGACGCATTCAGAGACGCTGACAGAGGCTGCGACGCGGACTGAGACGCCGACTGAGGCAGATAAGGGTAGATATAGGCTTAGAGAAGGCAGCAGACCCCCAATCGACAGCGGCAGCGACTGAGACGCCTACAGAGACGCTGACAGAGGCTGCGACGCTGACAGAGGCTGCGGCGACGACTGAGACGCCGACTGAGGCAGAGAGGGTTAGACATAGGCATAGAGAATGCAGCAGACCCCTCAATGGACAGCGGCAACAACTGAGACGCCTACAGAGCCGTTGATAGAGGCTGCGAAGCCGACTGTGACGCTGACTGAGGCAGATAGGGGTAGATATAGGCATAGAGAAGGCAGCAGACCCCCCAATCGACAGCGCAAGCGACTGAGACGCCTACAGAGACGCAGACATAGGCTGAGACGTCGACTGAGACGCCGACTGAGGCAGATAGGGGTAGATATAGGCATAGAGAAGGCAGCAGACCCCCCAATGGACAGCGGCAGCGACTGAGACGCATTCAGAGACGCTGACAGAGGCTGCGACGCCGACTGTGTTGCCGACTGAGGCAGGTAGGGGTAGATATAGGCATAGAGAAGACAGCAGACCCACCAATCGACAGCGGCAACAACTGAGACGCCTACAGAGACGCTGATAGAGGCGGCGACGCGGACTGAGTTGCCGAATGAGGCAGATAGGGGTAGATATAGGCATAGAGATGGCATCAGACCCCCAATCGACAGCGGAAGCGACTGAGACGCATTTCAGAAACGCTGACAGAGGCTGCGACGCCGACTGAGACGCCGACTGAGGCAGAGAGGGTTAGACATATGCATAGAGAAGGCAGCAGACAACCCAATCGAGAGCGGCAGCGACTGAGACGCCTACAGAGACGCTGACAGAGGCTGCGACGCTGGCAGAGGCTGAGACGCAGAAGGCAGCAGACGCAGAAGGCAGCAGACCCCCCAACAGAGACGCTGACAGCGGCTGCGACGCCGACTGAGGCAGATAGGGGTAGATTTTGGCATAGAGAATACAGCAGACCCCCAATCGAAGGCAGCAGCGATTGAGACGCCTACAGAGACGCTGACAGAGGCTGCGACGACGACTGAGACACCGACTGAGGCTGAGAGGGGTACACATAGGCATAGAGAAGGCAGCAGACTCCCCAATCGACAGCGGCAACAAATGAGACGGATACAGAGACGCTGACAGAGGCTGCGACGCCGACTGAGATGCCGACTCAGGCAGATAGAGGTAAATATAGGCATAGAGAAGGCAGCAGACGCTGACAGAGGCTGCGACGCCGACTGAGGCAGATAGGGGTAGATATTGGCATAGAGAGAGCAGCAGACCCCAACAATCGACAGCGGCTGCGACTGAGAAGCCTACAGAGACGCTGACAGAGGCAGCGACGCCGACTGAGACGCCGACTGAGGCAGAGAGGGGTAGACATAGGCATAGAGAAGGCAGCAGACCCCCCAATCGACAGCGGCAATAACTGAAACGCCTACAGAGACGCTGACAGAGGCTGAGAAGCCGACTGTGGCGCCGACTGAGGCAGGTAGGAGTAGATATAGGCATAGAGAAGGCAGCAGACCTCCCAATCGACAGCGGTAGCGACTGAAACGCCTACAGAGACGCTGACAGAGGCTGCGATGCCGACTGAGGCAGAGATGGTTAGACATAGGCATAGAGAAAGCAGCAGACAACCCAATCGACAGCGGCAACAAATGAGACGCCTACAGAGACGCTGATAGAGGCTGCGACGCCGACTGAGATGCCGACTCAGGCAGATATATAGGCATAGAAATATAGGCATAGAGAAGGCAGCAGACCCCCAATCGACAGCGGCAGCATCTGAAACGCCGACAGAGACGCTGACAGAGGCTGCGACGCCGACTGAGACCCCGACTCAGGCAGAGAGGGGTAAATATAGGCTTAGAGAAGGCAGCAGACCCCCCAATCGACAGCGGCAGCGACTGAGACGGCTACTGAGACGCTGAAAGAGGATGCGACGTTGACAGAGGCTGCGACGACGACTGAGACGCCGACTGAGGCAGAGAGGGTTAGAGATAGGCATAGAGAAGGCAGCAGACAACCCAATCGACAGCGGCAACAACTGAGATGCCTACAGAGACGCTGATAGAGGCTGCGACGCCGACTGAGATGCCGGCTGAAGCAGATAGGGGTAAATGTAGGCATAGAGAAGGCAGCAGACCCCCAATCGACAGCGGCAGCGACTGAGACGCATTCAGAGACGCTGACAGAGGCTGCGACGCGGACTGAGACGCCGACTGAGGCAGATAAGGGTAGATATAGGCTTAGAGAAGGCAGCAGACCCCCCAATTGACAGCGGCAGCTACTGAGACGCCTACAGAGACGCTGACAGAGGCTGCGACGCTGACAGAGGCTGCGACGATGACTGAGACGCCGACTGAGGCAGAGAGGGTTAGACATAGGCATAGAGAATGCAGCAGTCCCCTCAATGGACAGCGGCAACAACTGAGACGCCTACAGAGCCGTTGATAGAGGCTGCGAAGCCGACTTTGACGCTGACTGAGGCTGATAGGGGTAGATATGGGCATAGAGAAGGCAGCAGACCCCCCCAATCGACAGCGGCACTGACTGAGATGCCTACAGAGACGCCGACAAGAGGCTGCGACGCCGACTGAAACGCCGACTGAGGCAGAGAGGGGTAAATATAGGCTCAGAGAAGGCAGCAGACCCCCCAATCGACAGCAGCAGCGATTGAGACGGCTACAGAGACGCTGAAAGAGGCTGCGACGCTGACAGAGGCTGCGACGACGACTGAGATGCCTACAGAGACGTTGACAAGAGGATGCGACGCCGACTGAGACGCCGACTGAGGCAGATAGGGGTAGATATAGGCATAGAGAAGGCAGCAGACCCCCCAATCGACAGCGGCACCGACTGAGATGCCTACAGAGACGCCGACAAGTTTTTGCGACGCCGACTGAGACTCCGACTGAGGCAGATAGGGGTAGAAATAGGCACACAGAAGGCAGCAGACCCCCCAATCGACAGCGGCAGCGACTGAGAGGCCTACAGAGACGCTGACAGCGGCTGCGACGCCGACTGAGGCAGATAGGGGTAGATTTTGGCATAGAGAATACAGCAAACCCCCAATCGACGGCGGCAGCGATTGAGACGCCTACAGAGACGCTGACAGAGGCTGCGACGCCGACTGAGACGCCGACTGAGGCTGAGAGGGGTAGACATAGGCATAGAGAAGGCAGCAGACTCCCCAATCGACAGCGGCAACAAATGAGACGGATACAGAGACGCTGACAGAGGCTGCGACGCCGACTGAGATGCCGACTCAGGCAGATAGAGGTAAATATAGGCATAGAGAAGGCAGCAGACGCTGACAGAGGCTGCGACGCCGACTGAGGCAGATAGGGGTAGATATTGGCATAGAGAGAGCAGCAGACCCCCCAATCGACAGCGGCAACAACTGAGACGCCTACAGAGACGCTGATAGAGGCTGCGACGCCGACTGAGATGCCGGCTGAGGCAGATAGGGGTAAATATAGGCATAGAGAAGGCAGCAGACCCCCAATCGACAGCAGCAGCGACTGAGACGCATTCAGAGACGCTGACAGAGGCTGCGACGCGGACTGAGACGCCGACTGAGGCATATAAGGGTAGATATAGGCTTAGAGAAGGCAGCAGACCCCCAATCGACAGCGGCAGCGACTGAGACGCCTACAGAGACGCTGACAGAGGCTGCGACGCTGACAGAGGCTGCGACGACGACTGAGACGCCGACTGAGGCAGAGAGGGTTAGACATAGGCATAGAGAATGCAGCAGACCCCTCAATGGACAGCGGCAAACACTGAGACGCCTACAGAGCCGTTGATAGAGGCTGCGAAGCCGACTGTGACGCTGACTGAGGCAGATAGGGGTAGATATAGGCATAGAGAAGGCAGCAGACCCCCAATCGACAGCGGCAGCGACTGAGACGCCTACAGAGACGCCTACAGAGACGCAGACATAGGCTGAGACGTCGACTGAGACGCCGACTGAGGCAGATAGGGGTAGATATAGGCATAGAGAAGGCAGCAGACCCCCCAATGGACAGCGGCAGCGACTGAGACGCATTCAGAGACGCTGACAGAGGCTGCGACGCCGACTGTGTTGCCGACTGAGGCAGGTAGGGGTAGATATAGGCATAGAGAAGACAGCAGACCCACCAATCGACAGCGGCAACAACTGAGACGCCTACAGAGACGCTGACAGAGGCTGCGACGCGGACTGAGTTGCCGAATGAGGCAGATAGGGGTAGATATAGGCATAGAGATGGCATCAGACCCCCAATCGACAGCGGAAGCGACTGAGACGCATTTCAGAAACGCTGACAGAGGCTGCGACGCCGACTGAGACGCCGACTGAGGCAGAGAGGGTTAGACATATGCATAGAGAAGGCAGCAGACAACCCAATCGAGAGCGGCAGCGACTGAGACGCCTACAGAGACGCTGACAGAGGCTGCGACGCTGGCAGAGGCTGAGACGCCGACTGAGACGCCGACGGAGGCAGAGAGGGTTAGACATAGGCATAGAGAAGGCAGCAGACCCCCCAATCGATAACGGCAGCGACTGAGATGCCTACAGAGACGCTGACAAGAGGCTGCGACGCCGACTGAGATGCCGGCTGGGGCAGATAGAGAAGGCAGCAGACCCCCCCAATCGACAGCGGCAGCGACTGAGACGCCTTCAGAGACGCTGACAGAGACTGCGACGCCAACTGAGACGCCGACTGAGGCAGATAGGGGTAGAAATAGGCATACATAAGGCAGCAGACCCCCCAATCGACAGCGGCAGCGACTGAGAGGCCTACAGAGACGCTGAAAGAGGCTGCCACGCCAACTGAGACGCCGACTGAGGCAGAGAGGGTTAGACATAGGCATAGAGAAGGCAGCAGACAACCCAATCGACAGCGGCAGCCACTGAGACGCCTACAGAGACGCTGACAGAGGCTGCGACGCCGACTGAGATGCCGACTGAGCCAGATAGGGGTAGATATTGGCATAGAGAAGGTAGCAGACCCCCCAATCCACAGCAGCAGCGACTGAGACGCCTACAGAGACGATGACAGAGGCTGCGACGCTGGCAGAGGCTGAGACGCCGACTGAGACGCCGACTGAGACGCCGACTGAGGCAGAGAAGGTTAGACATAGGCATAGAGAAGGCAGCAGACCCCCCAATCGACAGCGGCAGCGACTGAGATGCCTACAGAGACGCTAACAAGAGGCTGCGACGCCGACTGAGACGCCGACTAAGGCAGATAGGGGTGGATATATGCTTAGAGAAGGCAGCAGACCCCCCAATCGACAACGGCAGCGACTGAGGTGCCTACAGAGACGCTGACAAGGGGCTGCGACGCCGACTGAGATGCCGACTGGGGCAGATAGAGAAGGCAGCAGACCCACCAATCGACAGCGGCAGCGACTGAGACGCCTTCAGAGACGCTGACAGAGACTGCGACGCCAACTGAGACACCGACTGAGGCAGATAGAGGTAGAAATAGGCATACAGAAGGCAGCAGACCCCCCAATCGACAGCGGCAGCGACTGAGAGGCCCACAGAGACGCTGACAGCGGCTGCGACGCCGACTGAGGCAGATAGGGGTAGATTTTGGCATAGAGAATACAGCAGACCCCCAATCGAAGGCAGCAGCGATTGAGACGCCTACAGAGACGCTGACAGAGGCTGCGACGACGACTGAGACACCGACTGAGGCTGAGAGGGGTACACATAGGCATAGAGAAGGCAGCAGACTCCCCAATCGACAGCGGCAACATATGAGACGGATACAGAGGCGCTGACAGAGGCTGCGACGCCGACTGAGATGCCGACTCAGGCAGATAGAGGTAAATATAGGCATAGAGAAGGCAGCAGACGCTGACAGAGGCTGCGACGCCGACTGAGGCAGATAGGGGTAGATATTGGCATAGAGAGAGCAGCAGACCCCAACAATCGACAGCGGCTGCGACTGAGACGCCTACAGAGACGCTGACAGAGGCAGCGACGCCGACTGAGACGCCGACTGAGGCAGAGAGGGGTAGACATAGGCATAGAGAAGGCAGCAGACCCCCCAATCGACAGCGGCAATAACTGAAACGCCTACAGAGACGCTGACAGAGGCTGAGAAGCCGACTGTGGCGCCGACTGAGGCAGGTAGGAGTAGATATAGGCATAGAGAAGGCAGCAGACCTCCCAATCGACAGCGGTAGCGACTGAAACGCCTACAGAGACGCTGACAGAGGCTGCGATGCCGGCTGAGGCAGAGATGGTTAGACATAGGCATAGAGAAAGCAGCAGACAACCCAATCGACAGCGGCAACAAATGAGACGCCTACAGAGACGCTGATAGAGGCTGCGACGCCGACTGAGATGCCGACTCAGGCAGATATATAGGCATAGAAATATAGGCATAGAGAAGGCAGCAGACCCCCAATCGACAGCGGCAGCATCTGAAACGCCGACAGAGACGCTGACAGAGGCTGCGACGCCAACTGAGACCCCGACTCAGGCAGAGAGGGGTAAATATAGGCTTAGAGAAGGCAGCAGACCCCCCAATCGACAGCGGCAGCGACTGAGACGGCTACTGAGACGCTGAAAGAGGATGCGACGTTGACAGAGGCTGCGACGACGACTGAGACGCCGACTGAGGCAGAGAGGGTTAGAGATAGGCATAGAGAAGGCAGCAGACAACCCAATCGACAGCGGCAACAACTGAGATGCCTACAGAGACGCTGATAGAGGCTGCGACGCCGACTGAGATGCCGGCTGAGGCAGATAGGGGTAAATATAGGCATAGAGAAGGCAGCAGACCCCCAATCGACAGCGGCAGCGACTGAGACGCATTCAGAGACGCTGACAGAGGCTGCGACGCGGACTGAGACGCCGACTGAGGCAGATACGGGTAGATATAGGCTTAGAGAAGGCAGCAGACCCCCCAATTGACAGCGGCAGCTACTGAGACGCCTACAGAGACGCTGACAGAGGCTGCGACGATGACTGAGACGCCGACTGAGGCAGAGAGGGTTAGACATAGGCATAGAGAATGCAGCAGTCCCCTCAATGGACAGCGGCAACAACTGAGACGCCTACAGAGCCGTTGATAGAGGCTGCGAAGCCGACTTTGACGCTGACTGAGGCTGATAGGGGTAGATATGGGCATAGAGAAGGCAGCAGACCCCCCCAATCGACAGCGGCACTGACTGAGATGCCTACAGAGACGCCGACAAGAGGCTGCGACGCCGACTGAAACGCCGACTGAGGCAGAGAGGGGTAAATATAGGCTCAGAGAAGGCAGCAGACCCCCCAATCGACAGCAGCAGCGATTGAGACGGCTACAGAGACGCTGAAAGAGGCTGCGACGCTGACAGAGGCTGCGACGACGACTGAGATGCCTACAGAGACGTTGACAAGAGGATGCGACGCCGACTGAGACGCCGACTGAGGCAGATAGGGGTAGATATAGGCATAGAGAAGGCAGCAGACCCCCCAATCGACAGCGGCACCGACTGAGATGCCTACAGAGACGCCGACAAGTTTTTGCGACGCCGACTGAGACTCCGACTGAGGCAGATAGGGGTAGAAATAGGCACACAGAAGGCAGCAGACCCCCCAATCGACAGCGGCAGCGACTGAGAGGCCTACAGAGACGCTGACAGCGGCTGCGACGCCGACTGAGGCAGATAGGGGTAGATTTTGGCATAGAGAATACAGCAACCCCCCAATCGACGGCGACAGCGATTGAGACGCCTACAGAGACGCTGACAGAGGCTGCGACGCCGACTGAGACGCCGACTGAGGCTGAGAGGGGTAGACATAGGCATAGAGAAGGCAGCAGACTCCCCAATCGACAGCGGCAACAAATGAGACGGATACAGAGACGCTGACAGAGGCTGCGACGCCGACTGAGATGCCGACTCAGGCAGATAGAGGTAAATATAGGCATAGAGAAGGCAGCAGACGCTGACAGAGGCTGCGACGCCGACTGAGGCAGATAGGGGTAGATATTGGCATAGAGAGAGCAGCAGACCCCCCAATCGACAGCGGCAACAACTGAGACGCCTACAGAGACGCTGATAGAGGCTGCGACGCCGACTGAGATGCCGGCTGAGGCAGATAGGGGTAAATATAGGCATAGAGAAGGCAGCAGACCCCCAATCGACAGCAGCAGCGACTGAGACGCATTCAGAGACGCTGACAGAGGCTGCGACGCGGACTGAGACGCCGACTGAGGCATATAAGGGTAGATATAGGCTTAGAGAAGGCAGCAGACCCCCAATCGACAGCGGCAGCGACTGAGACGCCTACAGAGACGCTGACAGAGGCTGCGACGCTGACAGAGGCTGCGACGACGACTGAGACGCCGACTGAGGCAGAGAGGGTTAGACATAGGCATAGAGAATGCAGCAGACCCCTCAATGGTCAGCGGCAAACACTGAGACGCCTACAGAGCCGTTGATAGAGGCTGCGAAGCCGACTGTGACGCTGACTGAGGCAGATAGGGGTAGATATAGGCATAGAGAAGGCAGCAGACCCCCAATCGACAGCGGCAGCGACTGAGACGCCTACAGAGACGCCTACAGAGACGCAGACATAGGCTGAGACGTCGACTGAGACGCCGACTGAGGCAGATAGGGGTAGATATAGGCATAGAAAAGGCAGCAGACCCCCCAATGGACAGCGGCAGCGACTGAGACGCATTCAGAGACGCTGACAGAGGCTGCGACGCCGACTGTGGTGCCGACTGAGGCAGGTAGTGGTAGATATAGGCATCGAGAAGACAGCAGACCCACCAATCGACAGCGGCAACAACTGAGACGCCTACAGAGACGCTGATAGAGGCTGCGACGCGGACTGAGTTGCCGAATGAGGCAGATAGGGGTAGATATAGGCATAGAGATGGCATCAGACCCCCAAAAGACAGCGGAAGCGACTGAGACGCATTCAGAAACGCTGACAGAGGCTGCGACGCCGACTGAGACGCCGACTGAGGCAGAGAGGGTTAGACATATGCATAGAGAAGACAGCAGACAACCCAATCGAGAGCGGCAGCGACTGAGACGCCTATAGAGACGCTGACAAGAGGCTGCGACGCCGACTGAGATGCCGGCTGGGGCAGATAGAGAAGGCAGCAGACCCCCCAATCGACAGCGGCAGCGACTGAGACGCCTTCAGAGACGCTGACAGAGACTGCGACGCCAACTGAGACGCCAACTGAGGCAGATAGGGGTAGAAATAGGCATACAGAAGGCAGCAGACCCCCCAATCGACAGCGGCAGCGACTGAGAGGCCTACAGAGACGCTGAAAGAGGCTGCGACGCCGACTGAGACGCCGACTGAGGCAGAGAGGGTTAGACATTGGCATAGAGAAGGCAGCAGACCCCCCCAATCGACAGCGGCAGCGACTGAGACGCCTTCAGAGACGCTGACAGAGACTGCGACGCCGACTGAGACGCCGACTGAGGCAGAGAGGGTTAGACATAGGCATAGAGAAGACAGCAGACCCCCCAATCGACAGCGGCAGCGACTGAGATGCCTACAGTGACGCTGACAGAGGCTGCGACGCCGACTGAGGCAGATAGAGGTAGATATTGGCATAGAGAAGGCAGCAGACCCCCAATCGACAGCGGCAGCGACTGAGACGCATGCAGAGACGCTGACAGAGGCTGCGACGTCGACTGAGACGCCGACTAATGCAGGTAGGGGTAGATATAGGCATAGAGAAGGCAGCAGACCCCCCAATCCACAGCGGCAGCGAATGAGACGCCTACAGAGACGCTGACAGAGGCTGCGAAGCCGACTGAGACGCCGACTGAGGCAGAGAGGGTTAGACATAGGCATAGAGAAAGGAGCAGATAACCCAATCGACAACCGCAACAACTGAGAAGCATACAGAGACGCTGATAGAGGCTGCGAAGCCGACTGAGATGCCGACTTTCCCAGATAGGGGTAGATATTGGCATAGAGAAGGCAGCAGACCCCCCAATCGACAGCGGCAGCGACTGAGACGTTTACAGAGACGCTGACAGAGGCTGCGACTCTGGCAGAGGCTGAGACGCCGACTGAGACGCCGGCTGAGGCAGAGAGGGTTAGACATTGGCATAGAGAAGGCAGCAGACCCCCCAATCGACAACGGCAGCGACTGAGATGCCTACAGAGACGCTGACAAGAGGCTGCGACGCCGACTGAGGCAGATAGGGGTAGATATATGCTTAGAGAAGGCAGCAGACCCCCCAATCGACAACGGCAGCGACTGAGATGCCTACAGAGACGCTGACAAGAGGCTGCGACGCCGACTGAGATGCCGACTGGGGCAGATAGAGAAGGCAGCAGACCCCCCAATCGACAGCGGCAGCGACTGAGACGCCTTCAGAGACGCTGACAGAGACTGCGACGCCTACTGATACGCCGACTGAGGCAGATAGGGGTAGAAATAGGCACACAGAAGGCAGCAGACCCCCCCCAATCGACAGCGGCAGCGACTGAGAGGCCTACAGAGACGCTGACAGCGGCTGCGATGCCGACTGAGACGCCGACTTAGGCAGATAGAGGTAAATATAGGCATAGAGAAGGCAGCAGACGCTGACAGAGGCTGCGACGCCGACTGAGGCATATAGGGGTAGATATTGGCATAGAGAGAGCAGCAGACCCCACAAATCGACAGCGGCTGCGACTGAGACGCCTACAGAGACGCTGACAGAGGCAGCGGCGCAGACTGAGACGCCGACTGAGGCAGAGAGGGGTAAATATAGGCTCAGAGAAGGCAGCAGACCCCCCAATCGACAGCAGCAGCGATTGAGACGGCTACAGAGACGCTGAAAGAGGCTGCGACGCTGACAGAGGCTGCGACGACGACTGAGATGCCTACAGAGACGTTGACAAGAGGATGCGACGCCGACTGAGACGCCGACTGAGGCAGATAGGGGTAGATATAGGCATAGAGAAGGCAGCAGACCCCCCAATCGACAGCGGCACCGACTGAGATGCCTACAGAGACGCCGACAAGAGGTTGCGACGCCGACTGAGACGCCAACTGAGGCAGATAGGGGTAGATATAAGAATAGAGAAGGCAGCAGACCCCCCAATCGAGAGCGGCAGCGATTGAGACGCCTACAGACACGCTGACAGAGGGTGCGACGCTGATTGAGACGCTGACTGAGGCAGATAGGGGTAGATATTGGCATAGAGAAGGCAGCAGACCCCCAATCGACAGCGGCAGCGACTGAGAGGCATGCAGAGACGCTGACAGAGGCTGCGACGTCGACTGAGACGCCGACTAAGGCAGGTAGGGGTAGATATAGGCATAGAGAAGGCAGCAGACCCCCCAATCCACAGCGGCAGCGAATGAGACGCCTACAGCGACGCTGACAGAGGCTGCGAAGCCGACTGAGACGCCGACTGCGGCAGAGAGGGTTAGACATAGGCATAGAGAAAGGAGCAGATAACCCAATCGACAACCGCAACAACTGAGAAGCATACAGAGACGCTGATAGAGGCTGCGAAGCCGACTGAGATGCCGACTTTCCCAGATAGGGGTAGATATTGGCATAGAGAAGGCAGCAGACCCCCCAATCGACAGCGGCAGCGACTGAGACGTTTACAGAGACGCTGACAGAGGCTGCGACTCTGGCAGAGGCTGAGACGCCGACTGAGACGCCGGCTGAGGCAGAGAGGGTTAGACATTGGCATAGAGAAGGCAGCAGACCCCCCAATCGACAACGGCAGCGACTGAGATGCCTACAGAGACGCTGACAAGAGGCTGCGACGCCGACTGAGACGCCGACTGAGGCAGATAGGGGTAGATATATGCTTAGAGAAGGCAGCAGACCCCCCAATCGACAGCGGCAGCGACTGAGAGGCCTACAGAGACGCTGAAAGAGGCTGCGACGCCGACTGAGGCAGAGAGGGTTAGACATAGGCATAGAGAAGGCAGCAGACCCCCCCAATCGACAGCGGCAGCGACTGAGATGCCTACAGAGACGCTAACAAGAGGCTGCGACGCCGACTGAGACGCCGACTGAGACGCCGACTAAGGCAGATAGGGGTAGATATATACTTAGAGAAGGCAGCAGACCCCCCAATAGACAACGGCAGCGACTGAGGTGCCTACAGAGACGCTGACAAGAGGCTGCGACGCCGACTGAGATGCCGACTGGGGCAAATAGAGAAGGCAGCAGACCCACCAATTGACAGCGGCAGCGACTGAGACGCCTTCAGAGACGCTGACAGAGACTGCGACGCCAACTGAGATACCGACTGAGGCAGATAGGGGTAGAAATAAGCATACAGAAGGCAGCAGACCCCCCAATCGACAGCGGCAGCGACTGAGAGGCCTACAGAGACGCTGACAGCGGCTGCGACGCCGACTGAGGCAGATAGGGGTAGATTTTGGCATAGAGAATACAGCAGACCCCCAATCGACGGCGGCAGCGATTGAGACGCCTACAGAGACGCTGACAGAGGCTACGACGCCGACTGAGACACCGACTGAGGCTGAGAGGGGTAGACATAGGCATAGAGAAGGCAGCAGACTCCCCAATCGACAGCGGCAACAAATGAGACGGATACAGAGACGCTGACAGCGGCTGCGACGCCGACTGAGGCAGATAGGGGTAGATATTGGCATAGAGAGAGCAGCAGACCCCACCAATCGACAGCGGCTGCGACTGAGACGCCTACAGAGACGCTGACAGAGGCAGCGACGCCGACTGAGACGCCGACTGAGACGCCGACTGAGGCAGAGAGGGGTAGAC
This sequence comes from Clusia tigrina, assembly GCA_920105625.2. Lineage (NCBI taxonomy): Eukaryota > Metazoa > Arthropoda > Insecta > Diptera > Clusiidae > Clusia > Clusia tigrina. The sequence goes on along the minus strand of OV050031.1, from coordinate 77,413,607 downwards.
ATAGGCATAGAGAAGGCAGCAGACCCCCCAATCGACAACGGCAATAACTGAAACGCCTACAGAGACGCTGACAGAGGCTGAGAAGCCGACTGTGGCGCCGACTGAGGCAGGTAGGAGTAGATATAGGCATAGAGAAGGCAGCAGAACCCCCAATCGACAGCGGCAGCGACTGAAACGCCTACAGAGACGCTGACAGAGGCTGCGATGCCGACTGAGGCAGAGATGGTTAGACATAGGCATAGAGAAAGCAGCAGACAACCCAATCGACAGCGGCAACAACTGAGACGCCAACAGAGACGCTGATAGAGGCTGCGACGCCGACTGAGATGCCGACTCAGGCAGATAGAGGTAAATATAGGCATAGAGAAGGCAGCAGACCCCCAATCGACAGCGGCAGCATCTGAAACGCCGACAGAGACGCTGACAGAGGCTGCGACGCCGACTGAGACCCCGACTCAGGCAGAGAGGGGTAAATATAGGCTTAGAGAAGGCAGCAGACCCCCCAATCGACAGCGGCAGCGACTGAGACGGCTACTGAGACGCTGAAAGAGGATGCGACAATGACAGAGGCTGCGACGACGACTGAGACGCCGACTGAGGCAGAGAGGGTTAGAGATACGCATAGAGAAGGCAGCAGACAACCCAATCGACAGCGGCAACAACTGAGACGCCTACAGAGACGCTGATAGAGACTGCGACGCCGACTGAGATGCCGGCTGAGGCAGATAGGGGTAACAATAGGCATAGAGAAGGCAGCAGACCCCCAATCGACAGCGGCAGCGACTGAGACGCATTCAGAGACGCTGACAGAGGCTGCGACGCGGACTGAGACACCGACTGAGGCAGATAAGGGTAGATATAGGCTTAGAGAAGGCAGCAGACCCCCCAATCGACAGCGGCAGCGACTGAGACGCCTACAGAGACGCTGACAGAGGCTGCGACGCTTACAGAGGCTGCGACGACGACTGAGACGCCGACTGAGGCAGAGAGGGTTAGACATAGGCATAGAGAATGCAGCAGACCCCTCAATGGACAGCGGCAACAACTGAGACGCCTACAGAGCCGTTGATAGAGGCTGCGAAGCCGACTGTGACGCCGGCTGAGGCAGATAGGGGTAACAATAGGCATAGAGAAGGCAGCAGACCCCCAATCGACAGCGGCAGCGACTGAGACGCATTCAGAGACGCTGACAGAGGCTGCGACGCGGACTGAGACACCGACTGAGGCAGATAAGGGTAGATATAGGCTTAGAGAAGGCAGCAGACCCCCCAATCGACAGCGGCAGCGACTGAGACGCCTACAGAGACGCTGACAGAGGCTGCGACGCTTACAGAGGCTGCGACGACGACTGAGACGCCGACTGAGGCAGAGAGGGTTAGAGATACGCATAGAGAAGGCAGCAGACAACCCAATCGACAGCGGCAACAACTGAGACGCCTACAGAGACGCTGATAGAGACTGCGACGCCGACTGAGATGCCGGCTGAGGCAGATAGGGGTAACAATAGGCATAGAGAAGGCAGCAGACCCCCAATCGACAGCGGCAGCGACTGAGACGCATTCAGAGACGCTGACAGAGGCTGCGACGCGGACTGAGACACCGACTGAGGCAGATAAGGGTAGATATAGGCTTAGAGAAGGCAGCAGACCCCCCAATCGACAGCGGCAGCGACTGAGACGCCTACAGAGACGCTGACAGAGGCTGCGACGCTGACAGAGGCTGCGACGACGACTGAGACGCCGACTGAGGCAGAGAGGGTTAGAGATACGCATAGAGAAGGCAGCAGACAACCCAATCGACAGCGGCAACAACTGAGACGCCTACAGAGACGCTGATAGAGACTGCGACGCCGACTGAGATGCCGGCTGAGGCAGATAGTGGTAACAATAGGCATAGAGAAGGCAGCAGACCCCCAATCGACAGCGGCAGCGACTGAGACGCATTCAGAGACGCTGACAGAGGCTGCGACGCGGACTGAGACACCGACTGAGGCAGATAGGGGTAGATATAGGCATAGAGAAGGCAGCAGACCCCCCAATCGACAGCGGCACCGACTGAGATGCCTACAGAGACGCCGACAAGAGGCTGCGACGCCGACTGAGACGCCGACTGAGGCAGAGAGGGGTAAATATAGGCTCAGAGAAGGCAGCAGACCCCCCAATCGAAAGCAGCAGCGATTGAGACGGCTACAGAGACGCTGAAAGAGGCTGCGACGCTGACAGAGGCTACGACGACGACTGAGATGCCGGCTGAGGCAGATAGGGGTAACAATAGGCATAGAGAAGGCAGCAGACCCCCAATCGACAGCGGCAGCGACTGAGACGCATTCAGAGACGCTGACAGAGGCTGCGACGCGGACTGAGACGCCGACTGAGGCAGATAGGAGTAGATATAAGAATAGAGAAGGCAGCAGACACCCCAATCGACAGCGGCAGCGATTGAGACGCCTACAGAGACGCTGACAGAGGCTGCGACGCCGACTGAGACGCCGACTGAGGCAGAGAGGGTTAGACATAGGCATAGAGAAAGCCGCAGATAACCCAATCGACAACGGCAACAACTGAGAAGCATACAGAGACGCTGATAGAGGCTGCGACGCCGACTGAGCCGCCGACTGAGGCAGATAGGGGTAGATATTGGCATAGAGAGAGCAGCAGACCCCACCAATCGACAGCGGCTGCGACTGAGACGCCTACAGAGACGCTGACAGAGGCAGCGGCGCCGACTGAGACGCCGACTGAGGCAGAGAGGAGTAGACATAGGCATAGAGAAGGCAGCAGACCCCCCAATCGACAGCGGCAATAACTGAAACGCTTACAGAGACGCTAACAGAGGCTGAGAAGCCGACTGTGGCGCCGACTGAGGCAGGTAGGAGTAGATATAGGCATAGAGAAGGCAGCAGACCCCCCAATCGACAGCGGCAGCGACTGAAACGCCTACAGAGACGCTGACAGAGGCTGCGATGCCGACTGAGGCAGAGATGGTTAGACATAGGCATAGAGAAAGCAGCAGACAACCCAATCGACAGCGGCAACAACTGAGACGGCTACAGAGACGCTGATAGAGGCTGCGACGCCGACTGAGATGCCGGCTGAGGCAGATAGGGGTAAATATAGGCATCGAGAAGGCAGCAGACCCCCAATCGACAGCAGCAGCGACTGAGACGCATTCAGAGACGCTGACAGAAGTTGCGACGCGGATTGAGACGCCGACTGAGGCAGATAAGGGTAGATATAGGCTTAGAGAAGGCAGCAGACCCCCCAATCGACAGCGGCAGCGACTGAGACGCCTACAGAGACGCTGACAGAGGCTGCGATGCTGACAGTGGCTGCGACGACGCCTGAGACGCCGACTGAGGCAGAGAGGGTTAGACATAGGCATAGAGAATGCAGCAGACCCCTCAATGGACAGCGGCAACAACTGAGACGCCTACAGAGCCGTTGATAGAGGCTGCGAAGCCGACTGTGACGCTGACTGAGGCAGATAGGGGTAGATATAGGCATAGAGAAGGCAGCAGACCCCCTAATGGACAGCGGCAGCGACTGAGACGCATTCAGAGACGCTGACAGAGGCTGCGACGCCGACTGTGTTGCCGACTGAGGCAGGTAGGGGTAGATATAGGCATAGAGAAGACAGCAGACCCACCAATCGAAAGCGGCAACAACTGAGACGCCTACAGAGACGCTGATAGAGGCTGCGACGCGGACTGAGTTGCCGATTGAGGCAGATAGGGGTAGATATAGGCATAGAGATGGCATCAGACCCCCAATCGACAGCGGAAGCGACTGAGACGCATTCAGAAACGCTGACAGAGGCTGCGACGCCGACTGAGACGCCGACTGAGGCAGAGAGGGTTAGACATATGCATAGAGAAGGCAGCAGACAACCCAATCGAGAGCGGCAGCGACTGAGACGCCTACAGAGACGCTGACAGAGGCTGCGACGCTGGCAGAGGCTTAGACGCCGACTGAGGCAGAGAGGGTTAGACATAGGCATAGAGAAGGCAGCAGACCCCCCAATCGACAACGGCAGCGACTGAGATGCCTACAGAGACGCTGACAAGAGGCTGCGACGCCGACTGAGATGCCGGCTGGGGCAGATAGAGAATGCAGCAGACCCCCCAATCGACAGCGGCAGCGACTGAGACGCCTTCAGAGACGCTGGCAGAGACTGCGACGCCAACTGAGACGCCGACTGAGGCAGATAGGGGTAGAAATAGGCATACAGAAGGCAGCAGACCCCCCAATCGACAGCGGCAGCGACTGAGAGGCCTACAGAGACGCTGAAAGAGGCTGCGACGCCGACTGAGATGCCGACTGAGCCAGATAGGGGTAGATATTGGCATAGAGAAAGTAGCAGACCCCCCAATCGACAGCAGCAGCGACTGAGACGCCTACAGAGACGCTGACAGACGCTGCGACGCTGGCAGAGGCTGAGACGCCGACTGAGATGCCGACTGAGGCAGAGAGGGTTAGACATAGGCATAGAGAAGACAGCAGACCCCCCAATCGACAGCTGCAGCGACTGAGATGCCTACGGAGACGCTAGCAAGAGGCTGCGACGCCGACTGAGACGCCGACTGAGACGCCGACTAAGGCAGATAGGGGTAGATATATGCTTAGAGAAGGCAGCAGACCCCCCAATCGACAACGGCAGCGACTGAGGTGCCTACAGAGACGCTGACAAGAGGCTGCGACGCCGACTGGGGCAGATAGAGAAGGCAGCAGACCCACCAATCGACAGCGGCAGCGACTGAGACGCCTTCAGAGACGCTGACAGAGACTGCGACGCCAACTGAGACACCGACTGAGACGCCAACTAAGGCAGATAGGGGTAGATATATGCTTAGAGAAGGCAGCAGACCTCCCAATCGACAACGGCAGCGACTGAGGTGCCTACAGAGACGCTGACAAGAGGCTGCGACGCCGATTGAGATGCCGACTGGGGCAGATAGAGAAGGCAGCAGACCCACCAATCGACAGCGGCAGCGACTGAGACGCCTACAGAGACGCTGACAGAGGCTGCGACGCCGACTGAGACACCGACTGAGGCTGAGAGGGGTAGACATAGGCATAGAGAAGACAGCAGACTCCCCAATCGACAGCGGCAACAAATGAGACGGATACAGAGACGCTGACAGAGGCTGCGACGCCGACTGAGATACCGACTCAGGCAGATAGAGGTAAATATAGGTATAGAGAAGGCAGCAGACGCTGACAGAGGCTGCGACGCCGACTGAGGCAGATAGGGGTAGATATTGGCATAGAGAGAGCAGCAGACCCCAACAATCGACAGCGGCTGCGACTGAGACGCCTACAGAGACGCTGACAGAGGCAGCGACGCCGACTGAGACGCCGACTGAGGCAGAGAGGGGTAGACATAGGCATAGAGAAGGCAGCAGACCCCCCAATCCACAGCGGCAATAACTGAAACGCCTACAGAGACGCTGACAGAGGCTGAGAAGCCGACTGTGGCGCCGACTGAGGCAGGTAGGAGTAGATATAGGCATAGAGAAGGCAGCAGACCCCCCAATCGACACCGGCAGCGACTGAAACGCCTACAGAGACGCTGACAGAGGCTGCGATGCCGACTGAGGCAGAGATGGTTAGACATAGGCATAGAGAAAGCAGCAGACAACCCAATCGACAGCGGCAACAACTGAGACGCCTACAGAGACGCTGATAGAGGCTGCGACGCCGACTGAGATGCCGACTCAGGCAGATAGAGGTAAATATAGGCAAATATAGTCATAGAGGTAAATATAAGCAGAGACGCCGACTGAGGCAGATAAGGGTAGATAAAGGCTTAGAGAAGGCAGCAGACCCCCCAATCGACAGCGGCAGCGACTGAGACGCCTACAGAGACGCTGACAGAGGCTGCGACGCTGACAGAGGCTGCGACGCTGACAGAGGCTGCGACGACGACTGAGACGCCGACTGAGGCAGAGAGGGTTAGACATAGGCATAGAGAATGCAGCAGACCCCTCAATGGACAGCGGCAACAACTGAGACGCCTACAGAGCCGTTGATAGAGGCTGCGAAGCCGACTGTGACGCTGACTGAGGCAGATAGGGGTAGATATAGGCATAGAGAAGGCAGCAGACTCCCCAATCGACAGCGGCAGCGACTGAGACGCCTACAGAGACGCTGACATAGGCTGAGACGTCGACTGAGACGCCGACTGAGGCAGATAGGGGTAGATATAGGCATAGAAAAGGCAGCAGACCCCCCAATGGACAGCGGCAGCGACTGAGACGCATTCAGAGACGCTGACAGAGGCTGCGACGCCGACTGTGGTGCCGACTGAGGCAGGTAGTGGTAGATATAGGCATAGAGAAGACAGCAGACCCACCAATCGACAGCGGCAACAACTGAGACGCCTACAGAGACGCTGATAGAGGCTGCGACGCGGACTGAGTTGCCGAATGAGGCAGATAGGGGTAGATATAGGCATAGAGATGGCATCAGACCCCCAAAAGACAGCGGAAGCGACTGAGACGCATTCAGAAACGCTGACAGAGGCTGCGACGCCGACTGAGACGCCGACTGAGGCAGAGAGGGTTAGACATATGCATAGAGAAGACAGCAGACAACCCAATCGAGAGCGGCAGCGACTGAGACGCCTATAGAGACGCTGACAGAGGCTGCGACGCTGGCAGAGGCTGAGACGCCGACTGAGGCAGAGAGGGTTAGACATAGGCATAGAGAAGGCAGCAGACCCCCCAATCGACAACGGCAGCGACTGAGATGCCTACAGAGACGCTGACAAGAGGCTGCGACGCCGACTGAGATGCCGGCTGGGGCAGATAGAGAAGGCAGCAGACCCCCCCAATCGACAGCGGCAGCGACTGAGACGCCTTCAGAGACGCTGACAGAGACTGCGACGCCAACTGAGACGCCGACTGAGGCAGATAGGGGTAGAAATAGGCATACAGAAGGCAGCAGACCCCCCAATCGACAGCGGCAGCGACTGAGAGGCCTACAGAGACGCTGACAGAGGCTGCGACGCCGACTGAGACGCCGACTGAGGCAGAGAGGGTTAGACATTGGCATAGAGAAGGCAGCAGACCCCCCCAATCGACAGCGGCAGCGACTGAGACGCCTTCAGAGACGCTGACAGAGACTGTGACGCCGACTGCGACGCCGACTGAGGCAGAGAGGGTTAGACATAGGCATAGAGAAGGCAGCAGACCCCCCAATCGACAGCGGCAGCGACTGAGATGCCTACAGTGACGCTGACAGAGGCTGCGACGCCGACTGAGGCAGATAGGGGTAGATATTGGCATAGAGAAGGCAGCAGACCCCCAATCGACAGCGGCAGCGACTGAGACGCATGCAGAGACGCTGACAGAGGCTGCGACGTCGACTGAGACGCCGACTGATGCAGGTAGGGGTAGATATAGGCATAGAGAAGGCAGCAGACCCCCCAATCCACAGCGGCAGCGAATGAGACGCCTACAGAGACGCTGACAGAGGCTGCGAAGCCGACTGAGACGCCGACTGAGGCAGAGAGGGTTAGACATAGGCATAGAGAAAGGAGCAGATAACCCAATCGACAACCGCAACAACTGAGAAGCATACAGAGACGCTGATAGAGGCTGCGAAGCCGACTGAGATGCCGACTTTCCCAGATAGGGGTAGATATTGGCATAAAGAAGGCAGCAGACCCCCCAATCGACAGCGGCAGCGACTGAGACGTTTACAGAGACGCTGACAGAGGCTGCGACTCTGGCAGAGGCTGAGACGCCGACTGAGACGCCGGCTGAGGCAGAGAGGGTTAGACATTGGCATAGAGAAGGCAGCAGACCCCCCCAATCGACAACGGCAGCGCCTGAGATGCCTACAGAGACGCTGACAAGAGGCTGCGACGCCGACTGAGGCAGATAGGGGTAGATATATGCTTAGAGAAGGCAGCAGACCCCCCAATCGACAACGGCAGCGACTGAGATGCCTACAGAGACGCTGACAAGAGGCTGCGACGCCGACTGAGATGCCGACTGGGGCAGATAGAGAAGGCAGCAGACCCCCCAATCGACAGCGGCAGCGACTGAGACGCCTTCAGAGACGCTGACAGAGACTGCGACGCCTACTGATACGCCGACTGAGGCAGATAGGGGTAGAAATAGGCACACAGAAGGCAGCAGACCCCCCCCAATCGACAGCGGCAGCGACTGAGACGCCTACAGAGACGCTGACAGCGGCTGCGATGCCGACTGAGACGCCGACTTAGGCAGATAGAGGTAAATATAGGCATAGAGAAGGCAGCAGACGCTGACAGAGGCTGCGACGCCGACTGAGGCATATAGGGGTAGATATTGGCATAGAGAGAGCAGCAGACCCCACAAATCGACAGCGGCTGCGACTGAGACGCCTACAGAGACGCTGACAGAGGCAGCGGCGCAGACTGAGACGCCGACTGAGGCAGAGAGGGGTAAATATAGGCTCAGAGAAGGCAGCAGACCCCCCAATCGACAGCAGCAGCGATTGAGACGGCTACAGAGACGCTGAAAGAGGCTGCGACGCTGACAGAGGCTGCGACGACGACTGAGATGCCTACAGAGACGTTGACAAGAGGATGCGACGCCGACTGAGACGCCGACTGAGGCAGATAGGGGTAGATATAGGCATAGAGAAGGCAGCAGACCCCCCAATCGACAGCGGCACCGACTGAGATGCCTACAGAGACGCCGACAAGAGGTTGCGACGCCGACTGAGACGACAACTGAGGCAGATAGGGGTAGATATAAGAATAGAGAAGGCAGCAGACCCCCCAATCGAGAGCGGCAGCGATTGAGACGCCTACAGACACGCTGACAGAGGGTGCGACGCTGATTGAGACGCTGACTGAGGCAGATAGGGGTAGATATTGGCATAGAGAAGGCAGCAGACCCCCAATCGACAGCGGCAGCGACTGAGACGCATGCAGAGACGCTGACAGAGGCTGCGACGTCGACTGAGACGCCGACTAAGGCAGGTAGGGGTAGATATAGGCATAGAGAAGGCAGCAGACCCCCCAATCCACAGCGGCAGCGAATGAGACGCCTACAGCGACGCTGACAGAGGCTGCGAAGCCGACTGAGACGCCGACTGCGGCAGAGAGGGTTAGACATAGGCATAGAGAAAGGAGCAGATAACCCAATCGACAACCGCAACAACTGAGAAGCATACAGAGACGCTGATAGAGGCTGCGAAGCCGACTGAGATGCCGACTTTCCCAGATAGGGGTAGATATTGGCATAGAGAAGGCAGCAGACCCCCCAATGGACAGCGGCAGCGACTGAGACGCATTCAGAGACGCTGACAGAGGCTGCGACGCCGACTGTGGTGCCGACTGAGGCAGGTAGTGGTAGATATAGGCATAGAGAAGACAGCAGACCCACCAATCGACAGCGGCAACAACTGAGACGCCTACAGAGACGCTGATAGAGGCTGCGACGCGGACTGAGTTGCCGAATGAGGCAGATAGGGGTAGATATAGGCATAGAGATGGCATCAGACCCCCAAAAGACAGCGGAAGCGACTGAGACGCATTCAGAAACGCTGACAGAGGCTGCGACGCCGACTGAGACGCCGACTGAGGCAGAGAGGGTTAGACATATGCATAGAGAAGACAGCAGACAACCCAATCGAGAGCGGCAGCGACTGAGACGCCTATAGAGACGCTGACAGAGGCTGCGACGCTGGCAGAGGCTGAGACGCCGACTGAGGCAGAGAGGGTTAGACATAGGCATAGAGAAGGCAGCAGACCCCCCAATCGACAACGGCAGCGACTGAGATGCCTACAGAGACGCTGACAAGAGGCTGCGACGCCGACTGAGATGCCGGCTGGGGCAGATAGAGAAGGCAGCAGACCCCCCCAATCGACAGCGGCAGCGACTGAGACGCCTTCAGAGACGCTGACAGAGACTGCGACGCCAACTGAGACGCCTACTGAGGCAGATAGGGGTAGAAATAGGCATACAGAAGGCAGCAGACCCCCCAATCGACAGCGGCAGCGACTGAGAGGCCTACAGAGACGCTGAAAGAGGCTGCGACGCCGACTGAGACGCCGACTGAGGCAGAGAGGGTTAGACATTGGCATAGAGAAGGCAGCAGACCCCCCCAATCGACAGCGGCAGCGACTGAGACGCCTTCAGAGACGCTGACAGAGACTGTGACGCCGACTGCGACGCCGACTGAGGCAGAGAGGGTTAGACATAGGCATAGAGAAGACAGCAGACCCCCCAATCGACAGCGGCAGCGACTGAGATGCCTACAGTGACGCTGACAGAGGCTGCGACGCCGACTGAGGCAGATAGGGGTAGATATTGGCATAGAGAAGGCAGCAGACCCCCAATCGACAGCGGCAGCGACTGAGACGCATGCAGAGACGCTGACAGAGGCTGCGACGTCGACTGAGACGCCGACTAATGCAGGTAGGGGTAGATATAGGCATAGAGAAGGCAGCAGACCCCCCAATCGACAGCGGCAGCGAATGAGACGCCTACAGAGACGCTGACAGAGGCTGCGAAGCCGACTGAGACGCCGACTGAGGCAGAGAGGGTTAGACATAGGCATAGAGAAAGGAGCAGATAACCCAATCGACAACCGCAACAACTGAGAAGCATACAGAGACGCTGATAGAGGCTGCGAAGCCGACTGAGATGCCGACTTTCCCAGATAGGGGTAGATATTGGCATAAAGAAGGCAGCAGACCCCCCAATCGACAGCGGCAGCGACTGAGACGTTTACAGAGACGCTGACAGAGGCTGCGACTCTGGCAGAGGCTGAGACGCCGACTGAGACGCCGGCTGAGGCAGAGAGGGTTAGACATTGGCATAGAGAAGGCAGCAGACCCCCCCAATCGACAACGGCAGCGCCTGAGATGCCTACAGAGACGCTGACAAGAGGCTGCGACGCCGACTGAGGCAGATAGGGGTAGATATATGCTTAGAGAAGGCAGCAGACCCCCCAATCGACAACGGCAGCGACTGAGATGCCTACAGAGACGCTGACAAGAGGCTGCGACGCCGACTGAGATGCCGACTGGGGCAGATAGAGAAGGCAGCAGACCCCCCAATCGACAGCGGCAGCGACTGAGACGCCTTCAGAGACGCTGACAGAGACTGCGACGCCTACTGATACGCCGACTGAGGCAGATAGGGGTAGAAATAGGCACACAGAAGGCAGCAGACCCCCCCCAATCGACAGCGGCAGCGACTGAGAGGCCTACAGAGACGCTGACAGCGGCTGCGATGCCGACTGAGACGCCGACGCAGGCAGATAGAGGTAAATATAGGCATAGAGAAGGCAGCAGACGCTGACAGAGGCTGCGACGCCGACTGAGGCATATAGGGGTAGATATTGGCATAGAGAGAGCAGCAGACCCCACAAATCGACAGCGGCTGCGACTGAGACGCCTACAGAGACGCTGACAGAGGCAGCGGCGCAGACTGAGACGCCGACTGAGGCAGAGAGGGGTAAATATAGGCTCAGAGAAGGCAGCAGACCCCCCAATCGACAGCAGCAGCGATTGAGACGGCTACAGAGACGCTGAAAGAGGCTGCGACGCTGACAGAGGCTGCGACGACGACTGAGATGCCTACAGAGACGTTGACAAGAGGATGCGACGCCGACTGAGACGCCGACTGAGGCAGATAGGGGTAGATATAGGCATAGAGAAGGCAGCAGACCCCCCAATCGACAGCGGCACCGACTGAGATGCCTACAGAGACGCCGACAAGAGGTTGCGACGCCGACTGAGACGACAACTGAGGCAGATAGGGGTAGATATAAGAATAGAGAAGGCAGCAGACCCCCCAATCGAGAGCGGCAGCGATTGAGACGCCTACAGACACGCTGACAGAGGGTGCGACGCTGATTGAGACGCTGACTGAGGCAGATAGGGGTAGATATTGGCATAGAGAAGGCAGCAGACCCCCAATCGACAGCGGCAGCGACTGAGACGCATGCAGAGACGCTGACAGAGGCTGCGACGTCGACTGAGACGCCGACTAAGGCAGGTAGGGGTAGATATAGGCATAGAGAAGGCAGCAGACCCCCCAATCCACAGCGGCAGCGAATGAGACGCCTACAGCGACGCTGACAGAGGCTGCGAAGCCGACTGAGACGCCGACTGAGGCAGAGAGGGTTAGACATAGGCATAGAGAAAGGAGCAGATAACCCAATCGACAACCGCAACAACTGAGAAGCATACAGAGACGCTGATAGAGGCTGCGAAGCCGACTGAGATGCCGACTTTCCCAGATAGGGGTAGATATTGGCATAGAGAAGGCAGCAGACCCCCCAATCGACAGCGGCAGCGACTGAGACGTTTACAGAGACGCTGACAGAGGCTGCGACTCTGGCAGAGGCTGAGACGCCGACTGAGACGCCGGCTGAGGCAGAGAGGGTTAGACATTGGCATAGAGAAGGCAGCAGACCCCCCAATCGACAACGGCAGCGACTGAGATGCCTACAGAGACGCTGACAAGAGGCTGCGACGCCGACTGAGACGCCGACTGAGGCAGATAGGGGTAGATATATGCTTAGAGAAGGCAGCAGACCCCCCAATCGACAGCGGCAGCGACTGAGACGCCTACAGAGACGCTGAAAGAGGCTGCGACGCCGACTGAGACGCCGACTGAGGCAGAGAGGGTTAGACATAGGCATAGAGAAGGCAGCAGACCCCCCCAATCGACAGCGGCAGCGACTGAGATGCCTACAGAGACGCTAACAAGAGGCTGCGACGCCGACTGAGACGCCGACTGAGACGCCGACTAAGGCAGATAGGGGTAGATATATACTTAGAGAAGGCAGCAGACCCCCCAATAGACAACGGCAGCGACTGAGGTGCCTACAGAGACGCTGACAAGAGGCTGCGACGCCGACTGAGATGCCGACTGGGGCAAATAGAGAAGGCAGCAGACCCACCAATTGACAGCGGCAGCGACTGAGACGCCTTCAGAGACGCTGACAGAGACTGCGACGCCAACTGAGATACCGACTGAGGCAGATAGGGGTAGAAATAAGCATACAGAAGGCAGCAGACCCCCCAATCGACAGCGGCAGCGACTGAGAGGCCTACAGAGACGCTGACAGCGGCTGCGACGCCGACTGAGGCAGATAGGGGTAGATTTTGGCATTGAGAATACAGCAGACCCCCAATCGACGGCGGCAGCGATTGAGACGCCTACAGAGACGCTGACAGAGGCTACGACGCCGACTGAGACACCGACTGAGGCTGAGAGGGGTAGACATAGGCATAGAGAAGGCAGCAGACTCCCCAATCGACAGCGGCAACAAATGAGACGGATACAGAGACGCTGACAGCGGCTGCGACGCCGACTGAGGCAGATAGGGGTAGATATTGGCATAGAGAGAGCAGCAGACCCCACCAATCGACAGCGGCTGCAACTGAGACGCCTACAGAGACGCTGACAGAGGCAGCGACGCCGACTGAGACGCCGACTGAGACGCCGACTGAGGCAGAGAGGGGTAGACATAGGCATAGAGAAGGCAGCAGACCCCCCAATCGACAGCGGCAATAACTGAAACGCCTACAGAGACGCTGACAGAGGCTGAGAAGCCGACTGTGGCGCCGACTGAGGCAGGTAGGAGTAGATATAGGCATAGAGAAGGCAGCAGACCCCCCAATCGACAGCGGCAGCGACTGAAACGCTTACAGAGACGCTGACAGAGGCTGCGATGCCGACTGAGGCAGAGATGGTTAGACATAGGCATAGAGAAAGCAGCAGACAACCCAATCGACAGCGGCAACAACTGAGACGCCAACAGAGACGCTGATAGAGGCTGCGACGCCGACTGAGATGCCGACTCAGGCAGATAGAGGTAAATATAGGCATAGAGAAGGCAGCAGACCCCCAATCGACAGCGGCAGCATCTGAAACGCCGACAGAGACGCTGACAGAGGCTGCGACGCCGACTGAGACCCCGACTCAGGCAGAGAGGGGTAAATATAGGCTTAGAGAAGGCAGCAGACCCCCCAATCGACAGCGGCAGCGACTGAGACGGCTACTGAGACGCTGAAAGAGGATGCGACAATGACAGAGGCTGCGACGACGACTGAGACGCCGACTGAGGCAGAGAGGGTTAGAGATACGCATAGAGAAGGCAGCAGACAACCCAATCGACAGCGGCAACAACTGAGACGCCTACAGAGACGCTGATAGAGACTGCGACGCCGACTGAGATGCCGGCTGAGGCAGATAGGGGTAACAATAGGCATATAGAAGGCAGCAGACCCCAAATCGACAGCGGCAGCGACTGAGACGCATTCAGAGACGCTGACAGAGGCTGCGACGCGGACTGAGACACCGACTGAGGCAGATAAGGGTAGATATAGGCTTAGAGAAGGCAGCAGACCCCCCAATCGACAGCGGCAGCGACTGAGACGCCTACAGAGACGCTGACAGAGGCTGCGACGCTTACAGAGGCTGCGACGACGACTGAGACGCCGACTGAGGCAGAGAGGGTTAGACATAGGCATAGAGAATGCAGCAGACCCCTCAATGGACAGCGGCAACAACTGAGACGCCTACAGAGCCGTTGATAGAGGCTGCGAAGCCGACTGTGACGCTGACTGAAGCTGATAGGGGTAGATATAGGCATAGAGAAGGCAGCAGACCCCCCAATCGACAGCGGCACCGACTTAGATGCCTACAGAGACGCCGACAAGAGGCTGCGACGCCGACTGAGACGCCGACTGAGGCAGAGAGGGGTAAATATAGGCTCAAAGAAGGCAGCAGACCCCCCAATCGAAAGCAGCAGCGATTGAGACGGCTACAGAGACGCTGAAAGAGGCTGCGACGCTGACAGAGGCTACGACGACGACTGAGATGCCTACAGAGACGTTGACAAGAGGATGCGACGCCGACTGAGCCGCCGACTGAGGCAGATAGGGGTAGATATAGGCATAGAGAAGGCAGCAGACCCCCCAATCGACAGCGGCACCGACTGAGATGCCTACAGAGACGCCGACACGAGGTTGCGACGCCGACTGAGACGCCGACTGAGGCAGATAGGAGTAGATATAAGAATAGAGAAGGCAGCAGACACCCCAATCGACAGCGGCAGCGATTGAGACGCCTACAGAGACGCTGACAGAGGCTGCGACGCCGACTGAGACGCCGACTGAGGCAGAGAGGGTTAGACATAGGCATAGAGAAAGCCGCAGATAACCCAATCGACAACGGCAACAACTGAGAAGCATACAGAGACGCTGATAGAGGCTGCGACGCCGACTGGGATGCCGACTGAGCCAGATAGGGGTAGATATTGGCATAGAGAAGGTAGGAGACCCCCCAATCGACAGCGGCAGCGACTGAGACGCTTACAGAGACGCTGACAGAGGCTGCGACGCTGGCAGAGGCTGAGACGCCGACGGAGACGCCGGCTGAGGCAGAGAGGGTTAGACATTGGCATAGAGAAGGCAGCAGACCCCCCAATCAACAACGGCAGCGACTGAGATGCCTACAGAGACGCTGACAAGAGGCTGCGACGCCGACTGAGACGCCGACTGAGGTAGATAGGGGTAGATATATGCTTAGAGAAGGCAGAAGACCCCCCAATCGACAACGGCAGCGACTGAGATGCCTACAGAGACGCTGACAAGAGGCTGCGATGCCGACTGAGATGCCGACTGGGGCAGACAGAGAAGGCAGCAGATCCCCCAATCGACAGCGGCAGCGACTGAGACGCCTTCAGAGACGCTGACAAGAGACTGTGACGCCTACTGATACGCCGAGTGAGGCAGATAGGGGTAGAAATAGGCACACAGAATGCAGCAGACCCCCCAATCGACAGCGGCAGCGACTGAGAGGCCTACAGAGACGCTGACAGCGGCTGCGACGCCGACTGAGGCAGATAGGGGTAGATTTTGGCATAGAGAATACAGCAGACCCCCAATCGACGGCGGCTGCGACTGAGACGCCTACAGAGACGCTGACAGAGGCAGCGGCGCCGACTGAGACGCCGACTGAGGCAGAGAGGAGTAGACATAGGCATAGAGAAGGCAGCAGACTCCCCAATCGACAGCGGCAACAAATGAGACGGATACAGAGACGCTGACAGAGGCTGCGACGCCGACTGAGATGCCGACTCAGGCAGATAGAGGTAAATATAGGCATAGAGAAGGCAGCAGACGCTGACAGAGGCTGCGACGCCGACTGAGGCAGATGGGGGTAGATATTGGCATAGAGAGAGCAGCAGACCCCACCAATCGACAGCGGCTGCGACTGAGACGCCTACAGAGACGCTGACAGAGGCAGCGGCGCCGACTGAGACGCCGACTGAGGCAGAGAGGAGTAGACATAGGCATAGAGAAGGCAGCAGACCCCCCAATCGACAGCGGCAATAACTGAAACGCTTACAGAGACGCTAACAGAGGCTGAGAAGCCGACTGTGGCGCCGACTGAGGCAGGTAGGAGTAGATATAGGCATAGAGAAGGCAGCAGACCCCCCAATCGACAGCGGCAGCGACTGAAACGCCTACAGAGACGCTGACAGAGGCTGCGATGCCGACTGAGGCAGAGATGGTTAGACATAGGCATAGAGAAAGCAGCAGACAACCCAATCGACAGCGGCAACAACTGAGACGGCTACAGAGACGCTGATAGAGGCTGCGACGCCGACTGAGATGCCGGCTGAGGCAGATAGGGGTAAATATAGGCATCGAGAAGGCAGCAGACCCCCAATCGACAGCAGCAGCGACTGAGACGCATTCAGAGACGCTGACAGAGGCTGCGACGCGGACTGAGACGCCGACTGAGGCAGATAAGGGTAGATATAGGCTTAGAGAAGGCAGCAGACCCCCCAATCGACAGCTGCAGCGACTGAGACGCCTACAGAGACGCTGACAGAGGCTGCGATGCTGACAGTGGCTGCGACGACGCCTGAGACGCCGACTGAGGCAGAGAGGGTTAGACATAGGCATAGAGAATGCAGCAGACCCCTCAATGGACAGCGGCAACAACTGAGACGCCTACAGAGCCGTTGATAGAGGCTGCGAAGCCGACTGTGACGCTGACTGAGGCAGATAGGGGTAGATATAGGCATAGAGAAGGCAGCAGACCCCCTAATGGACAGCGGCAGCGACTGAGACGCATTCAGAGACGCTGACAGAGGCTGCGACGCCGACTGTGTTGCCGACTGAGGCAGGTAGGGGTAGATATAGGCATAGAGAAGACAGCAGACCCACCAATCGAAAGCGGCAACAACTGAGACGCCTACAGAGACGCTGATAGAGGCTGCGACGCGGACTGAGTTGCCGATTGAGGCAGATAGGGGTAGATATAGGCATAGAGATGGCATCAGACCCCCAATCGACAGCGGAAGCGACTGAGACGCATTCAGAAACGCTGACAGAGGCTGCGACGCCGACTGAGACGCCGACTGAGGCAGAGAGGGTTAGACATATGCATAGAGAAGGCAGCAGACAACCCAATCGAGAGCGGCAGCGACTGAGACGCCTACAGAGACGCTGACAGAGGCTGCGACGCGGACTGAGACACCGACTGAGGCAGATAAGGGTAGATATAGGCTTAGAGAAGGCAGCAGACCCCCCAATCGACAGCGGCAGCGACTGAGACGCCTACAGAGACGCTGACAGAGGCTGCGACGCTTACAGAGGCTGCGACGACGACTGAGACGCCGACTGAGGCAGAGAGGGTTAGACATAGGCATAGAGAATGCAGCAGACCCCTCAATGGACAGCGGCAACAACTGAGACGCCTACAGAGCCGTTGATAGAGGCTGCGAAGCCGACTGTGACGCTGACTGAAGCTGATAGGGGTAGATATAGGCATAGAGAAGGCAGCAGACCCCCCAATCGACAGCGGCACCGACTTAGATGCCTACAGAGACGCCGACAAGAGGCTGCGACGCCGACTGAGACGCCGACTGAGGCAGAGAGGGGTAAATATAGGCTCAGAGAAGGCAGCAGACCCCCCAATCGAAAGCAGCAGCGATTGAGACGGCTACAGAGACGCTGAAAGAGGCTGCGACGCTGACAGAGGCTACGACGACGACTGAGATGCCTACAGAGACGTTGACAAGAGGATGCGACGCCGACTGAGCCGCCGACTGAGGCAGATAGGGGTAGATATAGGCATAGAGAAGGCAGCAGACCCCCCAATCGACAGCGGCACCGACTGAGATGCCTACAGAGACGCCGACACGAGGTTGCGACGCCGACTGAGACGCCGACTGAGGCAGATAGGAGTAGATATAAGAATAGAGAAGGCAGCAGACACCCCAATCGACAGCGGCAGCGATTGAGACGCCTACAGAGACGCTGACAGAGGCTGCGACGCCGACTGAGACGCCGACTGAGGCAGAGAGGGTTAGACATAGGCATAGAGAAAGCCGCAGATAACCCAATCGACAACGGCAACAACTGAGAAGCATACAGAGACGCTGATAGAGGCTGCGACGCCGACTGGGATGCCGACTGAGCCAGATAGGGGTAGATATTGGCATAGAGAAGGTAGGAGACCCCCCAATCGACAGCGGCAGCGACTGAGACGCTTACAGAGACGCTGACAGAGGCTGCGACGCTGGCAGAGGCTGAGACGCCGACGGAGACGCCGGCTGAGGCAGAGAGGGTTAGACATTGGCATAGAGAAGGCAGCAGACCCCCCAATCAACAACGGCAGCGACTGAGATGCCTACAGAGACGCTGACAAGAGGCTGCGACGCCGACTGAGACGCCGACTGAGGTAGATAGGGGTAGATATATGCTTAGAGAAGGCAGAAGACCCCCCAATCGACAACGGCAGCGACTGAGATGCCTACAGAGACGCTGACAAGAGGCTGCGATGCCGACTGAGATGCCGACTGGGGCAGACAGAGAAGGCAGCAGATCCCCCAATCGACAGCGGCAGCGACTGAGACGCCTTCAGAGACGCTGACAAGAGACTGCGACGCCTACTGATACGCCGAGTGAGGCAGATAGGGGTAGAAATAGGCACACAGAATGCAGCAGACCCCCCAATCGACAGCGGCAGCGACTGAGAGGCCTACAGAGACGCTGACAGCGGCTGCGACGCCGACTGAGGCAGATAGGGGTAGATTTTGGCATAGAGAATACAGCAGACCCCCAATCGACGGCGGCAGCGATTGAGACGCCTACAGAGACACTGACAGAGGCTGCGACGCCAACTAAGACGCCGACTGAGGCTGAGAGGGGTAGACATAGGCATCGAGAAGGCAGCAGACTCCCCAATCGACAGCGGCAACAAATGAGACGGATACAGAGACGCTGACAGAGGCTGCGACGCCGACTGAGGCAGATGGGGGTAGATATTGGCATAGAGAGAGCAGCAGACCCCACCAATCGACAGCGGCTGCGACTGAGACGCCTACAGAGACGCTGACAGAGGCAGCGGCGCCGACTGAGACGCCGACTGAGGCAGAGAGGAGTAGACATAGGCATAGAGAAGGCAGCAGACCCCCCAATCGACAGCGGCAATAACTGAAACGCTTACAGAGACGCTAACAGAGGCTGAGAAGCCGACTGTGGCGCCGACTGAGGCAGGTAGGAGTAGATATAGGCATAGAGAAGGCAGCAGACCCCCCAATCGACAGCGGCAGCGACTGAGACGCCTACAGAGACGCTGACAGAGGCTGCGACGACGACTGAGGCAGAGATGGTTAGACATAGGCATAGAGAAAGCAGCAGACAACCCAATCGACAGCGGCAACAACTGAGACGGCTACAGAGACGCTGATAGAGGCTGCGACGCCGACTGAGATGCCGGCTGAGGCAGATAGGGGTAAATATAGGCATCGAGAAGGCAGCAGACCCCCAATCGACAGCAGCAGCGACTGAGACGCATTCAGAGACGCTGACAGAGGCTGCGACGCGGACTGAGACGCCGACTGAGGCAGATAAGGGTAGATATAGGCTTAGAGAAGGCAGCAGACCCCCCAATCGACAGCTGCAGCGACTGAGACGCCTACAGAGACGCTGACAGAGGCTGCGATGCTGACAGTGGCTGCGACGACGCCTGAGACGCCGACTGAGGCAGAGAGGGTTAGACATAGGCATAGAGAATGCAGCAGACCCCTCAATGGACAGCGGCAACAACTGAGACGCCTACAGAGCAGTTGATAGAGGCTGCGAAGCCGACTGTGACGCTGACTGAGGCAGATAGGGGTAGATATAGGCATAGAGAAGGCAGCAGACCCCCTAATGGACAGCGGCAGCGACTGAGACGCATTCAGAGACGCTGACAGAGGCTGCGACGCCGACTGTGTTGCCGACTGAGGCAGGTACGGGTAGATATAGGCATAGAGAAGACAGCAGACCCACCAATCGAAAGCGGCAACAACTGAGACGCCTACAGAGACGCTGATAGAGGCTGCGACGCGGACTGAGTTGCCGATTGAGGCAGATAGGGGTAGATATAGGCATAGAGATGGCATCAGACCCCCAATCGACAGCGGAAGCGACTGAGACGCATTCAGAAACGCTGACAGAGGCTGCGACGCCGACTGAGGCAGAGAGGGTTAGACATATGCATAGAGAAGGCAGCAGACAACCCAATCGAGAGCGGCAGCGACTGAGACGCCTACAGAGACGCTGACAGAGGCTGCGACGCTGGCAGAGGCTTAGACGCCGACTGAGACGCCGACTGAGGCAGAGAGGGTTAGACATAGGCATAGAGAAGGCAGCAGACCCCCCAATCGACAACGGCAGCGACTGAGATGCCTACAGAGACGCTGACAAGAGGCTGCGACGCCGACTGAGATGCCGGCTGGGGCAGATAGAGAATGCAGCAGACCCCCCAATCGACAGCGGCAGCGACTGAGACGCCTTCAGAGACGCTGGCAGAGACTGCGACGCCAACTGAGACGCCGACTGAGGCAGATAGGGGTAGAAATAGGCATACAGAAGGCAGCAGACCCCCCAATCGACAGCGGCAGCGACTGAGAGGCCTACAGAGACGCTGAAAGAGGCTGCGACGCCGACTGAGATGCCGACTGAGCCAGATAGGGGTAGATATTGGCATAGAGAAAGTAGCAGACCCCCCAATCGACAGCAGCAGCGACTGAGACGCCTACAGAGACGCTGACAGACGCTGCGATGCTGGCAGAGGCTGAGACGCCGACTGAGATGCCGACTGAGGCAGAGAGGGTTAGACATAGGCATAGAGAAGACAGCAGACCCCCCAATCGACAGCTGCAGCGACTGAGATGCCTACGGAGACGCTAGCAAGAGGCTGCGACGCCGACTGAGACGCCGACTGAGACGCCGACTAAGGCAGATAGGGGTAGATATATGCTTAGAGAAGGCAGCAGACCCCCCAATCGACAACGGCAGCGACTGAGGTGCCTACAGAGACGCTGACAAGAGGCTGCGACGCCGACTGAGATGCCGACTGGGGCAGATAGAGAAGGCAGCAGACCCACCAATCGACAGCGGCAGCGACTGAGACGCCTTCAGAGACGCTGACAGAGACTGCGACGCCAACTGAGACACCGACTGAGACGCCAACTAAGGCAGATAGGGGTAGAAATATGCTTAGAGAAGGCAGCAGACCTCCCAATCGACAACGGCAGCGACTGAGGTGCCTACAGAGACGCTGACAAGAGGCTGCGACGCCGATTGAGATGCCGACTGGGGCAGATAGAGAAGGCAGCAGACCCACCAATCGACAGCGGCAGCGACTGAGACGCCTACAGAGACGCTGACAGAGGCAGCGACGCCGACTGAGACGCCGACTGAGGCAGAGAGGGGTAGATATAGGCATAGAGAAGGCAGCAGACCCCCCAATGGACAGCGGTAGCGACTGAGACGCATTCAGAGACGCTGACAGAAGCTGCGATGCCGAGTGAGGCAGAGATGGTTAGACATAGGCATAGACAAGCATCAGACAACCCTATCGACAGCGGCAACAACTGAGACGCCTACAGAGACGCTGATAGAGGCTGCGACGCCGACTGAGGCAGATAGGGGTAGATTTTGGCTTAGAGAATACAGCAGACCCCCAATCGACGGCGGCAGCGATTGAGACGCCTACAGAGACGCTGACAGAGGCTGCGACGCCGACTGAGACGCCGACTGAGGCTGAGAGGGGTAGACATAGGCATAGAGAAGGCAGCAGACTCCCCAATCGACAGCGACAACAAATGAGACGGATACAGAGACGCTGACAGAGGCTGCGACGCCGACTGAGATGCCGACTCAGGCAGATAGAGGTAAATATAGGCATAGAGAAAGCCGCAGACGCTGACAGAGGCTGCGACGCCGACTGAGGCATATAGGGGTAGATATTGGCAAAGAGAGAGCAGCAGACCCCACCAATCGGCAGCGACTGAGATGCCTACAGAGACGCTAACAAGAGGCTGCGACGCCGACTGAGACGCCGACTAAGGCAGATAGGGGTAGATATATGCTTAGAGAAGGCAGCAGACCTCCCAATCGACAACGGCAGCGACTGAGGTGCCTACAGAGACGCTGACAAGAGGCTGCGACGCCGACTGAGATACCGACTGAAGCAGATAGAGAAGGCAGCAGACCCACCAATCGACAGCGGCAGCGACTGAGACGCCTACAGAGACGCTGACAGAGGCAGCGACGCCGACTGAGACCCCGACTCAGGCAGATGGGGGTAGATATTGGCATAGAGAGAGCAGCAGACCCCACCAATCGACAGCGGCTGCGACTGAGACGCCTACAGAGACGCTGACAGAGGCAGCGGCGCCGACTGAGACGCCGACTGAGGCAGAGAGGAGTAGACATAGGCATAGAGAAGGCAGCAGACCCCCCAATCGACAGCGGCAATAACTGAAACGCTTACAGAGACGCTAACAGAGGCTGAGAAGCCGACTGTGGCGCCGACTGAGGCAGGTAGGAGTAGATATAGGCATAGAGAAGGCAGCAGACCCCCCAATCGACAGCGGCAGCGACTGAAACGCCTACAGAGACGCTGACAGAGGCTGCGATGCCGACTGAGGCAGAGATGGTTAGACATAGGCATAGAGAAAGCAGCAGACAACCCAATCGACAGCGGCAACAACTGAGACGGCTACAGAGACGCTGATAGAGGCTGCGACGCCGACTGAAATGCCGGCTGAGGCAGATAGGGGTAAATATAGGCATCGAGAAGGCAGCAGACCCCCAATCGACAGCAGCAGCGACTGAGACGCATTCAGAGACGCTGACAGAGGCTGCGACGCCGTCTGAGACGCCGACTGAGGCAGATAAGGGTAGATATAGGCTTAGAGAAGGCAGCAGACCCCCCAATCGACAGCGGCAGCGACTGAGACGCCTACAGAGACGCTGACAGAGGCTGCGATGCTGACAGTGGCTGCGACGACGCCTGAGACGCCGACTGAGGCAGAGAGGGTTAGACATAGGCATAGAGAATGCAGCAGACCCCTCAATGGACAGCGGCAACAACTGAGACGCCTACAGAGCCGTTGATAGAGGCTGCGAAGCCGACTGTGACGCTGACTGAGGCAGATAGGGGTAGATATAGGCATAGAGAAGGCAGCAGACCCCCTAATGGACAGCGGCAGCGACTGAGACGCATTCAGAGACGCTGACAGAGGCTGCGACGCCGACTGTGTTGCTGACTGAGGCAGGTAGGGGTAGATATAGGCATAGAGAAGACAGCAGACCCACCAATCGAAAGCGGCAACAACTGAGACGCCTACAGAGACGCTGATAGAGGCTGCGACGCGGACTGAGTTGCCGATTGAGGCAGATAGGGGTAGATATAGGCATAGAGATGGCATCAGACCCCCAATCGACAGCGGAAGCGACTGAGACGCATTCAGAAACGCTGACAGAGGCTGCGACGCCGACTGAGACGCCGACTGAGGCAGAGAGGGTTAGACATATGCATAGAGAAGGCAGCAGACAACCCAATCGAGAGCGGCAGCGACTGAGACGCCTACAGAGACGCTGACAGAGGCTGCGACGCTGGCAGAGGCTTAGACGCCGACTGAGACGCCGACTGAGGCAGAGAGGGTTAGACATAGGCATAGAGAAGGCAGCAGACCCCCCAATCGACAACGGCAGCGACTGAGATGCCTACAGAGACGCTGACAAGAGGCTGCGACGCCGACTGAGATGCCGGCTGGGGCAGATAGAGAATGCAGCAGACCCCCCAATCGACAGCGGCAGCGACTGAGACGCCTTCAGAGACGCTGGCAGAGACTGCGACGCCAACTGAGACGCCGACTGAGGCAGATAGGGGTAGAAATAGGCATACAGAAGGCAGCAGACCCCCCAATCGACAGCGGCAGCGACTGAGAGGCCTACAGAGACGCTGAAAGAGGCTGCGACGCCGACTGAGATGCCGACTGAGCCAGATAGGGGTAGATATTGGCATAGAGAAAGTAGCAGACCCCCCAATCGACAGCAGCAGCGACTGAGACGCCTACGGAGACGCTAGCAAGAGGCTGCGACGCCGACTGAGACGCCGACTGAGACGCCGACTGAGACGCCGACTAAGGCAGATAGGGTAGATATATGCTTAGAGAAGGCAGCAGACCCCCCAATCGACAACGGCAGCGACTGAGGTGCCTACAGAGACGCTGACAAGAGGCTGCGACGCCGATTGAGATGCCGACTGGGGCAGATAGAGAAGGCAGCAGACCCACCAATCGACAGCGGCAGCGACTGAGACGCCTACAGAGACGCTGACAGAGGCAGCGACGCCGACTGAGACGCCGACTGAGGCAGAGAGGGGTAGATATAGGCATAGAGAAGGCAGCAGACCCCCCAATGGACAGCGGTAGCGACTGAGACGCATTCAGAGACGCTGACAGAAGCTGCGATGCCAACTGAGACACCGACTGAGACGCCAACTAAGGCAGATAGGGGTAGATATATGCTTAGAGAAGGCAGCAGACCCCCCAATCGACAACGGCAGCGACTGAGGTGCCTACAGAGACGCTGACAAGAGGCTGCGACGCCGACTGAGATGCCGACTGGGGCAGATAGAGAAGGCAGCAGACCCACCAATCGACAGCGGCAGCGACTGAGACGCCTTCAGAGACGCTGACAGAGACTGCGACGCCAACTGAGACACCGACTGAGACGCCAACTAAGGCAGATAGGGGTAGATATATGCTTAGAGAAGGCAGCAGACCTCCCAATCGACAACGGCAGCGACTGAGGTGCCTACAGAGACGCTGACAAGAGGCTGCGACGCCGATTGAGATGCCGACTGGGGCAGATAGAGAAGGCAGCAGACCCACCAATCGACAGCGGCAGCGACTGAGACGCCTACAGAGACGCTGACAGAGGCAGCGACGCCGACTGAGACGCCGACTGAGGCAGAGAGGGGTAGATATAGGCATAGAGAAGGCAGCAGACCCCCCAATGGACAGCGGTAGCGACTGAGACGCATTCAGAGACGCTGACAGAAGCTGCGATGCCGAGTGAGGCAGAGATGGTTAGACATAGGCATAGAAAAGCATCAGACAACCCTATCGACAGCGGCAACAACTGAGACGCCTACAGAGACGCTGATAGAGGCTGCGACGCCGACTGAGGCAGATAGGGGTAGATTTTGGCTTAGAGAATACAGCAGACCCCCAATCGACGGCGGCAGCGATTGAGACGCCTACAGAGACGCTGACAGAGGCTGCGACGCCGACTGAGACGCCGACTGAGGCTGAGAGGGGTAGACATAGGCATAGAGAAGGCAGCAGACTCCCCAATCGACAGCGACAACAAATGAGACGGATACAGAGACGCTGACAGAGGCTGCGACGCCGACTGAGATGCCGACTCAGGCAGATAGAGGTAAATATAGGCATAGAGAAAGCCGCAGACGCTGACAGAGGCTGCGACGCCGACTGAGGCAGATAGGGGTAGATATTGGCAAAGAGAGAGCAGCAGACCCCACCAATCGGCAGCGACTGAGATGCCTACAGAGACGCTAACAAGAGGCTGCGACGCCGACTGAGACGCCGACTGAGACGCCGACTAAGGCTGATAGGGGTAGATATATGCTTAGAGAAGGCAGCAGACCTCCCAATCGACAACGGCAGCGACTGAGGTGCCTACAGAGACGCTGACAAGAGGCTGCGACGCCGACTGAGATACCGACTGGGGCAGATAGAGAAGGCAGCAGACCCACCAATCGACAGCGGCAGCGACTGAGACGCCTACAGAGACGCTGACAGAGGCAGCGACGCCGACTGAGACGCCGACTGAGGCAGAGAGGGGTAGATATAGGCATAGAGAAAACAGCAGACCCCCCAATGGACAGCGGTAGCGACTGAGACGCATTCAGAGACGCTGACAGAAGCTGCGATGCCGAGTGAGGCAGAGATGGTTAGACATAGGCATAGAAAAGCATCAGACAACCCTATCGACAGCGGCAACAACTGAGACGCCTACAGAGACGCTGATAGAGGCTGCGACGCCGACTGAGATGCCGACTCAGGCAGATAGAGGTAAATATAGGTATAGAGAAGGCAGCAGACCCCCAATCGACAGCGGCAGCATCTGAAACGCCGACAGAGACGCTGACAGAGGCTGCGACGCCGACTGAGACCCCGACTCAGGCAGAGAGGGGTAAATATAGGCTTAGAGAAGGCAGCAGACCCCCCAATCGACAGCGGCAGCGACTGAGACGGCTACTGAGACGCTGAAAGAGGATGCGACGCTGACAGAGGCTGCGACGACGACTGAGACGCCGACTGAGGCAGAGAGGGTTAGACATAGGCATAGAGAATACAGCAGACCCCTCAATGGACAGCGGCAACAACTGAGACGCCTACAGAGCCGTTGATAGAGGCTGCGAAGCCGACTGTGACGCCGACTGAGGCAGATAGGGGTAGATATAGGCATAGAGAAGGCAGCAGACCCCCCAATCGACAGCGGCAGCGACTGAGACGCCTACAGAGACGCTGACATAGGCTGAGACGTCGACTGAGACGCCGACTGAGGCAGATAGGGGTAGATATAGGCATAGAGAAGGCAGCAGACCCCCCAATGGACAGCGGTAGCGACTGAGACGCATTCAGAGACGCTGACAGAGGCTGCGACGCCGACTGTGTTGCCGACTGAGGCAGGTAGGGGTAGATATAGGCATAGAGAAGACAGCAGACCCACCAATCGAGAGCGGCAACAACTGAGACGCCTACAGACACGCTGACAGAGGCTGCGACGCGGACTGAGTTGCCGATTGAGGCAGATAGGGGTAGATATAGGCATAGAGATGGCATCAGACCCCCAATCGACAGCGGAAGCGACTGAGACGCGTTCAGAAACGCTGACAGAGGCTGCGACGCCGACTGAGACGCCGACTGAGGCAGAGAGGGTTAGACATATGCATAGAGAAGGCAGCAGACAACCCAATCGAGAGCGGCAGCGACTGAGACGCCTACAGAGACGCTGACAGAGGCTGCGACGCTTGCAGAGGCTTAGACGTCGACTGAGACGCCGACTGAGGCAGAGAGGGTTAGACATAGGCATAGAGAAGGCAGCAGACCCCCCAATCGACAACGGCAGCGACTGAGATGCCTACAGAGACGCTGACAAGAGGCTGCGACGCCGACTGAGATGCCGGCTGGGGCAGATAGAGAATGCAGCAGACCCCCCAATCGACAGCGGCAGCGACTGAGACGCCTTCAGAGACGCTGGCAGAGACTGCGACGCCAACTGAGACGCCGACTGAGGCAGATAGGGGTAGAAATAGGCATACAGAAGGCAGCAGACCCCCCAATCGACAGCGGCAGCGACTGAGAGGCCTACAGAGACGCTGAAGGAGGCTGCGACGCCGACTGAGATGCCGACTGAGCCAGATAGGGGTAGATATTGGCATAGAGAAAGTAGCAGACCCCCCAATCGACAGCAGCAGCGACTGAGACGCCTACAGAGACGCTGACAGACGCTGCGACGCTGGCAGAGGCTGAGACGCCGACTGAGATGCCGACTGAGGCAGAGAGGGTTAGACATAGGCATAGAGAAGACAGCAGACCCCCCAATCGACAGCTGCAGCGACTGAGATGCCTACGGAGACGCTAGCAAGAGGCTGCGACGCCGACTGAGACGCCGACTGAGACGCCGACTAAGGCAGATAGGGGTAGATATATGCTTAGAGAAGGCAGCAGACCCCCCAATCGACAACGGCAGCGACTGAGGTGCCTACAGAGACGCTGACAAGAGGCTGCGACGCCGACTGGGGCAGATAGAGAAGGCAGCAGACCCACCAATCGACAGCGGCAGCGACTGAGACGCCTTCAGAGACGCTGACAGAGACTGCGACGCCAACTGAGACACCGACTGAGACGCCAACTAAGGCAGATAGGGGTAGATATATGCTTAGAGAAGGCAGCAGCCCTCCCAATCGACAACGGCAGCGACTGAGGTGCCTACAGAGACGCTGACAAGAGGCTGCGACGCCGATTGAGATGCCGACTGGGGCAGATAGAGAAGGCAGCAGACCCACCAATCGACAGCGGCAGCGACTGAGACGCCTACAGAGACGCTGACAGAGGCTGCGACGCCGACTGAGACACCGACTGAGGCTGAGAGGGGTAGACATAGGCATAGAGAAGACAGCAGACTCCCCAATCGACAGCGGCAACAAATGAGACGGATACAGAGACGCTGACAGAGGCTGCGACGCCGACTGAGATACCGACTCAGGCAGATAGAGGTAAATATAGGTATAGAGAAGGCAGCAGACGCTGACAGAGGCTGCGACGCCGACTGAGGCAGATAGGGGTAGATATTGGCATAGAGAGAGCAGCAGACCCCAACAATCGACAGCGGCTGCGACTGAGACGCCTACAGAGACGCTGACAGAGGCAGCGACGCCGACTGAGACGCCGACTGAGGCAGAGAGGGGTAGACATAGGCATAGAGAAGGCAGCAGACCCCCCAATCGACAGCGGCAATAACTGAAACGCCTACAGAGACGCTGACAGAGGCTGAGAAGCCGACTGTGGCGCCGACTGAGGCAGGTAGGAGTAGATATAGGCATAGAGAAGGCAGCAGACCCCCCAATCGACAGCGGCAGCGACTGAAACGCCTACAGAGACGCTGACAGAGGCTGCGATGCCGACTGAGGCAGAGATGGTTAGACATAGGCATAGAGAAAGCAGCAGACAACCCAATCGACAGCGGCAACAACTGAGACGCCTACAGAGACGCTGATAGAGGCTGCGACGCCGACTGAGATGCCGACTCAGGCAGATAGAGGTAAATATAGGCAAATATAGTCATAGAGGTAAATATAAGCAGAGACGCCGACTGAGGCAGATAAGGGTAGATAAAGGCTTAGAGAAGGCAGCAGACCCCCCAATCGACAGCGGCAGCGACTGAGACGCCTACAGAGACGCTGACAGAGGCTGCGACGCTGACAGAGGCTGCGACGACGACTGAGACGCCGACTGAGGCAGAGAGGGTTAGACATAGGCATAGAGAATGCAGCAGACCCCTCAATGGACAGCGGCAACAACTGAGACGCCTACAGAGCCGTTGATAGAGGCTGCGAAGCCGACTGTGACGCTGACTGAGGCAGATAGGGGTAGATATAGGCATAGAGAAGGCAGCAGACTCCCCAATCGACAGCGGCAGCGACTGAGACGCCTACAGAGACGCTGACATAGGCTGAGACGTCGACTGAGACGCCGACTGAGGCAGATAGGGGTAGATATAGGCATAGAAAAGGCAGCAGACCCCCCAATGGACAGCGGCAGCGACTGAGACGCATTCAGAGACGCTGACAGAGGCTGCGACGCCGACTGTGGTGCCGACTGAGGCAGGTAGTGGTAGATATAGGCATAGAGAAGACAGCAGACCCACCAATCGACAGCGGCAACAACTGAGACGCCTACAGAGACGCTGATAGAGGCTGCGACGCGGACTGAGTTGCCGAATGAGGCAGATAGGGGTAGATATAGGCATAGAGATGGCATCAGACCCCCAAAAGACAGCGGAAGCGACTGAGACGCATTCAGAAACGCTGACAGAGGCTGCGACGCCGACTGAGACGCCGACTGAGGCAGAGAGGGTTAGACATATGCATAGAGAAGACAGCAGACAACCCAATCGAGAGCGGCAGCGACTGAGACGCCTATAGAGACGCTGACAGAGGCTGCGACGCTGACAGAGGCTGAGACGCCGACTGAGGCAGAGAGGGTTAGACATAGGCATAGAGAAGGCAGCAGACCCCCCAATCGACAACGGCAGCGACTGAGATGCCTACAGAGACGCTGACAAGAGGCTGCGACGCCGACTGAGATGCCGGCTGGGGCAGATAGAGAAGGCAGCAGACCCCCCCAATCGACAGCGGCAGCGACTGAGACGCCTTCAGAGACGCTGACAGAGACTGCGACGCCAACTGAGACGCCAACTGAGGCAGATAGGGGTAGAAATAGGCATACAGAAGGCAGCAGACCCCCCAATCGACAGCGGCAGCGACTGAGAGGCCTACAGAGACGCTGAAAGAGGCTGCGACGCCGACTGAGACGCCGACTGAGGCAGAGAGGGTTAGACATTGGCATAGAGAAGGCAGCAGACCCCCCCAATCGACAGCGGCAGCGACTGAGACGCCTTCAGAGACGCTGACAGAGACTGCGACGCCGACTGCGACGCCGACTGAGGCAGAGAGGGTTAGACATAGGCATAGAGAAGACAGCAGACCCCCCAATCGACAGCGGCAGCGACTGAGATGCCTACAGTGACGCTGACAGAGGCTGCGACGCCGACTGAGGCAGATAGAGGTAGATATTGGCATAGAGAAGGCAGCAGACCCCCAATCGACAGCGGCAGCGACTGAGACGCATGCAGAGACGCTGACAGAGGCTGCGACGTCGACTGAGACGCCGACTAATGCAGGTAGGGGTAGATATAGGCATAGAGAAGGCAGCAGACCCCCCAATCCACAGCGGCAGCGAATGAGACGCCTACAGAGACGCTGACAGAGGCTGCGAAGCCGACTGAGACGCCGACTGAGGCAGAGAGGGTTAGACATAGGCATAGAGAAAGGAGCAGATAACCCAATCGACAACCGCAACAACTGAGAAGCATACAGAGACGCTGATAGAGGCTGCGAAGCCGACTGAGATGCCGACTTTCCCAGATAGGGGTAGATATTGGCATAGAGAAGGCAGCAGACCCCCCAATCGACAGCGGCAGCGACTGAGACGTTTACAGAGACGCTGACAGAGGCTGCGACTCTGGCAGAGGCTGAGACGCCGACTGAGACGCCGGCTGAGGCAGAGAGGGTTAGACATTGGCATAGAGAAGGCAGCAGACCCCCCAATCGACAACGGCAGCGCCTGAGATGCCTACAGAGACGCTGACAAGAGGCTGCGACGCCGACTGAGGCAGATAGGGGTAGATATATGCTTAGAGAAGGCAGCAGACCCCCCAATCGACAACGGCAGCGACTGAGATGCCTACAGAGACGCTGACAAGAGGCTGCGACGCCGACTGAGATGCCGACTGGGGCAGATAGAGAAGGCAGCAGACCCCCCAATCGACAGCGGCAGCGACTGAGACGCCTTCAGAGACGCTGACAGAGACTGCGACGCCTACTGATACGCCGACTGAGGCAGATAGGGGTAGAAATAGGCACACAGAAGGCAGCAGACCCCCCCCAATCGACAGCGGCAGCGACTGAGAGGCCTACAGAGACGCTGACAGCGGCTGCGATGCCGACTGAGACGCCGACTTAGGCAGATAGAGGTAAATATAGGCATAGAGAAGGCAGCAGACGCTGACAGAGGCTGCGACGCCGACTGAGGCATATAGGGGTAGATATTGGCATAGAGAGAGCAGCAGACCCCACAAATCGACAGCGGCTGCGACTGAGACGCCTACAGAGACGCTGACAGAGGCAGCGGCGCAGACTGAGACGCCGACTGAGGCAGAGAGGGGTAAATATAGGCTCAGAGAAGGCAGCAGACCCCCCAATCGACAGCAGCAGCGATTGAGACGGCTACAGAGACGCTGAAAGCGGCTGCGACGCTGACAGAGGCTGCGACGACGACTGAGATGCCTACAGAGACGTTGACAAGAGGATGCGACGCCGACTGAGACGCCGACTGAGGCAGATAGGGGTAGATATAGGCATAGAGAAGGCAGCAGACCCCCCAATCGACAGCGGCACCGACTGAGATGCCTACAGAGACGCCGACAAGAGGTTGCGACGCCGACTGAGACGCCAACTGAGGCAGATAGGGGTAGATATAAGAATAGAGAAGGCAGCAGACCCCCCAATCGAGAGCGGCAGCGATTGAGACGCCTACAGACACGCTGACAGAGGGTGCGACGCTGATTGAGACGCTGACTGAGGCAGATAGGGGTAGATATTGGCATAGAGAAGGCAGCAGACCCCCAATCGACAGCGGCAGCGACTGAGACGCATGCAGAGACGCTGACAGAGGCTGCGACGTCGACTGAGACGCCGACTAAGGCAGGTAGGGGTAGATATAGGCATAGAGAAGGCAGCAGACCCCCCAATCCACAGCGGCAGCGAATGAGACGCCTACAGCGACGCTGACAGAGGCTGCGAAGCCGACTGAGACGCCGACTGCGGCAGAGAGGGTTAGACATAGGAAAAGAGAAAGGAGCAGATAACCCAATCGACAACCGCAACAACTGAGAAGCATACAGAGACGCTGATAGAGGCTGCGAAGCCGACTGAGATGCCGACTTTCCCAGATAGGGGTAGATATTGGCATAGAGAAGGCAGCAGACCCCCCAATCGACAGCGGCAGCGACTGAGACGTTTACAGAGACGCTGACAGAGGCTGCGACTCTGGCAGAGGCTGAGACGCCGACTGAGACGCCGGCTGAGGCAGAGAGGGTTAGACATTGGCATAGAGAAGGCAGCAGACCCCCCAATCGACAACGGCAGCGACTGAGATGCCTACAGAGACGCTGACAAGAGGCTGCGACGCCGACTGAGACGCCGACTGAGGCAGATAGGGGTAGATATATGCTTAGAGAAGGCAGCAGACCCCCCAATCGACAGCGGCAGCGACTGAGAGGCCTACAGAGACGCTGAAAGAGGCTGCGACGCCGACTGAGATGCCGACTGGGGCAAATAGAGAAGGCAGCAGACCCACCAATTGACAGCGGCAGCGACTGAGACGCCTTCAGAGACGCTGACAGAGACTGCGACGCCAACTGAGATACCGACTGAGGCAGATAGGGGTAGAAATAAGCATACAGAAGGCAGCAGACCCCCCAATCGACAGCGGCAGCGACTGAGAGGCCTACAGAGACGCTGACAGCGGCTGCGACGCCGACTGAGGCAGATAGGGGTAGATTTTGGCATAGAGAATACAGCAGACCCCCAATCGACGGCGGCAGCGATTGAGACGCCTACAGAGACGCTGACAGAGGCTACGACGCCGACTGAGACACCGACTGAGGCTGAGAGGGGTAGACATAGGCATAGAGAAGGCAGCAGACTCCCCAATCGACAGCGGCAACAAATGAGACGGATACAGAGACGCTGACAGCGGCTGCGACGCCGACTGAGGCAGATAGGGGTAGATATTGGCATAGAGAGAGCAGCAGACCCCACCAATCGACAGCGGCTGCAACTGAGACGCCTACAGAGACGCTGACAGAGGCAGCGACGCCGACTGAGACGCCGACTGAGACGCCGACTGAGGCAGAGAGGGGTAGACATAGGCATAGAGAAGGCAGCAGACCCCCCAATCGACAGCGGCAATAACTGAAACGCCTACAGAGACGCTGACAGAGGCTGAGAAGCCGACTGTGGCGCCGACTGAGGCAGGTAGGAGTAGATATAGGCATAGAGAAGGCAGCAGACCCCCCAATCGACAGCGGCAGCGACTGAAACGCCTACAGAGACGCTGACAGAGGCTGCGATGCCGACTGAGGCAGAGATGGTTAGACATAGGCATAGAGAAAGCAGCAGACAACCCAATCGACAGCGGCAACAACTGAGACGCCAACAGAGACGCTGATAGAGGCTGCGACGCCGACTGAGATGCCGACTCAGGCAGATAGAGGTAAATATAGGCATAGAGAAGGCAGCAGACCCCCAATCGACAGCGGCAGCATCTGAAACGCCGACAGAGACGCTGACAGAGGCTGCGACGCCGACTGAGACCCCGACTCAGGCAGAGAGGGGTAAATATAGGCTTAGAGAAGGCAGCAGACCCCCCAATCGACAGCGGCAGCGACTGAGACGGCTACTGAGACGCTGAAAGAGGATGCGACAATGACAGAGGCTGCGACGACGACTGAGACGCCGACTGAGGCAGAGAGGGTTAGAGATACGCATAGAGAAGGCAGCAGACAACCCAATCGACAGCGGCAACAACTGAGACGCCTACAGAGACGCTGATAGAGACTGCGATGCCGACTGAGATGCCGGCTGAGGCAGATAGGGGTAACAATAGGCATAGAGAAGGCAGCAGACCCCAAATCGACAGCGGCAGCGACTGAGACGCATTCAGAGACGCTGACAGAGGCTGCGACGCGGACTGAGACACCGACTGAGGCAGATAAGGGTAGATATAGGCTTAGAGAAGGCAGCAGACCCCCCAATCGACAGCGGCAGCGACTGAGACGCCTACAGAGACGCTGACAGAGGCTGCGACGCTTACAGAGGCTGCGACGACGACTGAGACGCCGACTGAGGCAGAGAGGGTTAGACATAGGCATAGAGAATGCAGCAGACCCCTCAATGGACAGCGGCAACAACTGAGACGCCTACAGAGCCGTTGATAGAGGCTGCGAAGCCGACTGTGACGCTGACTGAAGCTGATAGGGGTAGATATAGGCATAGAGAAGGCAGCAGACCCCCCAATCGACAGCGGCACCGACTGAGATGCCTACAGAGACTCCGACAAGAGGCTGCGACGCCGACTGAGACGCCGACTGAGGCAGAGAGGGGTAAATATAGGCTCAGAGAAGGCAGCAGACCCCCCAATCGAAAGCAGCTGCGATTGAGACGGCTACAGAGACGCTGAAAGAGGCTGCGACGCTGACAGAGGCTACGACGACGACTGAGATGCCTACAGAGACGTTGACAAGAGGATGCGACGCCGACTGAGCCGCCGACTGAGGCAGATAGGGGTAGATATAGGCATAGAGAAGGCAGCAGACCCCCCAATCGACAGCGGCACCGACTGAGATGCCTACAGAGACGCCGACACGAGGTTGCGACGCCGACTGAGACGCCGACTGAGGCAGATAGGAGTAGATATAAGAATAGAGAAGGCAGCAGACACCCCAATCGACAGCGGCAGCGATTGAGACGCCTACAGAGACGCTGACAGAGGCTGCGACGCCGACTGAGACGCCGACTGAGGCAGAGAGGGTTAGACATAGGCATAGAGAAAGCCGCAGATAACCCAATCGACAACGGCAACAACTGAGAAGCATACAGAGACGCTGATAGAGGCTGCGACGCCGACTGGGATGCCGACTGAGCCAGATAGGGGTAGATATTGGCATAGAGAAGGTAGGAGACCCCCCAATCGACAGCGGCAGCGACTGAGACGCTTACAGAGACGCTGACAGAGGCTGCGACGCTGGCAGAGGCTGAGACGCCGACGGAGACGCCGGCTGAGGCAGAGAGGGTTAGACATTGGCATAGAGAAGGCAGCAGACCCCCCAATCAACAACGGCAGCGACTGAGATGCCTACAGAGACGCTGACAAGAGGCTGCGACGCCGACTGAGAAGCCGACTGAGGTAGATAGGGGTAGATATATGCTTAGAGAAGGCAGAAGACCCCCCAATCGACAACGGCAGCGACTGAGATGCCTACAGAGACGCTGACAAGAGGCTGCGATGCCGACTGAGATGCCGACTGGGGCAGACAGAGAAGGCAGCAGATCCCCCAATCGACAGCGGCAGCGACTGAGACGCCTTCAGAGACGCTGACAAGAGACTGCGACGCCTACTGATACGCCGAGTGAGGCAGATAGGGGTAGAAATAGGCACACAGAATGCAGCAGACCCCCCAATCGACAGCGGCAGCGACTGAGAGGCCTACAGAGACGCTGACAGCGGCTGCGACGCCGACTGAGGCAGATAGGGGTAGATTTTGGCATAGAGAATACAGCAGACCCCCAATCGACGGCGGCAGCGATTGAGACGCCTACAGAGACACTGACAGAGGCTGCGACGCCAACTAAGACGCCGACTGAGGCTGAGAGGGGTAGACATAGGCATCGAGAAGGCAGCAGACTCCCCAATCGACAGCGGCAACAAATGAGACGGATACAGAGACGCTGACAGAGGCTGCGACGCCGACTGAGATGCCGACTCAGGCAGATAGAGGTAAATATAGGCATAGAGAAGGCAGCAGACGCTGACAGAGGCTGCGACGCCGACTGAGGCAGATGGGGGTAGATATTGGCATAGAGAGAGCAGCAGACCCCACCAATCGACAGCGGCTGCGACTGAGACGCCTACAGAAACGCTGACAGAGGCAGCGGCGCCGACTGAGACGCCGACTGAGGCAGAGAGGAGTAGACATAGGCATAGAGAAGGCAGCAGACCCCCCAATCGACAGCGGCAATAACTGAAACGCTTACAGAGACGCTAACAGAGGCTGAGAAGCCGACTGTGGCGCCGACTGAGGCAGGTAGGAGTAGATATAGGCATAGAGAAGGCAGCAGACCCCCCAATCGACAGCGGCAGCGACTGAAACGCCTACAGAGACGCTGACAGAGGCTGCGATGCCGACTGAGGCAGAGATGGTTAGACATAGGCATAGAGAAAGCAGCAGACAACCCAATCGACAGCGGCAACAACTGAGACGCCTACAGAGACGCTGATAGAGGCTGCGACGCCGACTGAGATGCCGGCTGAGGCAGATAGGGGTAAATATAGGCATCGAGAAGGCAGCAGACCCCCAATCGACAGCAGCAGCGACTGAGACGCATTCAGAGACGCTGACAGAGGCTGCGACGCGGACTGAGACGCCGACTGAGGCAGATAAGGGTAGATATAGGCTTAGAGAAGGCAGCAGACCCCCCAATCGACAGCGGCAGCGACTGAGACGCCTACAGAGACGCTGACAGAGGCTGCGATGCTGACAGTGGCTGCGACGACGCCTGAGACGCCGACTGAGGCAGAGAGGGTTAGACATAGGCATAGAGAATGCAGCAGACCCCTCAATGGACAGCGGCAACAACTGAGACGCCTACAGAGCCGTTGATAGAGGCTGCGAAGCCGACTGTGACGCTGACTGAGGCAGATAGGGGTAGATATAGGCATAGAGAAGGCAGCAGACCCCCTAATGGACAGCGGCAGCGACTGAGACGCATTCAGAGACGCTGACAGAGGCTGCGACGCCGACTGTGTTGCCGACTGAGGCAGGTAGGGGTAGATATAGGCATAGAGAAAACAGCAGACCCACCAATCGAAAGCGGCAACAACTGAGACGCCTACAGAGACGCTGATAGAGGCTGCGACGCGGACTGAGTTGCCGATTGAGGCAGATAGGGGTAGATATAGGCATAGAGATGGCATCAGACCCCCAATCGACAGCGGAAGCGACTGAGACGCATTCAGAAACGCTGACAGAGGCTGCGACGCCGACTGAGACGCCGACTGAGGCAGAGAGGGTTAGACATATGCATAGAGAAGGCAGCAGACAACCCAATCGAGAGCGGCAGCGACTGAGACGCCTACAGAGACGCTGACAGAGGCTGCGACGCTGGCAGAGGCTTAGACGCCGACTGAGACGCCGACTGAGGCAGAGAGGGTTAGACATAGGCATAGAGAAGGCAGCAGACCCCCCAATCGACAACGGCAGCGACTGAGATGCCTACAGAGACGCTGACAAGAGGCTGCGACGCCGACTGAGATGCCGGCTGGGGCAGATAGAGAATGCAGCAGACCCCCCAATCGACAGCGGCAGCGACTGAGACGCCTTCAGAGACGCTGGCAGAGACTGCGACGCCTACTGAGACGCCGACTGAGGCAGATAGGGGTAGAAATAGGCATACAGAAGGCAGCAGACCCCCCAATCGACAGCGGCAGCGACTGAGAGGCCTACAGAGACGCTGAAAGAGGCTGCGACGCCGACTGAGATGCCGACTGAGCCAGATAGGGGTAGATATTGGCATAGAGAAAGTAGCAGACCCCCCAATCGACAGCAGCAGCGACTGAGACGCCTACAGAGACGCTGACAGACGCTGCGACGCTGGCAGAGGCTGAGACGCCGACTGAGATGCCGACTGAGGCAGAGAGGGTTAGACATAGGCATAGAGAAGACAGCAGACCCCCCAATCGACAGCTGCAGCGACTGAGATGCCTACGGAGACGCTAGCAAGAGGCTGCGACGCCGACTGAGACGCCGACTGAGACGCCGACTAAGGCAGATAGGGGTAGATATATGCTTAGAGAAGGCAGCAGACCCCCCAATCGACAACGGCAGCGACTGAGGTGCCTACAGAGACGCTGACAAGAGGCTGCGACGCCGACTGAGATGCCGACTGGGGCAGATAGAGAAGGCAGCAGACCCACCAATCGACAGCGGCAGCGACTGAGACGCCTTCAGAGACGCTGACAGAGACTGCGACGCCAACTGAGACACCGACTGAGACGCCAACTAAGGCAGATAGGGGTAGATATATGCTTAGAGAAGGCAGCAGACCTCCCAATCGACAACGGCAGCGACTGAGGTGCCTACAGAGACGCTGACAAGAGGCTGCGACGCCGATTGAGATGCCGACTGGGGCAGATAGAGAAGGCAGCAGACCCACCAATCGACAGCGGCAGCGACTGAGACGCCTACAGAGACGCTGACAGAGGCAGCGACGCCGACTGAGACGCCGACTGAGGCAGAGAGGGGTAGATATAGGCATAGAGAAGGCAGCAGACCCCCCAATGGACAGCGGTAGCGACTGAGACGCATTCAGAGACGCTGACAGAAGCTGCGATGCCGAGTGAGGCAGAGATGGTTAGACATAGGCATAGAAAAGCATCAGACAACCCTATCGACAGCGGCAACAACTGAGACGCCTACAGAGATGCTGATAGAGGCTGCGACGCCGACTGAGGCAGACAGGGGTAGATTTTGGCTTAGAGAATACAGCAGACCCCCAATCGACGGCGGCAGCGATTGAGACGCCTACAGAGACGCTGACAGAGGCTGCGACGCCGACTGAGACGCCGACTGAGGCTGAGAGGGGTAGACATAGGCATAGAGAAGGCAGCAGACTCCCCAATCGACAGCGACAACAAATGAGACGGATACAGAGACGGTGACAGAGGCTGCGACGCCGACTGAGATGCCGACTCAGGCAGATAGAGGTAAATATAGGCATAGAGAAAGCCACAGACGCTGACAGAGGCTGCGACGCCGACTGAGGCAGATAGGGGTAGATATTGGCAAAGAGAGAGCAGCAGACCCCACCAATCGGCAGCGACTGAGATGCCTACAGAGACGCTAACAAGAGGCTGCGACGCCGACTGAGACGCCGACTAAGGCAGATAGGGGTAGATATATGCTTAGAGAAGGCAGCAGACCTCCCAATCGACAACGGCAGCGACTGAGGTGCCTACAGAGACGCTGACAAGAGGCTGCGACGCCGACTGAGATACCGACTGGGGCAGATAGAGAAGGCAGCAGACCCACCAATCGACAGCGGCAGCGACTGAGACGCCTACAGAGACGCTGACAGAGGCAGCGACGCCGACTGAGACCCCGACTCAGGCAGATGGGGGTAGATATTGGCATAGAGAGAGCAGCAGACCCCACCAATCGACAGCGGCTGCGACTGAGACGCCTACAGAGACGCTGACAGAGGCAGCGGCGCCGACTGAGACGCCGACTGAGGCAGAGAGGAGTAGACATAGGCATAGAGAAGGCAGCAGACCCCCCAATCGACAGCGGCAATAACTGAAACGCTTACAGAGACGCTAACAGAGGCTGAGAAGCCGACTGTGGCGCCGACTGAGGCAGGTAGGAGTAGATATAGGCATAGAGAAGGCAGCAGACCCCCCCAATCGACAGCCGCAGCGACTGAAACGCCTACAGAGACGCTGACAGAGGCTGCGACGCCGACTGAGGCAGAGATGGTTAGACATAGGCATAGAGAAAGCAGCAGACAACCCAATCGACAGCGGCAACAACTGAGACGGCTACAGAGACGCTGATAGAGGCTGCGACGCCGACTGAAATGCCGGCTGAGGCAGATAGGGGTAAATATAGGCATCGAGAAGGCAGCAGACCCCCAATCGACAGCAGCAGCGAC
Source organism: Clusia tigrina (assembly GCA_920105625.2). NCBI lineage: Eukaryota > Metazoa > Arthropoda > Insecta > Diptera > Clusiidae > Clusia > Clusia tigrina. The sequence continues at coordinate 77,373,427 of OV050031.1, read as the reverse complement.
TGAGACGCATTCAGAGACGCTGACAGAGGCTGCGACGCGGACTGAGACGCCGACTGAGGCAGATAAGGGTAGATATAGGCTTAGAGAAGGCAGCAGACCCCCCAATCGACAGCGGCAGCGACTGAGACGCCTACAGAGACGCTGACAGAGGCTGCGATGCTGACAGTGGCTGCGACGACGCCTGAGACGCCGACTGAGGCAGAGAGGGTTAGACATAGGCATAGAGAATGCAGCAGACCCCTCAATGGACAGCGGCAACAACTGAGACGCCTACAGAGCCGTTGATAGAGGCTGCGAAGCCGACTGTGACGCTGACTGAGGCAGATAGGGGTAGATATAGGCATAGAGAAGGCAGCAGACCCCCTAATGGACAGCGGCAGCGACTGAGACGCATTCAGAGACGCTGACAGAGGCTGCGACGCCGACTGTGTTGCCGACTGAGGCAGGTAGGGGTAGATATAGGCATAGAGAAGACAGCAGACCCACCAATCGAAAGCGGCAACAACTGAGACGCCTACAGAGACGCTGATAGAGGCTGCGACGCGGACTGAGTTGCCGATTGAGGCAGATAGGGGTAGATATAGGCATAGAGATGGCATCAGACCCCCAATCGACAGCGGAAGCGACTGAGACGCATTCAGAAACGCTGACAGAGGCTGCGACGCCGACTGAGACGCCGACTGAGGCAGAGAGGGTTATACATATGCATAGAGAAGGCAGCAGACAACCCAATCGAGAGCGGCAGCGACTGAGACGCCTACAGAGACGCTGACAGAGGCTGCGACGCTGGCAGAGGCTTAGACGCCGACTGAGACGCCGACTGAGGCAGAGAGGGTTAGACATAGGCATAGAGAAGGCAGCAGACCCCCCAATCGACAACGGCAGCGACTGAGATGCCTACAGAGACGCTGACAAGAGGCTGCGACGCCGACTGAGATGCCGGCTGGGGCAGATAGAGAATGCAGCAGACCCCCCAATCGACAGCGGCAGCGACTGAGACGCCTTCAGAGACGCTGGCAGAGACTGCGACGCCAACTGAGACGCCGACTGAGGCAGATAGGGGTAGAAATAGGCATACAGAAGGCAGCAGACCCCCCAATCGACAGCGGCAGCGACTGAGAGGCCTACAGAGACGCTGAAAGAGGCTGCGACGCCGACTGAGATGCCGACTGAGCCAGATAGGGGTAGATATTGGCATAGAGAAAGTAGCAGACCCCCCAATCGACAGCAGCAGCGACTGAGACGCCTACGGAGACGCTAGCAAGAGGCTGCGACGCCGACTGAGACGCCGACTGAGACGCCGACTAAGGCAGATAGGGGTAGATATATGCTTAGAGAAGGCAGCAGACCCCCCAATCGACAACGGCAGCGACTGAGGTGCCTACAGAGACGCTGACAAGAGGCTGCGACGCCGACTGAGATGCCGACTGGGGCAGATAGAGAAGGCAGCAGACCCACCAATCGACAGCGGCAGCGACTGAGACGCCTTCAGAGACGCTGACAGAGACTGCGACGCCAACTGAGACACCGACTGAGACGCCAACTAAGGCAGATAGGGGTAGATATATGCTTAGAGAAGGCAGCAGACCTCCCAATCGACAACGGCAGCGACTGAGGTGCCTACAGAGACGCTGACAAGAGGCTGCGACGCCGATTGAGATGCCGACTGGGGCAGATAGAGAAGGCAGCAGACCCACCAATCGACAGCGGCAGCGACTGAGACGCCTACAGAGACGCTGACAGAGGCAGCGACGCCGACTGAGACGCCGACTGAGGCAGAGAGGGGTAGATATAGGCATAGAGAAGGCAGCAGACCCCCCAATGGACAGCGGTAGCGACTGAGACGCATTCAGAGACGCTGACAGAAGCTGCGATGCCGAGTGAGGCAGAGATGGTTAGACATAGGCATAGAAAAGCATCAGACAACCCTATCGACAGCGGCAACAACTGAGACGCCTACAGAGACGCTGATAGAGGCTGCGACGCCGACTGAGGCAGATAGGGGTAGATTTTGGCTTAGAGAATACAGCAGACCCCCAATCGACGGCGGCAGCGATTGAGACGCCTACAGAGACGCTGACAGAGGCAGCGACGCCGACTGAGACGCCGACTGAGGCTGAGAGGGGTAGACATAGGCATAGAGAAGGCAGCAGACTCCCCAATCGACAGCGACAACAAATGAGACGGATACAGAGACGCTGACAGAGGCTGCGACGCCGACTGAGATGCCGACTCAGGCAGATAGAGGTAAATATAGGCATAGAGAAAGCCGCAGACGCTGACAGAGGCTGCGACGCCGACTGAGGCAGATAGGGGTAGATATTGGCAAAGAGAGAGCAGCAGACCCCACCAATCGGCAGCGACTGAGATGCCTACAGAGACGCTAACAAGAGGCTGCGACGCCGACTGAGACGCCGACTGAGACGCCGACTAAGGCTGATAGGGGTAGATATATGCTTAGAGAAGGCAGCAGACCTCCCAATCGACAACGGCAGCGACTGAGGTGCCTACAGAGACGCTGACAAGAGGCTGCGACGCCGACTGAGATACCGACTGGGGCAGATAGAGAAGGCAGCAGACCCACCAATCGACAGCGGCAGCGACTGAGACGCCTACAGAGACGCTGACAGAGGCAGCGACGCCGACTGAGACGCCGACTGAGGCAGAGAGGGGTAGATATAGGCATAGAGAAAACAGCAGACCCCCCAATGGACAGCGGTAGCGACTGAGACGCATTCAGAGACGCTGACAGAAGCTGCGATGCCGAGTGAGGCAGAGATGGTTAGACATAGGCATAGAAAAGCATCAGACAACCCTATCGACAGCGGCAACAACTGAGACGCCTACAGAGACGCTGATAGAGGCTGCGACGCCGACTGAGATGCCGACTCAGGCAGATATTGGTAAATATAGGTATAGAGAAGGCAGCAGACCCCCAATCGACAGCGGCAGCATCTGAAACGCCGACAGAGACGCTGACAGAGGCTGCGACGCCGACTGAGACCCCGACTCAGGCAGAGAGGGGTTAATATAGGCTTAGAGAAGGCAGCAGACCCCCCAATCGACAGCGGCAGCGACTGAGACGGCTACTGAGACGCTGAAAGAGGATGCGACGCTGACAGAGGCTGCGACGACGACTGAGACGCCGACTGAGGCAGAGAGGGTTAGACATAGGCATAGAGAATACAGCAGACCCCTCAATGGACAGCGGCAACAACTGAGACGCCTACAGAGCCGTTGATAGAGGCTGCGAAGCCGACTGTGACGCTGACTGAGGCAGATAGGGGTAGATATAGGCATAGAGAAGGCAGCAGACCCCCCAATCGACAGCGGCAGCGACTGAGACGCCTACAGAGACGCTGACATAGGCTGAGACGTCGACTGAGACGCCGACTGAGGCAGATAGGGGTAGATATAGGCATAGAGAAGGCAGCAGACCCCCCAATGGACAGCGGTAGCGACTGAGACGCATTCAGAGACGCTGACAGAGGCTGCGACGCCGACTGTGTTGCCGACTGAGGCAGGTAGGGGTAGATATAGGCATAGAGAAGACAGCAGACCCACCAATCGACAGCGGCAACAACTGAGACGCCTACAGACACGCTGACAGAGGGTGCGACGCTGATTGAGACGCTGACTGAGGCAGATAGGGGTAGATATTGGCATAGAGAAGGCAGCAGACCCCCAATCGACAGCGGCAGCGACTGAGACGCATGCAGAGACGCTGACAGAGGCTGCGACGTCGACTGAGATGCCGACTAAGGCAGGTAGGGGTAGATATAGGCATAGAGAAGGCAGCAGACCCCCCAATCCACAGCGGCAGCGAATGAGACGCCTACAGCGACGCTGACAGAGGCTGCGAAGCCGACTGAGACGCCGACTGCGGCAGAGAGGGTTAGACATAGGCATAGAGAAAGGAGCAGATAACCCAATCGACAACCGCAACAACTGAGAAGCATACAGAGACGCTGATAGAGGCTGCGAAGCCGACTGAGATGCCGACTTTCCCAGATAGGGGTAGATATTGGCATAGAGAAGGCAGCAGACCCCCCAATCGACAGCGGCAGCGACTGAGACGTTTACAGAGACGCTGACAGAGGCTGCGACTCTGGCAGAGGCTGAGACGCCGACTGAGACGCCGGCTGAGGCAGAGAGGGTTAGACATTGGCATAGAGAAGGCAGCAGACCCCCCAATCGACAACGGCAGCGACTGAGATGCCTACAGAGACGCTGACAAGAGGCTGCGACGCCGACTGAGACGCCGACTGAGGCAGATAGGGGTAGATATATGCTTAGAGAAGGCAGCAGACCCCCCAATCGACAGCGGCAGCGACTGAGAGGCCTACAGAGACGCTGAAAGAGGCTGCGACGCCGACTGAGACGCCGACTGAGGCAGAGAGGGTTAGACATAGGCATAGAGAAGGCAGCAGACCCCCCCAATCGACAGCGGCAGCGACTGAGATGCTTACAGAGACGCTAACAAGAGGCTGCGACGCCGACTGAGACGCCGACTGAGACGCCGACTAAGGCAGATAGGGGTAGATATATACTTAGAGAAGGCAGCAGACCCCCCAATAGACAACGGCAGCGACTGAGGTGCCTACAGAGACGCTGACAAGAGGCTGCGACGCCGACTGAGATGCCGACTGGGGCAAATAGAGAAGGCAGCAGACCCACCAATTGACAGCGGCAGCGACTGAGACGCCTTCAGAGACGCTGACAGAGACTGCGACGCCAACTGAGATACCGACTGAGGCAGATAGGGGTAGAAATAAGCATACAGAAGGCAGCAGACCCCCCAATCGACACCGGCAGCGACTGAGAGGCCTACAGAGACGCTGACAGCGGCTGCGACGCCGACTGAGGCAGATAGGGGTAGATTTTGGCATAGAGAATACAGCAGACCCCCAATCGACGGCGGCAGCGATTGAGACGCCTACAGAGACGCTGACAGAGGCTACGACGCCGACTGAGACATCGACTGAGGCTGAGAGGGGTAGACATAGGGATAGAGAAGGCAGCAGACTCCCCAATCGACAGCGGCAACAAATGAGACGGATACAGAGACGCTGACAGCGGCTGCGACGCCGACTGAGGCAGATAGGGGTAGATATTGGCATAGAGAGAGCAGCAGACCCCACCAATCGACAGCGGCTGCGACTGAGACGCCTACAGAGACGCTGACAGAGGCAGCGACGCCGACTGAGACGCCGACTGAGACGCCGACTGAGGCAGAGAGGGGTAGACATAGGCATAGAGAAGGCAGCAGACCCCCCAATCGACAGCGGCAATAACTGAAACGCCTACAGATACGCTGACAGAGGCTGAAAAGCCGACTGTGGCGCCGACTGAGGCAGGTAGGAGTAGATATAGGCATAGAGAAGGCAGCAGACCCCCCAATCGACAGCGGCAGCGACTGAAACGCCTACAGAGACGCTGACAGAGGCTGCGATGCCGACTGAGGCAGAGATGGTTAGACATAGGCATAGAGAAAGCAGCAGACCACCCAATCGACAGCGGCAACAACTGAGACGCCAACAGAGACGCTGATAGAGGCTGCGACGCCGACTGAGATGCCGACTCAGGCAGATAGAGGTAAATATAGGCATAGAGAAGGCAGCAGACCCCCAATCGACAGCGGCAGCATCTGAAACGCCGACAGAGACGCTGACAGAGGCTGCGACGCCGACTGAGACCCCGACTCAGGCAGAGAGGGGTAAATATAGGCTTAGAGAAGGCAGCAGACCCCCCAATCGACAGCGGCAGCGACTGAGACGGCTACTGAGACGCTGAAAGAGGATGCGACAATGACAGAGGCTGCGACGACGACTGAGACGCCGACTGAGGCAGAGAGGGTTAGAGATAGGCATAGAGAAGGCAGCAGACAACCCAATCGACAGCGGCAACAACTGAGACGCCTACAGAGACGCTGATAGAGGCTGCGACGCCGACTGAGATGCCGGCTGAGGCAGATAGGGGTAACAATAGGCATAGAGAAGGCAGCAGACCCCCAATCGACAGCGGCAGCGACTGAGACGCATTCAGAGACGCTGACAGAGGCTGCGACGCGGACTGAGACACCGACTGAGGCAGATAAGGGTAGATATAGGCTTAGAGAAGGCAGCAGACCCCCCAATCGACAGCGGCAGCGACTGAGACGCCTACAGAGACGCTGACAGAGGCTGCGACGCTTACAGAGGCTGCGACGACGACTGAGACGCCGACTGAGGCAGAGAGGGTTAGACATAGGCATAGAGAATGCAGCAGACCCCTCAATGGACAGCGGCAACAACTGAGACGCCTACAGAGCCGTTGATAGAGGCTGCGAAGCCGAATGTGACGCTGACTGAAGCTGATAGGGGTAGATATAGGCATAGAGAAGGCAGCAGACCCCCCAATCGACAGCGGCACCGACTGAGATGCCTACAGAGACGCCGACAAGAGGCTGCGACGCCGACTGAGACGCCGACTGAGGCAGAGAGGGGTAAATATAGGCTCAGAGAAGGCAGCAGACCCCCCAATCGAAAGCAGCAGCGATTGAGACGGCTACAGAGACGCTGAAAGAGGCTGCGACGCTGACAGAGGCTACGACGACGACTGAGATGCCTACAGAGACGTTGACAAGAGGATGCAACGCCGACTGAGCCGCCGACTGAGGCAGATAGGGGTAGATATAGGCATAGAGAAGGCAGCAGACCCCCCAATCGACAGCGGCACCGACTGAGATGCCTACAGAGACGCCGACACGAGGTTGCGACGCCGACTGAGACGCCGACTGAGGCAGATAGGAGTAGATATAAGAATAGAGAAGGCAGCAGACACCCCAATCGACAGCGGCAGCGATTGAGACGCCTACAGAGACGCTGACAGAGGCTGCGACGCCGACTGAGACGCCGATTGAGGCAGAGAGGGTTAGACATAGGCATAGAGAAAGCCGCAGATAACCCAATCGACAACGGCAACAACTGCGAAGCATACAGAGACGCTGATAGAGGCTGCGACGCCGACTGAGATGCCGACTGAGCCAGATAGGGGTAGATATTGGCATAGAGAAGGTAGGAGACCCCCCAATCGACAGCGGCAGCGACTGAGACGCTTACAGAGACGCTGACAGAGGCTGCGACGCTGGCAGAGGCTGAGACGCCGACGGAGACGCCGGCTGAGGCAGAGAGGGTTAGACATTGGCATAGAGAAGGCAGCAGACCCCCCAATCAACAACGGCAGCGACTGAGATGCCTACAGAGACGCTGACAAGAGGCTGCGACGCCGACTGAGACGCCGACTGAGGTAGATAGGGGTAGATATATGCTTAGAGAAGGCAGAAGACCCCCCAATCGACAACGGCAGCGACTGAGATGCCTACAGAGACGCTGACAAGAGGCTGCGATGCCGACTGAGATGCCGACTGGGGCAGATAGAGAAGGCAGCAGATCCCCCAATCGACAGCGGCAGCGACTGAGACGCCTTCAGAGACGCTGACAAGAGACTGCGACGCCTACTGATACGCCGACTGAGGCAGATAGGGGTAGAAATAGGCACACAGAATGCAGCAGACCCCCCAATCGACAGCGGCAGCGACTGAGAGGCCTACAGAGACGCTGACAGCGGCTGCGACGCCGACTGAGGCAGATAGGGGTAGATTTTGGCATAGAGAATACAGCAGACCCCCAATCGACGGCGGCAGCGATTGAGACGCCTACAGAGACACTGACAGAGGCTGCGACGCCAACTGAGACGCCGACTGAGGCTGAGAGGGGTAGACATAGGCATCGAGAAGGCAGCAGACTCCCCAATCGACAGCGGCAACAAATGAGACGGATACAGAGACGCTGACAGAGGCTGCGACGCCGACTGAGATGCCGACTCAGGCAGATAGAGGTAAATATAGGCATAGAGAAGGCAGCAGACGCTGACAGAGGCTGCGACGCCGACTGAGGCAGATGGGGGTAGATATTGGCATAGAGAGAGCAGCAGACCCCACCAATCGACAGCGGCTGCGACTGAGACGCCTACAGAGACGCTGACAGAGGCAGCGGCGCCGACTGAGACGCCGACTGAGGCAGAGAGGAGTAGACATAGGCATAGAGAAGGCAGCAGACCCCCCAATCGACAGCGGCAATAACTGAAACGCTTACAGAGACGCTAACAGAGGCTGAGAAGCCGACTGTGGCGCCGACTGAGGCAGGTAGGAGTAGATATAGGCATAGAGAAGGCAGCAGACCCCCCAATCGACAGCGGCAGCGACTGAAACGCCTACAGAGACGCTGACAGAGGCTGCGATGCCGACTGAGGCAGATATGGTTAGACATAGGCATAGAGAAAGCAGCAGACAACCCAATCGACAGCGGCAAGAGGCTGCGACGCCGACTGAGATGCCGGCTGAGGCAGATAGGGGTAAATATAGGCATCGAGAAGGCAGCAGACCCCCAATCGACAGCAGCAGCGACTGAGACGCATTCAGAGACGCTGACAGAGGCTGCGACGCGGACTGAGACGCCGACTGAGGCAGATAAGGGTAGATATAGGCTTAGAGAAGGCAGCAGACCCCCCAATCGACAGCGGCAGCGACTGAGACGCCTACAGAGACGCTGACAGAGGCTGCGATGCTGACAGTGGCTGCGACGACGCCTGAGACGCCGACTGAGGCAGAGAGGGTTAGACATAGGCATAGAGAATGCAGCAGACCCCTCAATGGACAGCGGCAACAACTGAGACGCCTACAGAGCCGTTGATAGAGGCTGCGAAGCCGACTGTGACGCTGACTGAGGCAGATAGGGGTAGATATAGGCATAGAGAAGGCAGCAGACCCCCTAATGGACAGCGGCAGCGACTGAGACGCATTCAGAGACGCTGACAGAGGCTGCGACGCCGACTGTGTTGCCGACTGAGGCAGGTAGGGGTAGATATAGGCATAGAGAAGACAGCAGACCCACCAATCGAAAGCGGCAACAACTGAGACGCCTACAGAGACGCTGATAGAGGCTGCGACGCGGACTGAGTTGCCGATTGAGGCAGATAGGGGTAGATATAGGCATAGAGATGGCATCAGACCCCCAATCGACAGCGGAAGCGACTGAGACGCATTCAGAAACGCGGACAGAGGCTGCGACGCCGACTGAGACGCCGACTGAGGCAGAGAGGGTTAGACATATGCATAGAGAAGGCAGCAGACAACCCAATAGGGAGAGGCAGCGACTGAGACGCCTACAGAGACGCTGACAGAGGCTGCGACGCTGGCAGAGGCTTAGACGCCGACTGAGACGCCGACTGAGGCAGAGAGGGTTAGACATAGGCATAGAGAAGGCAGCAGACGCCCCAATCGACAACGGCAGCGACTGAGATGCCTACAGAGACGCTGACAAGAGGCTGCGACGCCGACTGAGATGCCGGCTGGGGCAGATAGAGAATGCAGCAGACCCCCCAATCGACAGCGGCAGCGACTGAGACGCCTTCAGAGACGCTGGCAGAGACTGCGACGCCAACTGAGACGCCGACTGAGGCAGATAGGGGTAGAAATAGGCATACAGAAGGCAGCAGACCCCCCAATCGACAGCGGCAGCGACTGAGAGGCCTACAGAGACGCTGAAAGAGGCTGCGACGCCGACTGAGATGCCGACTGAGCCAGATAGGGGTAGATATTGGCATAGAGAAAGTAGCAGACCCCCCAATCGACAGCAGCAGCGACTGAGACGCCTACAGAGACGCTGACAGACGCTGCGACGCTGGCAGAGGCTGAGACGCCGACTGAGATGCCGACTGAGGCAGAGAGGGTTAGACATAGGCATAGAGAAGACAGCAGACCCCCAATCGACAGCTGCAGCGACTAAGATGCCTACGGAGACGCTAGCAAGAGGCTGCGACGCCGACTGAGACGCCGACTAAGGCAGATAGGGGTAGATATATGCTTAGAGAAGGCAGCAGACCCCCCAATCGACAACGGCAGCGACTGAGGTGCCTACAGAGACGCTGACAAAAGGCTGCGACGCCGACTGAGATGCCGACTGGGGCAGATAGAGAAGGCAGCAGACCCACCAATCGACAGCGGCAGCGACTGAGACGCCTTCAGAGACGCTGACAGAGACTGCGACGCCAACTGAGACACCGACTGAGACGCCAACTAAGGCAGATAGGGGTAGATATATGCTTAGAGAAGGCAGCAGACCTCCCAATCGACAACGGCAGCGACTGAGGTGCCTACAGAGACGCTGACAAGAGGCTGCGACGCCGATTGAGATGCCGACTGGGGCAGATAGAGAAGGCAGCAGACCCACCAATCGACAGCGGCAGCGACTGAGACGCCTACAGAGACGCTGACAGAGGCAGCGACGCCGACTGAGACGCCGACTGAGGCAGAGAGGGGTAGATATAGGCATAGAGAAGGCAGCAGACCCCCCAATGGACAGCGGCAGCGACTGAGACGCATTCAGAGACGCTGACAGAAGCTGCGATGCCGAGTGAGGCAGAGATGGTTAGACATAGGCATAGAAAAGCATCAGACAACCCTATCGACAGCGGCAACAACTGAGACGCCAACAGAGACGCTGATAGAGGCTGCGACGCCGACTGAGGCAGATAGGGGTAGATTTTGGCTTAGAGAATACAGCAGACCCCCAATCGACGGCGGCAGCGATTGAGACGCCTACAGAGACGCTGACAGAGGCTGCGACGCCGACTGAGACGCCGACTGAGGCTGAGAGGGGTAGACATAGGCATAGAGAAGGCAGCAGACTCCCCAATCGACAGCGACAACAAATGAGACGGATACAGAGACGCTGACAGAGGCTGCGACGCCGACTGAGATGCCGACTCAGGCAGATAGAGGTAAATATAGGCATAGAGAAAGCCGCAGACGCTGACAGAGGCTGCGACGCCGACTGAGGCAGATAGGGGTAGATATTGGCAAAGAGAGAGCAGCAGACCCCACCAATCGGCAGCGACTGAGATGCCTACAGAGACGCTAACAAGAGGCTGCGACGCCGACTGAGACGCCGACTGAGACGCCGACTAAGGCAGATAGGGGTAGATATATGCTTAGAGAAGGCAGCAGACCTCCCAATCGACAACGGCAGCGACTGAGGTGCCTACAGAGACGCTGACAAGAGGCTGCGACGCCGACTGAGATACCGACTGGGGCAGATAGAGAAGGCAGCAGACCCACCAATCGACAGCGGCAGCGACTGAGACGCCTACAGAGACGCTGACAGAGGCAGCGACGCCGACTGAGACCCCGACTCAGGCAGATGGGGGTAGATATTGGCATAGAGAGAGCAGCAGACCCCACCAATCGACAGCGGCTGCGACTGAGACGCCTACAGAGACGCTGACAGAGGCAGCGGCGCCGACTGAGACGCCGACTGAGGCAGAGAGGAGTAGACATAGGCATAGAGAAGGCAGCAGACCCCCCAATCGACAGCGGCAATAACTGAAACGCTTTCAGAGACGCTAACAGAGGCTGAGAAGCTGACTGTGGCGCCGACTGAGGCAGGTAGGAGTAGATATAGGCATAGAGAAGGCAGCAGACCCCCCAATCGACAGCGGCAGCGACTGAAACGCCTACAGAGACGCTGACAGAGGCTGCGATGCCGACTGAGGCAGAGATGGTTAGACATAGGCATAGAGAAAGCAGCAGACAACCCAATCGACAGCGGCAACAACTGAGACGGCTACAGAGACGCTGATAGAGGCTGCGACGCCGACTGAAATGCCGGCTGAGGCAGATATGGGTAAATATAGGCATCGAGAAGGCAGCAGACCCCCAATCGACAGCAGCAGCGACTGAGACGCATTCAGAGACGCTGACAGAGGCTGCGACGCGGACTGAGACGCCGACTAAGGCAGATAAGGGTAGATATAGGCTTAGAGAAGGCAGCAGACCCCCCAATCGACAGCGGCAGCGACTGAGACGCCTACAGAGACGCTGACAGAGGCTGCGATGCTGACAGTGGCTGCGACGACGCCTGAGACGCCGACTGAGGCAGAGAGGGTTAGACATAGGCATAGAGAATGCAGCAGACCCCTCAATGGACAGCGGCAACAACTGAGACGCCTACAGAGCCGTTGATAGAGGCTGCGAAGCCGACTGTGACGCTGACTGAGGCAGATAGGGGTAGATATAGGCATAGAGAAGGCAGCAGACCCCCTAATGGACAGCGGCAGCGACTGAGACGCATTCAGAGACGCTGACAGAGGCTGCGACGCCGACTGTGTTGCCGACTGAGGCAGGTAGGGGTAGATATAGGCATAGAGAAGACAGCAGACCCACCAATCGAAAGCGGCAACAACTGAGACGCCTACAGAGACGCTGATAGAGGCTGCGACGCGGACTGAGTTGCCGATTGAGGCAGATAGGGGTAGATATAGGCATAGAGATGGCATCAGACCCCCAATCGACAGCGGAAGCGACTGAGACGCATTCAGCAACGCTGACAGAGGCTGCGACGCCGACTGAGACGCCGACTGAGGCAGAGAGGGTTAGACATATGCATAGAGAAGGCAGCAGACAACCCAATCGAGAGCGGCAGCGACTGAGACGCCTACAGAGACGCTGACAGAGGCTGCGACGCTGCCAGAGGCTTAGACGCCGACTGAGACGCCGACTGAGGCAGAGAGGGTTAGACATAGGCATAGAGAAGGCAGCAGACCCCCCAATCGACAACGGCAGCGACTGAGATGCCTACAGAGACGCTGACAAGAGGCTGCGACGCCGACTGAGATGCCGGCTGGGGCAGATAGAGAATGCAGCAGACCCCCCAATCGACAGCGGCAGCGACTGAGACGCCTTCAGAGACGCTGGCAGAGACTGCGACGCCAACTGAGACGCCGACTGAGGCAGATAGGGGTAGAAATAGGCATACAGAAGGCAGCAGACCCCCCAATCGACAGCGGCAGCGACTGAGAGGCCTACAGAGACGCTGAAAGAGGCTGCGACGCCGACTGAGATGCCGACTGAGCCAGATAGGGGTAGATATTGGCATAGAGAAAGTAGCAGACCCCCCAATCGACAGCAGCAGCGACTGAGACGCCTACAGAGACGCTGACAGACGCTGCGACGCTGGCAGAGGCTGAGACGCCGACTGAGATGCCGACTGAGGCAGAGAGGGTTAGACATAGGCATAGAGAAGGCAGCAGACCCCCCAATCGACAGCTGCAGCGACTGAGATGCCTACGGAGACGCTAGCAAGAGGCTGCGACGCCGACTGAGACGCCGACTGAGACGCCGACTAAGGCAGATAGGGGTAGATATATGCTTAGAGAAGGCAGCAGACCCCCCAATCGACAGCGGCAGCGACTGAGGTGCCTACAGAGACGCTGACAAGAGGCTGCGACGCCGACTGAGATGCCGACTGGGGCAGATAGAGAAGGCAGCAGACCCACCAATCGACAGCGGCAGCGACTGAGACGCCTTCAGAGACGCTGACAGAGACTGCGACGCCAACTGAGACACCGACTGAGACGCCAACTAAGGCAGATAGGGGTAGATATATGCTTAGAGAAGGCAGCAGACCTCCCAATCGACAACGGCAGCGACTGAGGTGCCTACAGAGACGCTGACAAGAGGCTGCGACGCCGATTGAGATGCCGACTGGGGCAGATAGAGAAGGCAGCAGACCCACCAATCGACAGCGGCAGCGACTGAGACGCCTACAGAGACGCTGACAGAGGCAGCGACGCCGACTGAGACGCCGACTGAGGCAGAGAGGGGTAGATATAGGCATAGAGAAGGCAGCAGACCCCCCAATGGACAGCGGTAGCGCCTGAGACGCATTCAGAGACGCTGACAGAAGCTGCGATGCCGAGTGAGGCAGAGATGGTTAGACATAGGCATAGAAAAGCATCAGACAACCCTATCGACAGCGGCAACAACTGAGACGCCTACAGAGACGCTGATAGAGGCTGCGACGCCGACTGAGGCAGATAGGGGTAGATTTTAGCATAGAGAATGCAGCAGACCCCCAATCGACGGCGGCAGCGATTGAGACGCCTACAGAGACGCTGACAGAGGCTGCGACGCCGACTGAGACGCCGACTGAGGCTGAGAGGGGTAGACATAGGCATAGAGAAGGCAGCAGACTCCCCAATCGACAGCGACAACAAATGAGACGGATACAGAGACGCTGACAGAGGCTGCGACGCCGACTGAGATGCCGACTCAGGCAGATAGAGGTAAATATAGGCATAGAGAAAGCCGCAGACGCTGACAGAGGCTGCGACGCCGACTGAGGCAGATAGGGGTAGATATTGGCAAAGAGAGAGCAGCAGACCCCACCAATCGGCAGCGACTGAGATGCCTACAGAGACGCTAACAAGAGGCTGCGACGCCGACTGAGACGCCGACTGAGACGCCGACTAAGGCAGATAGGGGTAGATATATGCTTAGAGAAGGCAGCAGACCTCCCAATCGACAACGGCAGCGACTGAGGTGCCTACAGAGACGCTGACAAGAGGCTGCGACGCCGACTGAGATACCGACTGGGGCAGATAGAGAAGGCAGCAGACCCACCAATCGACAGCGGCAGCGACTGAGACGCCTACAGAGACGCTGACAGAGGCAGCGACGCCGACTGAGACGCCGACTGAGGCAGAGAGGGGTAGATATAGGCATAGAGAAAACAGCAGACCCCCCAATGGACAGCGGTAGCGACTGAGACGCATTCAGAGACGCTGACAGAAGCTGCGATGCCGAGTGAGGCAGAGATGGTTAGACATAGGCATAGAAAAGCATCAGACAACCCTATCGACAGCGGCAACAACTGAGACGCCTACAGAGACGCTGATAGAGGCTGCGACGCCGACTGAGATGCCGACTCAGGCAGATAGAGGTAAATATAGGTATAGAGAAGGCAGCAGACCCCCAATCGACAGCGGCAGCATCTGAAACGCCGACAGAGACGCTGACAGAGGCTGCGACGCCGACTGAGACCCCGACTCAGGCAGAGAGGGGTAAATATAGGCTTAGAGAAGGCAGCAGACCCCCCAATCGACAGCGGCAGCGACTGAGACGGCTACTGAGACGCTGAAAGAGGATGCGACGCTGACAGAGGCTGCGACGACGACTGAGACGCCGACTGAGGCAGAGAGGGTTAGACATAGGCATAGAGAATACAGCAGACCCCTCAATGGACAGCGGCAACAACTGAGACGCCTACAGAGCCGTTGATAGAGGCTGCGAAGCCGACTGTGACGCTGACTGAGGCAGATAGGGGTAGATATAGGCATAGAGAAGGCAGCAGACCCCCCAATCGACAGCGGCAGCGACTGAGACGCCTACAGAGACGCTGACATAGGCTGAGACGTCGACTGAGACGCCGACTGAGGCAGATAGGGGTAGATATAGGCATAGAGAAGGCAGCAGACCCCCCAATGGACAGCGGTAGCGACTGAGACGCATTCAGAGACGCTGACAGAGGCTGCGACGCCGACTGTGTTGCCGACTGAGGCAGGTAGGGGTAGATATAGGCATAGAGAAGACAGCAGACCCACCAATCGACAGCGGCAACAACTGAGACGCCTGAAGAGACGCTGATAGAGGCTGCGACGCGGTCTGAGTTGCCGAATGAGGCAGATAGGGGTAGATATAGGCATAGAGATGGCATCAGACCCCCAATCGACAGCGGAAGCGACTGAGACGCATTCAGAAACGCTGACAGAGGCTGCGACGCCGACTGAGACGCCGACTGAGGCAGAGAGGGTTAGACATATGCATAGAGAAGGCAGCAGACAACCCAATCGAGAGCGGCAGCAAATGAGACGCCTACAGAGACGCTGACAGAGGCTGCGACGCTGGCAGAGGCTGAGACGCCGACTGAGACGCCGACTGAGGCAGAGAGGGTTAGACATAGGCATAGAGAAGGCAGCAGACCCCCCAATCGACAACGGCAGCGACTGAGATGCCTACAGAGACGCTGACAAGTGGCTGCGACGCCGACTGAGATGCCGGCTGGGGCAGATAGAGAAGGCAGCAGACCCCCCAATCGACAGCGGCAGCGACTGAGACGCCTTCAGAGACGCTGACAGAGACTGCGACGCCAACTGAGACGCCGACTGAGGTAGATAGGGGTAGAAATAGGCATACAGAAGGCAGCAGACCCCCCAATCGACAGCGGCAGCGACTGAGAGGCCTACAGAGACGCTGAAAGAGGCTGCGACGCCGACTGAGGCAGAGAGGGTTAGACATAGGCATAGAGAAGGCAGCAGACAACCCAATCGACAGCGGCAGCGGCTGAGACGCCTACAGAGACGCTGACAGAGGCTGCGACGCCGACTGAGATGCCGACTGAGCAAGATAGGGGTAGATATTGGCATAGAGAAGGTAGCAGACCCCCCAATCGACAGCAGCAGCGACTGAGACGCCTACAGAGACGCTGACAGAGGCTGCGACGCTGGCAGAGGCTGAGACGCCGACTGAGGCAGAGAGGGTTAGACATAGGCATAGAGAAGGCAGCAGACCCCCCAATCGACAGCGGCA